>CM053772.1:123866232-123893674 GCA_028658325.1 Potorous gilbertii | reverse complement strand
AACATTATAAATACACCATGCAGGAGATATGGTTAAATAGCAATTTGTAACATAGTAGCCAAAAGGCAATTTATTCTTGGACTGTGTTAAGAGAGGTGTAGCTTCCAGGAATAGGAAATCAAAGTCTGTACTCTGTTCTGGTCAGACTATCACAAATGGGCTAAATTAGGTTGAGGGTAGCTGACAGGTCTCAAACCCTTCAGTGAGTTAAGGGGGGAATGTCTATCCCAAGCATTTTTCCCCAGTGGAAAGGGTGAATGAGAACAATTTGTTCCAATGGTCATGAAGGCAGCTGAAGGAGGTGCTATGGAGCACTCAGTGCTTGGTCAAACATCAAAGATGTCAAGGTCATCCATTGCATCCTGGGCCAGTCATCTTGACTTTTGCCTTGCTATTGGACTTCCTTGATTCGAGAAGAGAGAGTGAGGCTGATGACTTTGCACAACCCTATGTCACTTAAATCCAATTCATGCATGATTGAAGAACATCTATACAAGTTGTGGTACTTGAATAAAATAGAATATTACTGTACTGTATAAGAACTGATAAATATAGAGTGTATGTGAAGTTTATCTCATCAAGCAAGTCTCTTTCATTTTCCTTGAATGACTGCCAACAGGAACAGATGCAATGTGAAGAACGGGAAAGAGTGAGTGATACTAGAAAAGGTGAAGAGCCAACCCAAAGAGAATTTATGTCATCCTTTGAATGGCACCTTAATGTTAAGAAAATGGCACAAATTGGAGCTGTGCAGTGGAGTACATTACTAGACTTGCTGTTCCCACACATGGTTCCAGGAAACAGTTTACTGACACATATGTTTTACTATATGGCCATAAAGGTACCACATGATGACTTTAGATATTTGGGTCACTAGGAACCCCTCAACTAGAGAGAAATAAACTTTGCTGGACCAAATGACAGCAGATATCTGTACAAAACATAGAATCAGTGCTCAATGCGTTCAAAGGAAAGTATTACCTACTTGTGCTATATACATGGATGTATCAGAAACATACCTACTGATGAGTATCACCAAGTCTTTGGAGTCTGTATGTGTTGATTTTCTCTTTCTGGAAGAAAGAATAAAAAGATAATGTCATATCCTAGTAGAGATTGGTCATCTCACTTGATATGTTTAGGTATATCCAACCAAGAAATCAGAAAGTGACTATAATCGTTAAGGTATCATAGGAAAAATACTATCATAAAATAATACTCTCAAAGTCTAATATACCTGCCAGAATCTACTCTAACTAAAGTAAGGACTTTGAAATAAAATTACTTAAGGAGACATTGACCTTAGCAGGAAAAGCTTCATATAGAAGATGCCACTAGAGCAGAGATTTGGAGGAAACAAAGAATTCTGAAGCAGAAGATCAGAGAATATTCCAGGTATAGGGGAAAGCCCAAAATATGTAAACTGTAGGTACCATCATGTGGGAGGATTAGCTTGAAGGTTAGCTAGGCGGGAAGGGGAGTATTGTACAGAAAGGTAGTTTGAGGTTAGGCCATTATTAGTCAAGAGTAAGACAAATCCAAATTTAAAAAGAAACTGAAGTTTTACCTCATACCCAGAAAATTAGCTAAGATAACAAAATATGGGGATATGAGAAGGCTGAACTCTAAACCTTATTTTTGATCCTAGAAGTAATGTTCAGACTGTGCTTTAGGAAAATACTTCTTGCAGCTGTTTGGCTTAGAGGATGAATTGGAAAGGGGAGACACTCAAGGGAGGAAGACCAATAGGATGGTGCTGCAATCATCCAGGTCAGAAATGACGAGAATCTGACCTAAGGAAGTGGTCTTGTGAGTAAAAGTAAGGGGAAGGCTATAAGCGAAATTATGAAGGTAGAAATTATAAGAATAGGCACCTAATTGGATGTGTGGGGTAGAACATTGAGGAAGGGGGAAGGAAAGAGAATAAGCATTTATTAAGTGCCCATTATATGCCTGACACTGTGCTGAAGGTTTTACAAAAAAGACCTCATTTGATTGAGGTAGCTGCTGTTATACCCATTTTAGAGTTGAAGAAACTGAGACAGACAGTGGTTAAGTGACTTGCCTAGTGTAATATTAAGTGTAAGTTAAGTGACTTGCCTAGAGTAATATTACAAGTAAGTGTCTAAAGTGATATCTGATGAATCAGTAACATTTACTAACTTTTTAATATGTACCAGGGACTTCTCTAAGTGCTGGAGATCCAAAAAAGAAGACAAAAGACAGCCCCTGTCCTCAAGGTGTTGACAATCTAACTCTAGATCCAGTGCCATCTAGCTGCCAGGAGTCAAGGGTAACACCAAAGTTGTGAATCTGAGTAACCAGAAGTGTGGAAGCATGTTACAAAGTTTTTTTAGCTTCTCTAGAAATATTAAGAAATACTATTTTTTTCAAAAGCCCTTTCCAAAACCCCTGGAAAACCTCTTGTCTTTTGATGAAGGCTTTGATGAGATTAGGTAACAAAATTTTCAATTGACTCAGTTTGCTCAGTTGAGTGATTTCTTCCAGCTCTGTTCAACAGCATATGAGTATGAGTAAAAGACATGCCTAATGGGATTTGTCAGTACATAAGCATCAATAGGGTAGGGAAAGAGTTTGGCTACGGACGGAGTTGCTGAGACCAAGGAGAGTTGAATGACTTGTCAGATTATTGGCTACAAAAGTATTAACCAAGAGTTTAGTTGGAGTTGGGGTCAGTCAAAGGCATAAACATTTCCAAGTAGTGAAAAAACAAAAACAAAAAGATGTTAACTTTTTGTAGTAGCAAAGAATCAGAAATAAAGTAAGTACCCATGGATTGGTGAATGGCTAAACAAAATACATGCATACCTTCGTGTATGAAGATAATGAAATATTGTGCTCCAAGAAATGACAATCATGATGAATACAGAGCACATAAGCAATGCTTTGTTATTCATTCAGTCTATTTAGCGGAGATGATAATGGATTTAAGGCTACACAATCAAAATAGCTGCAAGGGGACACAATGGATAGAGTGCTGGGCCTGGAGTCAGGAAGTTCAGAGTTCAAATCCAGACTCAGAGATTAGCTGTGTGACCCTGGACAAGTCATTTAACCCTGTTTGCCTCAGTTTCCTTGTCATAAAATGAGCTGGACAAGGAAATGGCAAATCATTCCACTATCTTTATTAAGAAAACTCCGAAGGGGATCATATAGAGTTAGATATTACTGAAACAACTGAACAAAATTGGGGGAAACAGAGCACAGTGGACAGAGTGCTAGACCTGAAGTCAGGAAGACACATTATCCTGAGTCTAAATCAGGCTTCAGACACTTAGTAGATTGGTCAGCCTGGGCAAGTCACGTAACACTGTTTGCCTCAGTTTCCTCATCTGTAAAATGATCTGGAGAAGGAAATGGCAAACCACTTCAGTTTCATTGCCAAGAAAACCCCAAATGGGGTCAACATAGAGTTGGACATGACTGAAAACGACTGACCAACAAAAGACTCAAAATGGATGTAGCTTGGTTCTAACTGGGCTTAAAGGTCTGTTGCAAGATGAAAACAAAAGGGGCTTTTGATGGGGGATTGCCAAACAGATGTGGGATGTGAATATAATGGAATCTTACTGTGCTCTAAGAACCTACAAACATGATCAATACAGAAAAATGTGAAAAACCTTCCATGTACTGATGTTAAGTGAAGTAAACAGGGCTGAAAAAACAATATATACATAGTCTCTGCAATGTAAATGGAAAAAAAGATTAACTGAAAAGTAATCAAAACCGAATTTTATAAAAATTATGAAGAAAAACTTGGTTTCCAGAGAAGAGATATGAGAAGATAACCTTGCTCCATTTAACATTTGCAGAGTTCTGGATCCATAGATATAGCATATGCATAGAAGGTTAGATTATTTTCAGTGTTTTGAGATGTTTTAATCAATTTTTTCTTTAAAAAATTTTTTCTTTATATTAAGGGATGACTTTCTTGGAGAGAAGAGGAAGGCTAATAAGGAAAATCTAGGGGATATAAAAACAAAAGATATTAATAAAATTTATGTAAGAACTTAAAAATAATTAAAAATAAAAATATAAATGCCAAACAAATACTCTGAGAACGGAAATCTCAACCAGTATGGAAAGTAGGGGAAATTGTGTGACTTATATGAAGCATATTTTATCTGTATTCCTGCCAGAGTCAAGAGACTGTTATTTTGTGTTCTAAGTTGAGAGAAATGGTTATTTCTCCCACATTGATAACTAATTATTGAATTAGGACCAAGGTTTTCCCCCTTTTCTATCTCTTTATCCAGAAGTTTACCAATGTGGGAATTCTTGGACAAAGCTTTACTCAAACAAGCTAAGAGAATTGGTTCACTATGCTTGATCAGACACGTTGGGGTAGAAGTGGATTCCCTCTTTGATACATATATATTGATAAGTCTCCTTAACCAAGCCTTGGGTGATCCAAGTCAGTACCCTCAAGACCCTCATTGGAATGAGCCCACATCTTATTATAACATTCATTTTCTCATTAATTGTAAATCAATCAAAACTGATTGCCACTCTCAGGAATACTCATTCTTCCAAGGGCATGTAAACTGTGGGCCCACCACCATAAGCAGCCTTCGGCATTTGAGAGGGCCACTGACCGGTTTTTATTAATAAACAAGCCAGCCTTGTTAATAAAATGATTAAATTACACAGAAACTATGTCTCTTGAACTTTTTAAATGTCACAAAGTACAGGCTGATCTACCTCCTGGGAAAGGTGAAGGAACTTGAAGCCCTCATCTTTCATACCCCAGATTATTAGGAAGACTGGAGTGTTCTGAAAACAGGCAAATGCAAGGCTTCAATGGGGAAGGAAAAAAAGAAAGCTGAGGTAGAGAAGGGGAGATGACTCTTATCAGGATGTCAAAAAATATAATAATATTATTATATAATGACTAATTATAAATATAATTAAAATAAGTAACATTTAAATAGCTCTTAAAAGTTTGCAAAGCATGTTACATATGTTAACTCATTTGATGCTAACAGCTACCTTGTGAAGTGATGCTATTAATATTATAGCATTTACTACCGATAACATTTTATAGATAAGAAAACAGACTGAGAGAAGATAAATGATTCACCAAGGGCCATATGGCTAAGTATCTAGGGAATATTTGAACTCAGGTCTTCTTGATTCACAAGTCCAAAGCTTTATTCACTGCATCACCTGTCTGCACAGGGGAGAAAAGGAAAGAAAAGGACAGCTGTATAATTAGAGCTTGCAAAACATTTTGGAGGCTCTTGTTAAAGAGGAAGGAGCTGGTCACCATGAAAAAGAAGGATATCCAAAGATGGCATAGTAGAGACAAGGGGCAGCTAGGTGGTGCAGTGGATAGAGCACCAGGGCGGGAGTCAGGAGGACCTGAGTTCAAATCTCACCTCAGATACTTGACACTCACTAGCTGTGTGACCTTGGGCAAGTCACTTAACCCCAATTGCCTCATCCTGGGTCATCTCCAGTCATCCTGATGAATATCTGGTCACTGGATTCAGATGGGTCTGGAGGGACAAGTGAGGTTGGTGACCTGCACAACTCACCCTCACTCAAAACAAAGTCAAGTGCAGATCATATCATCATTTCTCTGATGGCATGGTCTTCTTTGACAAGGAAGGATAAACATACTATAGTAGAGACAAAGAAGGTAGTAAGTAAAATCACCCATTAATGGGTGTTATCTATTATGGATGTTATCTGTTTTGGAAAAACTTTTCCTCTAAAAGTTAAATAGTAGTAGTTGGTGATTTGACACATAGGGGCATGGGAGCAGCTATTTGTTGAACTGATAACAAAGATGTCTGTTGTCTTCCTGAGGCAAGTGTCCAAGAAATAAGAGAGAACCTCACGAGGCTTTCCAAAACAGATAACATCTACCCACTCGTACTCATTCATGTGGGCACAAATGATACTGCCAGAAGCAACCTAAAAAATGTTGCCAATGATTATGAAATCTAAGTAAGAAATTAAAGACCATACGGAAACAGGTTGTGTTTACCTCACTGTCATCATTTGAAAGCAAGGGATGATGAGGAGAAAAATTACTCTGGGAAGTGGAAATACTGGCTGAGAAGTGTCTAAGAATGAGATTTGAACTTCTGAATCAAGACTTAAAACACAAGCATGACAGATTCCTGGCCACAGACAGAGTACATCTAACAAAGGCTGGTAAGGATATCTTTACTGGTTGTCTTGCAAATTTAACCAAAGTGGCTTAATGAAAGGGGGGAAGGGCGGGAGAGAGGAAGGAAAAGACTGCTTATTTAGTGCCTCTAAGATAGATACCATAAAGATTAGCTATAATAAAAGAGGAAGAATGAGATATCTAGAAGTTCACAGGAAACAAAATCTAAGGATGGAATTGGTAGTAAAAACCATGGCCTCAAATATTTATATACAAATGGCCAAAGTTTAGGCAACAAGCAAGAGAAATGCAGGGAGAAAAATTTGTGTTATAGAGACACAACAGGTATTCCTGAGACTTTGTGGAATGAAACTCATGACAATGGATGTGGATAGGTGTTGTAGTAGTAGCAGTAGGCATAATAATGGCGATGATAGCTAGCTACCATTTATATGATGCCTTGAAATTGCAAAGCACTTTGCAAATATGAGCTGTTCTGATTCTTACAACAACCCTGGGAGGTAGACAATATTAGTATTGCCATTTACAGATGAGGAAACTGAGGCAGACAGAGGTGAAGTGATTCAGGACTCACGATCACATAGCCACTAAGCATCTGAGTCAGAAGGGGTGGATTAGCAGCATTTATTAGGAAGGTATACTCACGAGAGGAAATGGGTGAAGAACAGTGGAGAGCATTTGAGTGAAGGTCAACAGAGGGAGAAACATAAACGATCTTATCACTGGAAAATACTCTAAATCACCTAGACTGAAAGCAAAAATAAAGGAAGACTCTGGGAAACAAATCACAAACCTGGCACTGAAGTATGACATAGTAGTACTTCAATGATCAAGTCATCTCCTGGAGTGTTTGCCTCTGTTTCTCTTTTCTTCCTCTCTGTCTCTCACAAAAACAAAGAACTAATAACTTTTTGACTTGCATTAGTGTTAATTTCATTCTTCAAAAGATGGAGGGGTCATAGAGGGAAAATTTTATAAGACTGATCCTCCTTCACAGCAAGGAACTACTTTCTGAGAGTGGAAAGATGGGACTTCTAGAGTTAGCAAGAGAGGAGAGAAAACTCTGGAGGTAGTCTGACCTGCCCTCTAGATTTTTGCAAATAGATTTTAAATTTAGGAAATAGAACTCAAATTTAGGAGGAATATCTATTAGTCATCTGTGGCAGTAAGACTGGAAGGTCCCTTTTACATAGTCTAGTTTTTTCCTAAAAAATAATGGGTCATCTGCAGTCATCTTGATGAATATCTGGCCACTGGACCCAGATGGCTCAGGAAGAAAAGAGAGGCTGGTGACCTGCACAACCCTCCCTCACTCAGAACAAAGTCAAGTGCAAGTCCTGTCATCATTTCTCTAATGGCATGGTCTTCTTTGGCAACAAAAGACGAACACAACGAAAAGATGATGAAACCATCCTGAAGATTTAATTGTTGCAAGAGACTAAGGCTGGAAGTATTGTTAGAGATTTCCAGTCACCTAAGGCATAAAAACCTAGGGCAGGGTGGGGAACCTACAGCCTCAAGGACACATGTGGACTTCTAGGTCCTCAAGTACAGTGCTTAGATAGAAACCAAACTTCATAAAACAAATCCCCTTAATAAAAGGATTTCTTTTGTAAAACTTGGACACAGTCAAAAGCCTGCATCCAAGAACCTAGAAAGACACATGTAGGTTCCCCACCCCTGGCCTAGGACATAAGTGAATGTCGCTCCATAAGCTTGATGGAATTCCCGCTGCTATTCAAGCAGTCAGTACTGTACACCTTTCTGATCCAACAAATCATGGCAAATTAGGAGCTCAAGGGAGCTATGCCCAACTAAACCAATGCTATATCTTTGTTGAATATCCTTTCCATGCCATTTTTTAATAATCTTCCCTTTGTTACAAGTCATATGGTCTATATAGAACATGTCCAATGTGGCAATTTTATTTGTTTCACCAGAATGTTTATTACAAGAGTCTTATTTTTGGTTTTCTTTTCCAGTGGAGGGGAAGGTAGGAAGAAAAGAAAACATGTCCAATCGAAAAAATAAAATAAATACGTGTAGTAAAAAAATCATAAGCATTTCATTTCTTTCCAATCCTGAGTTTGGACCACTAAACCAGCCTGAGTAAGGCCTGGCCCAAAACAAAGGATCCCATGGAGAAAACCTCTATAAAGGAAGTCAGCCCAGAAGGAATGAGAGATACTCAAGAATAAAATTCTGACTATATAAATATGTTATAAAACATAAAAATGTTATATTGAGGAAGAAAAATTAGATATATCTGAAAATATGATTGTAAGAAATTCACCAACAAACAACTTTAAAAATGAAACATACAGAATATAGTAACAAGACCAGGTAACAGATGATGAATTTAAGAGCATGGCACAGTCCTGGAAAAGTAACAACAGAAGTGCAAAAGCTCAGAATGAGCTAGGGTTTATGAGGGAAATAAAGGGGGACAAGAAGATTTATTTGTTTGGGGGCTGTAGTTTTTTAAATCTACATAAACGGCAGAAGAGAATCAACGGAGAGATAACACCTTAGTTGGAAATGTATGGGATGATAGGAATAGACAAGGGCGAGAAAGCAGAGCTGCTGGATCCTCATTTTACTGGCAATTAACCTTGATACTGACAGAGTGAAAATGAAAAAGATGGGGTTAGTTGATTCTCAAGAAAAGTAAGGAGATAATAAGAGAGTACCTCTTTGCTCTTGATGAAGGCAAACTACATGGTCCAGATGAATTATATTTCCAGTCCTGAAACTGGCAGAGGTGATTGTTGAGCCGCTAAACTGTGGAAAATGGGAGAATTGCCACAAGACTGGAGAAAGGCAAATGTCCCAATTTTCAAAAAGTGAAGGGAGCAGTCTGCAAACAATAAAAGCCAATGAGTTTGCCTTCAATTCCTAGGAAACTTCTAGAACCTATCATTAAAGGGATGGTTAGCAGATACCTGGAAAAGGGAGTGGTGATTATGATGAGGCAGCATTGCTTCATCAAGAATAGGTCAGACCAAACTAACCTCATTTTCTTTTCTGGCAGGATTACCAGGCTGGTAGGTTAGGGGAGAAGGCTGCAGATACAGTTCACACAGATTTTAACAAAGATTGTGATAACTCATCTCCCACTATCATTTGGAAGTGGAAAGAGGAGGACTTGATGACGAGATAATTAGATAGATTCTTAACTGGGTAGATGGTTGGACTCAAAGTATTTGTTAATGCTTCAATGTTAACATGGCAGGAAGTCTCCAGTGAAGTACTCCAGGGACATATGCTTTGCCCTGTACTGTTTATTATTTTGTCAATGACTTGAATAAAAGCATGATCACCAAATTCGCATATGGCACAAAGGTGGGAGAAATAGCTAACACAATGGATTATAGAGGCAGAATTAAAAAAAAAACATTTGTGTAGTGTTTACTCTGTCAGACACTGTGCTAACTGCTTTACAATTACTATGTCCTTTGATCCCACAACAGCGCTGGGAGGTAGGTGCTATTATTTCCATTGCCATTTTACAGATGAGGAAACTGAGGCAAACAGAGGTTGAGTGACTTGCCCAGGATCATACAGCTAGTAAATGTCTGAGGTTGAATTTGAACTCAGAAATTCCTGACTCCAGACCCAGCCAGCACTCCTTTGGAGGAGAGAGGATGGAGCTTAAGTCTCTGTCTTTTACTGTCAATATCTCTGTCCATACCTCAGTTCAGTGTGACTTCCATACAGCTACCAAATTAATTTCCTTAAACGCAGATCTGACTATGTACTTAATAAAATCCATTGGCTTCCCACTGACTCTGGGACAAAATAGAAACTTTTGCGTTTAGCTTTTAAAACCCTTTGCAGCTAGGTCCCAATCTATTTCATTATATAGGACTCAATTTCCCAGTCTAGCTAAAGACTGGCCTTCTTTTCTTCTTCACTGGGAATACCTTATCTCCAATCCATTCCTATTTCCTCCTTAGAGAATCCTCCACTTCCTTCCAGACATTTATAGGTACATAATGTCTACCCTGGTAGAATGTAAGCATTTTGAGGGAAGGGATTGTTTCATTCTGTATCCCTATCACCTAGCCTAGCACCTAACACATATCAGGCACTTAATAAATGTTTGTCGATTGATTATCTCAACTCTTAACTGACTCGGCGATTTTGAATAAAGAAGCGGCTTCCTTTCCTCATCTGTAGAATGAGTTTTGCAACAACCTGCCTTATGGTCCTCAGACTGGGATGTCAGAGTGAGATAATGTATACAAATGTACTTTGGAAACTGTAAATACAAATGAAGTATAAAGTTGGTTCAGACTTTGGAATTTTCACTTAGAAAGAGTCGATACTAAAGAATAATTGATTTATAAATAATTTATAAAATAATTTAAAAATAATTAATTCCTTTACTACCTCTACTTCACTAGCTATCCTACCCACTCCATTTTTAGTGACCCAGACCCCTGAATTCAGCCTCGCAATCCACTAATAAACCACAAAGCCTTCAGTTTCCTGGACAGATGGTCAATTGCCTGGTATCTCGCAATGGGTCTGGGGTCAGAGTGACCCATCCGGTGACTGCTTCAAAGCACTGTACTGCTGTCCCAAACACCTGCCCTTGCTCTTTGAATAGACCCTGGAACTGATACAATCAGCTTTCCTAGCAACAGATTGAGCCTGGCAACCAGAGTTGGCCCATGGTGTATGTATGTCTATATGTGTGTGGTTATGAAGCTGTTTATGAAGCTGTTTTCTTCAATGCTAGAAGCAAGGGACAAAAGAAGGATTGAGCCTCCTTCTTTCTTTCCTTCATATGCCATGGAGAGGGGAAATGATTGACTCAATCATTCAAACAACAAATATTTATTAAGGCTCTTTGTTAGCTGCTGTGGGGATATAGAACATAAGACTAAGTCTCTACAATCTACCTGGAAATGCAAGGCACCCACACATGGAAAGGTAGCTGACTATGCCAAGCGATATTCCCCAAGTGCCAAAGGCTCACCATGTGTTAGGAATCAGAATCTCAGAACTGGGAGATATCTTGGAGACCATCTAGCCCAAGCGATAGCTGAACAAGAGTAACTTCCTTAATATCAAGTAAGCAATCAATCTATGAGTATCTACTATGTGCCAGGCACTGGAAATTTGGGAAAAGAAGTACAGTACAAAGAATAGGACAATTCTTGCTTCCAAGGGACTTAACATTCTGATTGAGATCACAAATATGTATGTATCTGTAGAATAAGCATGAAGAAAATAAATGCCAATAAATTAGTTTGTTTGTTGTTGTGTCATGTCAGTTGTATCCAATTCTTCGTGACTTTGATAGACAAAGTATATCAAAACAAATAAAAGATCATAGGATAGTGGATAGACAACTGGTTTTGGGGTCAGGAAGACTTGGGTCCAAATTCTATTTCCTATATATTGGTTTTGTGATCCTGTGCAAGTTCTTAAATCCTTCAGTGCAACTCTCTAAGGTGAGAGGGTGTAGAGAAAGTGCCAGTCTGCATTGGTAGGGGAAATTTCTTGCAGGTAGTTCCCTAGACTAAGAAACCACAATTCCAGTCCTTACATGAGCATGCGTGTGCACACATACACACAGACACATACACACACATACATAAAAGGAGGAAAGGGAGGTGCATTTAACTAAAGAGAGTAGGAAAGGCTTCATGTAGACGATAGTATTGGAGTTCAACTTTGAAGGAAGTTAGAGATTTTAAGAGACAAAGGTAGAAAGGGAATCCATTCCAGATATCAGTGACAATCTATGCAATCGATCAATTAATTGATCAATAAATAAACATTTATTAAGGGCTGACTCTATGCCAGGCCTTATGCCTTATGGTCCTCAGACTGGGATGTCAGAGTGAGATACCAAGTGGCTAGGGATATAAAAAGAGTCAAAAGATAGTTCCCTGCCTTCAAGGACTTCACAATCTAATGCAAGCACATAGAGATGGGAGTTGTTTGTGAAGAACAGTAAGAAAGCCAGTATGATGGATCATAGAGTCACTAAAGGGAACCTGAAAACCCTGGAAAAGGTCAGTGGAGTCAGGTTATAGAGGACTTTAAGTGCCAAACAGAGGAATTCATATTTCATCTTAGAGAAATTCGGAAGCTGTTCATTCTTATTGAGGGGTAGGAAAGTGTAACATGGTCAGAGCTATGGTTTTGAATGATCACTTTGACAGCCATGTTGGGGATGAATTAGAGAGGGAAGAAACCTGTGGCATTGAGACCAATCAGGAAGGTATTGAAATAACATAGGTTAGAGGTAATGAGGACCTGATTCAGGGTAGTGGTTATGTAAGAGGAGAGAAAAGTTGACATATTTCAGAGATACAATCAACAAGACTTGGCAAATGATTGGACATACTAGAATGAGGAACCGTGAGGAGCTGAGGAAAGGGAGATTTGGGATGAGGAGATGCCTGGATTGGTACTCTGAGCCAATGCTAGAGCAGACCTTCGAAGGATCATTGCTTTTCCGATGCTCTGGCACCTGGCAAGACTATAAAGGAGACCAAAAGTGCTTTCAGTGGCTCTCTTATCAATATTCTCCTGTGGATTTGTCATCACTTATACCCTCTGGCTAACTCTTTCTTACCTATGTCTTTCCCCACACCACGTTTCAGTCCTTTCCCCCTCATATTTCTAAAACTCTCTTCAAAAAAACAAACAAAAAAACACCCACACAAATACAATAAACAAAATCCTTTTCTCTAGTTTCCTCAGCATACTCCTGTCCAGGTAGAATCTCTATTGGTAGATATCTTTCTCCATTCTCCCACCCCCATTTCCCCATGATATCATCAGTAAAGGAAGATTCCAGGTGTGGAACTTCCTTCTAGCAATGAATATTCACATCTCTTCTTATAATTCTAGATTATAATTTTAGATTATAATCTTCCAGGTGTGGAACTTTCTTCTACCAGTGAAGATTTACATCGGTTATTAGATGTCACCTAAAAGTAGTTAGGAAGATCTGAGGTCAAATCCCACCTCACATACATGCTAGCTGGGTGACGCTGGGCAAACTACTTCCCAGGGTTGTTGTGGGGATGAAATGAGATACTAACTGTAAGGCACTTAGCGCAGTACCTGGCATATACGATAATTGTTTATTATTATTATGTAAATTAGGAGTACTTACCCAAAGTCACAGAGACAATATGTGCCAGAGACAGAACTTGGATCAAGATCACATTGGTGGAAATGAGATCAGCCATTTAATGATGAAGTAGTAATGAGTGATGATAGCTAATGGGACCCTCTTATGCCTAACACTATATGGACATTTCCATGAGCCGGTTTCACTGGGGTTGGCTACAGTCTATACTATAGCTTCTTGGAGGCACAGGTGATAGTTGGCTAAAAGTAGAAAGCAAAGGTAGATGAACAGCCTTGAAAAGGGCTCAGCAATCACTCACACAGAGGTGGTAGCCTTCCCCGAACACCCATAGGTATGCGTGTTTATATATAAGTATACATAGATAGATAGATGTACGTATATGTATACACACACGTACATATATCCCAAATGCATAAAATACATAAGATTACAAAGAAAATCAGGAGTATTGAAATACAGTTATTAAAATATATCTTTTTAAAATCCAAGTTTACAGACTCCAGATTATAGAACAGAGGAGATTGAAAGATATCAGAATTCATTTTAGCAGATTAACCAGACTTAATTTGCAACAACATGGGGTGTTGCAAAGGTACATTTTTTAACTTGACTGGCTTAAAACTGCACTAAGATTTTAGCAACACCTTGTATATTTCTCTTTTCTCCATAGAGAGGGGATTTATGGATTATGGATGTAGAATACTGTCCATATTTGTTTACTTTAGAAGGAGTGTTTAATGGAGGGAGGGAGAAGATATTAAGAAGTCATGGTGATAAAAAAATTAAAGGCACCAAAAAACTTTTTTAAAAATTTAGATAGTATTTTATTTTTTTCTCAATTACCTTCAAGAATCATTTTTACAAGATTTTGAGTTCCAAATTTTTTCTCCTTCCTCTCCCTTCTTCTGAAAGTGTATATTGTTTATACATCTGTAAAACGTATTTCCATATTCATCCCAATTGTGGAATAAGAAACAGATCAAAAGGGAATAAAATCACAAGAAAGAATAAAGTGGAAAAATATATTTCAGTCTTCATTCTGAGCCCGTCAGCTCTTTATCTGAATGTGGATAGCATTTTCCTCCATGAGTTCTTTGTAGTTGTCTCCAATAGACTTTTTTTGAAAAAAACAATTACATCCTTGTTGGATACATTTCCAGGTAATCTCTTTTCTTTTCCCTCTATACTATTTCACTTGGTGATTTCATCAGTTCCTATGGATTTAATTTCACTTTCTATATTGATGATTCTCAAATCTACTTATCGAACCCTAATTTCTCTAGTATCCTCTGGTATTACATCTCTAATTGCCTATTAGACGTCTCAAACTGAAAATCCTGTAGACAAACTGAACTCATTCTCTTTCTCCCTAAATCCTCCCCTCTTCCTAACTTCTCTAGTACTGTCTAGGACCCAACCATCCACCCTGGCGGCTAGATTCACAAGCTAGGTGTTGTCCTTAACTTCTCATTCTCTCTCCCTCCCTGTATCCAATCATACCTTTATGATGAGGCCTATCGATTTTATTTATCTAACATCTCCAAAATACACCTCCTTCTTTCCTCTGACACTACCACCACCTCCATGATATAGGCCCTCAACATTGGCCTCTTTACTGTTCCTTGAACAAGGAAGTCCATCTCTCAGATCCAGATATTTTTCCATAGCTATTCCCCATGCATGGAGCCCTCATCTGGCTCACCTCTGCCTCCTGGCTTCCTTCAAGTCCCAGCTAAAATCCCACCATCAACAGGGAAGTCTTTCCAGATGCCTCTTAATTCTAGTTCCTTTCCAGTGTTGATTACTTCCAATCTATCCAGAATCTATGGCATGTTCTCACACAGCAGTTTGTATGTTGTCTCCCCCATAAGTTCCTCAAGAGCAGGGATTGTTTTTGGCTAGTGCTTAGCTTGGTGTCTAGCACTGTGTAAGGTGTTCAATGAATGTTTATTGACTGATTCAATTCTTATTAAGTCTTAATTATTGAATGGGTGCTACCTCAGCCAAACTGAGACCTGTTAAAGAGCTTAGCTTGAAAAGGCCAAGGTCTCCCACCGCATCTGGAGCCATCTCCAGTTGTCCTGATCTATATTTTGCCACTGGACTCAAATGACTCCAGAGGAGAAAGTGAGGCTGGTGACTTTGCACCACCCTGCCTCACTTAAATCCAATTCACTTGCAAATCATGGAATTACCTCCCTGATATCATGGTCCTCTTGAAGAATGGAGGGCAAACAACCAACAGCTGTTGACTAGTCCACAGTATGTTCATTGCAATTGTCAGTCTTGATCTCATAGAACAGAAGGTAAAACTCCCCTAGGCATGGAGATTTTTGTTTGGTCATGTTTGGAAAATGACAAGGAGCTTAGCTCAATTGCCTTATAGGGTAAGTGCTGTTTTGTGCCCTAGCCTCTCTTACCAGAAGTCTCTTTCCTCTTTTTTCTCTTATATGAATTTCAGGATATTTGACTGTAAATAGTTTGGTTTTTTTCCTTCATTTTTCCTTTCTGGGGAAAGGTCATCCCTCTGATGGGCTCAAGGCATGAGTCATTCAAGGCTAGAAAGGGGTGTGTGCCCCGCTCCTGAGGTCATCACCACTGCTATCCACAACCAAGCCGAGTGACTCGTTAACAGCCCTGGGCACAGTGACTCTTGTACACAGCTGGTGACAAAACACATGGGTGGAACAAGAAAGAAAACAGCTAAACTGAGCGTTCATAGGTGGGGATTCATTTGGTTCAATGTAAAAATGCATTCAAGTAACTCAACTCATCCTCTCTCCTAACCTCTCCCTCTCCTCTTCTTTATCCTCTCCAAAAGAAGGTAAATTCTCTTCTGCCCAGTTAACTTGGGGTTTACTGGCCAAGGTCTCCAATTGCATCCTGGGTCATCTCCAGTCATCCTGATGAACATCTGGTCACTGGATCCAGATAGCTCAGGAAGAGAAAGTGAGACTGGTGATCTGCACAGCTCTCCCTCACTCAAAACAAAGTCAAGTGCAAGTCATGTTATCATTTCTCTGATGGCATGGTCCTCTTCAAAAATGAAGGATGAACACAACACAATCATCTTGAACCTAGAATATAGGCTTACACTTTACAAAAAAGGATCTTTTTAGGCAATATATGGGGATTAGGAGTTGATATACTTAGCAAACTTTTTGTAGTTAAGGTTAAATAATAAAGCATCAGTATCTTAAAGAATAGCAGCTAGGTAGATAGAATGCCACATCTGGAATCAGGAAGACTCATTTTCCTGAATTCAAATCTGACCTTAGACACTTATTAGCTGTGTGACCCTGGGCAAATCACTTAACTCTATTTGCCTCAGATTCCTCATCTGTAAAAATGATCTGGAGAAGGAAATGGTAAACCACTCTAGTGTTTCTACCAAGAAAATCCCATATGGGGTCATGAAGAGTGGGACATGACTGAACCAACTGAACAATAAATAGGTCACATAGGCCACTATCACCAAAGCAAGACTCTAAATAATAGGGGATATTTCAGCTGGGGACTTGCCCAATTTTTAGCCTAATCTCTTTAAATTAAAATTAAAATTCATGTCTCTTGAATATCAAACATCAAAGTCAACAAAGAAGATAGTTGAGAAGTCAGGATGGTCTTTCTGGTACTCATGAAATTATAACCAACGTAACAGAAACTCCCTGAGAGGAGAAATTATTTCTTTTTCTTGATATACTCAGAGCCTGCAACAGTCCTTTCTAAGTATATGGAGTGGCTGCTTAATAAAAGTTTTCTGATTTTCCTATAGCCACGGTACTGCCTTAGGAGACATAGTGTGGTTCAAAGGGGAGAGTACTTGGCTAAGAATCAGGAGACATGACTTCTAGTCCTGGTTCCACCATTTACTAACTGTGACTTTGGGGAAATTCTTTGAACCTTATTTCAATTATCTGCCAATAAGAGACCATGGGATAATTTCTATCTTATCTTTATCATGGGGTTGAAAGTATCAAGTGAGGGGACTTTGGAAACTGGAAAGCACTATCAAAGTGTAAAGGAATATGGTGATGCAATAAATGTTGATGATTAAAAATGGAGGTAACAGTACAATGGATTTGAACTCAGGTCTTTCTGACTCTATTGTATCCATTTTAACAAGGCCTTTAGATCTTGGACAAGTCACTTGAGCTAGTCCTCAGTTTCCTCATGTATAAAATAAAGGAGTCAGATCTCCTTTGAATTCCCCTCCAGCTCTATGTCCATAATTCTGTGATGATGATGAAGTTTCATATTATGTGTCATCACAAAGTCAATCTAGAAAGCCCTTGTATTATAAGAAAAGTTCTAATCTCGCAATAAACCCCTCATTTCTGATAGCCTCAGACCTCGTCTGAGGTTTCCTTGCTAATACTGCCATTTCCTGCCTCATACATAATGATGATTATGTAGAAGAGGGAAAGGAGGACGAAAATGGATTTTCAGGCTCTGAAATGAGGACGACTCGAGTGTTAATGAGCATGTGAAGGCCCCAAACAACAAACGGAAGAGTTGAATTTATGGAAAAGTCAAGGAGATGATCCTGAGATAGAGCCATCTGATTTGTCAGAATGAGGGCATACTCCTGTGGGGACACAGTGCACAGGATCAGATGCAAATCTCCTGGAATAGGGTTCAGGTTGACCTCAGCATCCAAGGTTCACTTTAAGGACATCCTAGACCCACAGACTATCAGAGCTGCAAGGACATGTAAAGTTTATCCATTCCAACTCCCTCCTTTCATTGCAGAGACAGCAAAGGTACAGAACACTGAGATCTTGGCATCAGAGCCTCGGGGCTGTGATATCACTTAGGCCAAACCAAATCTTAATACAAACTCCTACACAATACCCTCTCCAGCGTTACACAGAGAGAATTCTCAGTGTCTGACTCTTTGACTGTGTGTGTGTGTGTGTGTGTGTGTGTGTGTATGTGTGTGTGTGTGTGTGTATGGACTTAAGCTGTGATCTAGAAGATAGAAAGTCATTCCACGAAGGGATTATAGTTCTTTTTTTACATTATTTATATATATGTATACAATATACTTTGGGTAACAGAAAATTATTGTGCATACCTTAAATAAAGGAGGTTAGGTGCCATGCTTCTTCTGTGGGTGCTTATGAAAATTCTTTTTTTTGGAATGCCTTTTAAAAAAAATATGGAGTAAAACAAGCATTTCTGTAACATAGTACAATTAAAAAAAGATGATTGCACATGAAACTGCAAATCTATTATGCACAACTTGCTTTTCCTTTTAAACATACAACAAAATGATTATGTAAATCCTTTTTTTCCCTTTTTTTCTTGCTTCCTCCCCCATGGCTACCATTAAACACAAAGACACACCCACCCACACATACATACATACATACATGCATACATACATATGTATACATGCAAAATTATCCTAGACATGCTTTTATTTATCAGTTCTTTCTCTAGATGCAAATAGTCTTTCTTCATATGTCTTTATAGTTAATTTGGGTATTTATAATAGTAAAAATAACTTATTTGCTCAAAGATAAATTATTAAGACTGTAGTTCTTAAGAAATATACTCTAGGGGCAGCTAGGTGGCACAGTGGATAGATCATTGGCCCTGGAGTCAGGAGTTCTGAGTTCAAATCTAACTTCAGATGTGTGATACTTATTAACTATGTGACCCTGGACAAATCAGTGAAGCCTTATTGGCTTGCAAAAAAAAAAAAAGGAAAGAAAAGAAACATATTATGTTAGTGTTTCTCAGCTAATATGTTTTGCATAACAGCACATGTATAATCTATATCAAATTATTTGCCTTCTCAGAGTGGGAAGGGAAGGAAGAGAATTTGGAGCTCAAAAATTTTTTGAAAGAATGCTATAATTTGTTTTTACATGTAATTGGAAAAAATGAAATATAAAAATTTTTAAAAGAAATATACTATGTTTATGTTTTTTCATAGCTCTCAAACTCATAGTAGGGGAAGTGGGGCAGGGGGTGCACTTTTGAGCAGGTGAATTGAGTGATACAAGTGTAAACCAAAGTCTTACATGGTTTGGGGAAGGACAGTATTGTAATATTGAGTACTGTGTACACAGAAGGAGAAATGATGTCTGATTAATGGAGAGTTCTCTGATGTGGGGATGTTAAGTAATTTGCGGGGCTGGGGGGGGAGAGAGAAGAGGAGAAAGAACAGAGGGAAGGAGAAGAGAGGAACAGAAGAGAAGGAGAAAGGAGAGGGAGAAAGAGAATCTATCTCTAGTTCAACCCCCTCATTTTACAAATAAAGAAACTGAGGTCGAAGTCACTATTCCAAGGTTACTAGTCAGTCCAGTTCTAGTACATGGTGGAAGATAGATCTAGTCCTTGTCCATGAGGAACTTGCATCCTTGACCAGGAGTCAAGCCTCACACATGAGACTTGCAAAAGAAGCAAAAAGCAATGCTACATATTATATGCTTGAGTTCTACATTATGTGGTGCTGAAAGAAATGCCATAGCATTTCAGAGGAGGGGCAGATCAGTATGGGCTACAGTCATCAGAGGACAGTTAAGGTAGGACTTAAGTCAGTCCCTTGAAGGGTGAGAAAGAAATGAAATTGTGTAAAAAAGAAATGGGAGGGGGATTGGTGAAGACTTCTGAACAAAGGTGGTTGTATACCAGGAGGAGGGTGTGGCTCATTCCTTTGATAGAGGGAGGTGGGGTAGGAGCAGGACCTGTGATTTCATTGGGATAGGGAAATGAGGAGATTCTCTTTGTTAATACAGAACACCACCTTCTCTGCTTTCCGGAATCTTACAGAGTTCTCTGGGGGCACTGAGACTCTACCAGGGTCACAAACCAATATGTGTCAGAGATAGGACTCTAACCCAAGTCTTACTGACTTTGAATCTCTCTATTTCTCTCTTTTAATTGATTAAAATACTAAAAAAAAAAAAAAACCCTTCCCTAAGCACCAAAGGAAAGAATATCCCCAACTCCTTCTTTCCTCCATATATACTTCTGCCTCTGATTTTGTTTCCCCAAGCCAGGCTGTTTAGGGGCTTCAGGAGCTCATCGAGGGATGTACTGGTGCCATTTCAAAACAGCTCTGGAGATTCACTCTCTGGAGAAGTCTTTGGAGAGAGAAGGATTCTGGGATTAAGTCACCACGTAGGGAAGTCAGGCTGAGATCATTTACCACACTGGGGACTTTGGGGAATTCCCCCTTGGGTGAGATCAGAGCTTCTCTCTGGAGAGCAGAGGTATCCCCAGGGGTCTGCTGGGTGCAGCTCATTCTGACCCGACAGCGCCAACTTTGAAGTTTTTAGTGTGAGAGTTTATACTTGGGAAATAGGCACATGCTACAGATCAGTCAAGGCTTGATTTATTGTTCTATTGATTGTCTAGAGTTGCCAGGAGTGGGGAACCTATGGCCTCAAGGTCACAGGTGGCTTTCTATGTCCTTGGGTGTGGCCTTTTGACTATGTCCAAGTTTTACAGAACAAATCCTTTTATTGAGGGGATTTGTTCTGTGAAGTTTGGATTCAGTCAAAGGGCTACCCTTGAGGACCTAGAGGGGCACATGTGGCCTCAAGGTTGAAGGTTCCCCACCCCTGATTGTGATGGAAGACATGAATATTAAACTTTAAAATATTTCTCTTTTTTCCCCCAGAGAGCCTTTGTACCAGCACATACCTGCTGGTATCTCTCTGTAGTCACAGATTTGAAAGCAACATCTATTCTGTCTTCCAAGAGTACCAATGTAACTTTACCTAACCAGTGGTACAATACGTAGAATATTGAACTGAAAGAGACCCGATTCCACTCTAGCCTCTGTTACTTATTGAGTGCCAAGATTGATAGGAGATTCAAATGAGACAATGTATATAAACGGCTAGCCAAATGTCAGTCGCCAACATAGTTGTTATAACCACCTGTGAGACATTGGCTCTTTTCCGATCCTCTATTTCTTCACCCATAAGTTGAAGTGCTGGCCTTAGACAGCTTGGCGCTGCACTGGATAAACCTCTGGCCCCAGAGAGAGGAAGATCTCAGTTCAAATCCAGCCTCAGATACTTACTAGCTGTGTGGTCACAAGGCAACTCATTCAATCTCTCCCTCAGTTTCCCCCACTGTAAAATAAAGATAATAACCTCATCTACTTAGCATAGTGCCTGGCACATGGTGTGTGTTACATAAATGCATGTTTATTTCCTTCCCTTCCAACCCTAAATCTTGTGTTCTTATGACACAGCTGTTTCCTGTTGCCATAGCAACAGCAGCAGTGCTGCTGATGGCAAGCCAGTCAGCATTTGGGAGGAGTGGTAACAGCTACCATTTCCTAACCTTGGCCCCAAGGTCGTAATTCTAGGTCTCCAGGAGAATGTTTTCACTGCCTCAATAAAAAAAAAATCTACACAGAGGAAGGAGCAATAGCCTAAGATTTAGGGGAGCTGGGTTCTAGTACCAGCTGGCACTAATTCTCTGTGCATTAATGGGTGAGTCAATTCTGCCTCCATTTCCTGCTCTATCAAAAATAGGGTTAGATGATTTCTTCCAAGGTCTCTTCCAGCTCTGATATTCCATGGTCCTAATCAGTAACAGGAACCTAGAGGTATGTTTTATTAGATTCTATAGCCAATAGAATCAAGAAAACAAAACCGTACATAGTCCTTCAGCCAGAGAACAGAAATTCCTGAATATCAAGCTTCCAACGTGCAAGATGGAGAGATATGGGGAAGAAAATTGTAAAGTAGAGTAGGTGAGATCAGGACAGTTTGGTGGCTGCTCAAGTAATTATGAATTCATGTAATCCTAGAATTAGGGAAGCTAGGTGGATAGAATGCTGGACCAGGAATCAGGAAGACGCATCTTCCTGAGTTCAAATCTGACCTTATTAGTTGTATGACCCTGGGCAAGTCACTTAATCCTTCTTGCTTACTTGCCTACTTAATTTCTTTATCTGAAAATAAGCTGAAAGAAATAGCAAACCACTCCAGCATCTTTGCAGCTTGAAAGGTGTTCAGCACTCAAGTGCTTTGGGATTTGTGCTGAACCCTTATTATCTTGAGATAACCTATATAAGGCACCACATACATGTGAGCTCTTGTTATTAAAGGCATACATGCCATGCATTTTAAAAAATGTTGTTGTTTGGTTGTGTACATCTCTCTACGACCCCATTTTGGGGTTTTCTTGGCAAAAATAATGGAATGGCTTGCCATTTCCTTCTCCAGCTCATTCTATAGATGAGAAACAGGTGCTTAAGCCATGTGGGATTTTGAGCAAGGGCTCACTATCCAAGGGAAGGCGATCCGGTAGGGATCCCCAAGGGGCAGTTTGTGTAGTGGGATGGAGAGAAGAAACACATTGCATTTTCATTTCTGGAATACCTTCCCCTTTCCCTGTTGGTCTCTCCAGAGCCTACCAATCTCTTCAGGCCCAGATCAAATCTTGCCTCCTGTATGACTTCCCCAACCCACAGAGATCTCTCCCTCTTCATTGCTCACCATCTGTACCACTCATTGGCGACCTAGTAATTGCTTGTTTTCATGTGTCAGTTTCTTCTTTCACAATGAGATTGTCAATTTTCTAGAGATGGGGAGGAAGACATATCTTATACTTCTTTCTACCTCATGGGGGTCCCATGCAGATATTGTGTTCAATACATTTCTATTAATTGACTTGAATGAAATAGTACTAATAACTATCATTTATGAGATGCTTGCAATTTACAATTTGCAATTTACAAATTGGTTTCTTCACAACAACCCAGAAGGGTAGGAAAAATAAGTGCTTTGTTGTTTTCAGTCATGTCCAACTCTTTATGAACCTATTTGGGGTTTTCTTGGCAAAATAATGGAGTGGCTTGCCATTTCTTTCTCCACCTTATTTTTACAGACAAGAAACTGAAGTAAACAACCCAGTTAAGTGACTTGGCCAAAGTCACACAACTACTAAATGTCTAAGGCCAGACTTGAACTCAGGAAGATGAATCAGGCCTGGCATTCTAGCTACTATGGCCACTTAGCTACCCCTAATTTAATAGTTACTGCCATTTACTAGTTAATAATACTAGTTATCATTTAAATAACACTTTATGCTTTACAAAGTGATTTACATATTTTATCTCATTTGATGCTCACAACTTTCCTGAGAGGTAGTTACTGTTATCTTCATTTTACAGATGAGGAAACTGAAGCTGAGGTTGAGTGACTTGCCAAGGCAGAATAAGACTCTATTCTTCCTTACTCTGAGTCTAATACTGTTATCTACTGGGCCATCTAACTGTCTGGATGAGGAAACTGAGGCCCCAATAAAGTAAATGACTTTCCCAGGATAGTTATATAAAATGCTCTTCTTCTATACTACATCCCAAAAGCTCACGAGAAGACACCAGACCACTTAATATTCTTCCAGCCGGAGCTAGAAAATGAAAGAGAGCACTTGTCCGTTTTCCATTCAACAAGGGGAAGGTGCCCTGACCTGCTGAACTCCACATATGCTCTGAATTTCAAGTGAAAAAGTGACTCACCAGAGCCACAGAAGTATCATCTAAGCTCCCTGGGACTCAAGTCTGGGACTCACCCATCAGCCTTTGGAATGGAATGCGTCTTCCTAAGGGGGTTCCCCAGCTGGGGAGAAAATGTATTCATCTGTCTGTCTTTTGCCTTTTTCTATCTTTCCTTCTGATCACAAAGGAGGAACACTAAAAATGGGACTCAGGAGACAGTGTCTGACCAAGTCCTTTCTCTACAAGTTGGGGGGTCTTAGGTAAATAGCTTGATCTCTCTGTGCCTCAGCTTTCTTTTCTGTAAAACTGGAGAGATGAGAATGAGGATGGTGGTAGTGGTGGGGATGAGAGCTAACATTTTAATGGCACTTTGAGTTTGTCAAAGGGCTTCCTACATGTATTATCTCATTGGATTCTCATGATAATCTGGGGAGATAGTTGCTGTTACTATATTCACTTATAGATGGGGAACTTGCTTGAGGTTACTAACTTAGCAGAGCTGGAGCTCAAATCCAGGTCTTCCAATCTCAATATTCTTTCCACTAGACTCCCTTCTGGCTATATCATTTTATGAAATGAATGAGCAGGCATTCTGGCTTCCAGGTCAGACCACTGGTCATTTGGCTCGCGTTCCTTAAGAGGTTTAAGGGAAGAAGGACAGAGCAAGGACAAGAAAAGGAGCCCTGTCAGGACAGAGAGAAGAGAGTGCAGAGAGGACAGGAAAAGGAGAGAGAGAGAGAGAGAGAGAGAGAGAGAGAGAGAGAGAGAGAGAGAGAGAGAGAGAGAAAGGAGGAAGAGGAGGAGGAGAGAGAGGAAGGGAGGAAGGAGAGGGGGCAAAGAGAGTGAGAGGAGAGAGGAAAGGAGAGAGGAGAAGGAGAGAGGGGGAGAGAGAGAGACAGAGAAAGAGAGAGTTCTTAAAGGGCTATGAATGTAATTTTTTTTTGCTTTCCCTAGTTTCTCACACCAGCCAAATATATAGGTGAATTCTGAATCAAAAGGCCTGAAAACAAGAGTAAGACTGTAAAAACATCAGACTACTTACAATGAGTCACCTTCTAAGTCCAATCCAGCTGACGCATTGTTCAGTCATTTCTGTCGTGCCTGACTCTTCATGACCCCATTTAGATTTTTCTTGGCAAAGACACTAGTGTGTTTTGACATTTGCTTCTCCAGTTTATTTTTCAGGTGAGGAAATTGAGGCAAATAAGGTGAAGTGACTTGCCCAGGGTCATACAGTTAGTAAGTGTTTGAGGTCAGATTTGAACTCAGGAAAGAGAAATCTGGAAGACTTCAGAGCTGACACTCTATCCCCTCTGCCACCTACCTGCCCCAGCTAAAGCCATAACTAACCATTTTGGTGCTCAGGGCAGAATATGTTGCAATTCAGTTGGAGGAGGAGGTCGCATTGGTTATATGGACCTTGGAACTTCCTGACTGGGTGAGGGTGGCTGGGGCACACCATGAAGGAAGAGGGAAAAAAAGCATTCAACATCGGCTCTGGTTGATTCGATTGCTAACTCATTGCTGTACTCAGTTGTTTCTAAAGAACTCGGATTGTTTGTTATCAGGCTTCTGGTTTGACCAGGACTCATTACAGCTTAGGAGGCTATTTCTGACATGAGAAAGTTGTGACGGCAGGGTTCTTGTCCTAATTGTCAACCTCATTGGTTGGAGGGGAGTTAAGAATGGGGAAAAATAAGCACATTAATATGAATACTGTACTCTGGGGTTGTCTTGCCTGCCTGAAATAGTTTTATTTATTTTATTATTATGTAGCCTGAGTCATTTCTGACACACACAGAGAGAGAAGGAGGGGGAGAAGAGATGGTGAGTGAAAGAAAGGAGAGGGTAAGGGAGGGGAGAAAGGGAAGGAGGGAGGGAGAGAGAGGGAGAGAGAGAGAGGAGAGATGCCCAAAGTAGCAGAGTTTGACCATGCTCCCTGATATCTCCCTGTCCTAAAACAATTTTCAGGGGAAAAAATCTCAAAGAAGGAAAACATCATTATACATTATAATACAATTTTGGATTAACATTTCAGAATAGTCACTACTGTATTCCTTCCTAAACCATTCCAAAGATGGAAAGGGGTGTCCTTGAGAGCCATGGTGTCACATGCTTGTAATCCTTATCGCTATTGAGACAGAAGCTCATGGGTTTCTAGAACTTGGAAGTGTTGAACTACAGTGGAGTTAAAAAGAAAACATGGTGAGCCCCCTGGAGCTGGGGTCCATGAACTTGTTCTTAAAATCATTTTGATAAGTGCACTTCAATTTAATTGATTTCATTTGTTGAGTAGTCTTTCAGTCATGTCTGACTTTGGGATGCCATTTGGGGTTTTCTTGGCAAAATTACTGAAGTGGTTTGCCGTTTCCTTCTCCAGCTCATTTTACAGATAAGGAAACTAAGGCAAACAGGGTTAAGTGGCTTGCCCAGGCTCACACAGCTAGTAAATGTCTGAGGCCAGATTGGAATTCATACAGAAGTGTTCTTGACTCCAGGCCCAGCACTCTATCCACTGTATCATTTAGTTGCCCTTCCTTCATTAAACTATTTTATTTTATGCCGTTGACATCACAAGACTACCAAAGGTGACTGTGGCACAGAAAGGGTTAACCCACTGATCTAACCAGCTTTTTGAAACTGCAAACTTTTAACTTGTGACTGATCTAGGGGTAAGGAATTCTCACCTTTTAAGCTTTGTTTTAAGAAGTTACGTTTCTATTTATTGACTTAAAAGCACCATTTTGACTGTCAGTCAAAAATAGCTAACATTTACATGTACTTTAGGATTAGCAAAGTACTTCATAAAT
Organism: Potorous gilbertii; assembly: GCA_028658325.1. Lineage (NCBI taxonomy): Eukaryota > Metazoa > Chordata > Mammalia > Diprotodontia > Potoroidae > Potorous > Potorous gilbertii. Next base: position 123,867,107 of record CM053772.1, on the reverse strand, counting down.
ATTATTTTATATAATCCTCACACCTATCCTGTGAGATAGGTTCTATTATTTTTTACCATTTTACAGATGAGGAAATTTGGCCTGAGAAAAGTTGTGATTTGCTCTCTGTCATCATACAGACTAGTAAATTACAGAGATGGAATTTGAACTCAGCTCCTTGGGATATAAGGGGAGGGAGTGAGGACAAGAAGGGAGAATCCCAGGGATGGGATTTGGAACTATACCTATTCCCTTCATGACTGTGGATCCTGTCCCTGTTTAGTCAGAGTCTTTCTAGGCAAAAAAAAGAATTCATTAGAACTGGGAACCATTTTGGGGAACAACCTGGAATTATGCCCAAAGACTTAAAAACTGTGTCTACCCTTTTACCCAGCAAAACCACTGTTAGATCTGTTATAATAAATAATAAATACAATATTTGTGGTAAGTGCTCTTTGTGGTGGCCAGGAACTGGAAATTGAGGGGGTGCCTGTTATTTTGGGAATGGCTGAGCAAGCTATGGCACATGATTGTGATGGAGTATTACTATGCTGTAAAAAAAAAAAATTAATGAGCTGGTTGGTTTTTAGAAAAACATGGAAAGACTTGCAAGAAATAATGAAAAGTGGGGGAGGAGCCAAGATGGTGGGGTAGAAAGATTCACATATGCTAGCTCTGAACCATAAATTACCTGTAAAGAGGAACTCCCAACAAATTCTGGAGCAGTGGAAGCCACACAGCAACAGAGTGGAGGAGATTTCTGTTCCAGAGAGCCCTGAAAATCCAATACCAAAGGTCTGTTGCGCACTGGACAGGAGTGGAGCCCAGCCCTGCCCTGGCCACCCGGCACTGAGAGGAGCATATCCAAGCAAGCTTCAGGGATGAAATCTCTGGCG
>CM053772.1:123828380-123865732 GCA_028658325.1 Potorous gilbertii | reverse complement strand
AATACAACCAGGATAACACAAGATCTAGCAGCTTCTACATTAAGGGATCGAAGGGCATGGAATAAGATATTCCAGAAGTCAAAGGAACTAGGTCTAAAACCAAGAATCACCAGCAAAACTGAGTATAATACTTCACAGGAAAAAATGGTCTTTCAATGAAACTTGATGAAAAGACCAGAGCTAAAAAGAAAATTTGACTTTCAAACACAAGAATCAAGAGAAGCATGAAAAGGTAAACAGCAAAGAAAAATCATAAGGGACTTACTAAAGTTGAACTATTTACATTTCTACATGGAAAGATAATATTTGTAACTCTAGAAAACTTTTTTCAGCATCTGGGTAGTTGGTGGGATCACACACACATATACACACGTGCATACACACACGTACATGCATGCGTACACACATACACACATGTACACACATGCATGCACACACATACACACATGCACACACAGAGAGACAGAGAACACAGGGTGAATAGAATAGGATGGGATCATATCTTTAAAAAAATGAAATTAAGTGGTGAGAGAGAAATGTATTGGGAGAAGAAAGGGAGAAATGAAAGGGGGCAAATTATCTCTCATAAAAGAGGCCAGTAAATGACTTTTCAGAGGAGGGACAAAGTAGGGAGGTGAAAGAAAACACATGAAGTTTACTCTCATCACAATCGACTAAAGGAAGGAATAAAATGCACACTCATTTTGGTATGAAAACCTATCTTTCAATACCGGAAAGTGGGGGAGAAGGGGGATAAGCAGGGTGGTGGGGATGATGGAAGGGAGGGCAGTGGGAGGAGGGAGCCATTTGAAGTCAACACTCTTGGGGAGGGACAGGATCAGAAGAGAGAACAGAAGCAATGGGGGGCAGGATAGGATGGAGGGAAATATAGTTAGTCTTACACAACACGACTATTATGGAAGTCATTTGCAAAACTGCACAGATATGGCCTATATTGAATTGCCTGCCTTTCCAAAGGGAATGGGTGGAGAGGGAGGGATGGGGAGAAGTTGGAACTCAAAAATTAACGAACAACTGTTGAGTAGTGTTCTTGCAACCAGGAAATAGAAATACAGATAATGGGGTACAGAAAGTTATCTTGACCTACATGACAAAAGAGAAGATGGGATAAGGGAAGGGAGGGATGTTAGAAGGGAGGGCAGATTAGTGATAGGGGTAATTAGAATGCCTGGCGTTTTGGGGTAGGGAGAGGAGAGAAATGGGGAGAAAATTTGAAACCCCAAATTTTTATTTTATTTTATTTTATTTATTTATAAATGTTCTACAATCACTTCCTTAAAATTAAGATTTTATACCCCCACACCTTCCCCCCCAACCCCCTCCCTCCCCATGACAGCATACAATTCTGTATAGGTTCGACATATACTTTCCTATTGAGCATATTTTCACTATAGTGATGTTATGTAGTCACACTGACATAAGTGGAAGAAATCCCCAAATTTTTTTGTAAATGAATGTTGAACTTAAATAAATTTTACAAATAAAAAATTCACTATGTCTCCCCCCAAAAAATAAAAATAAAAAGGTATCAAGGAAAAAAAAGAGAACTAGAAATGACAAGGATTCTCATCAATTGGGGAATGGCTGAACAAATTATGGTATACAATTGTGATGGAATACTATGATGCTACAAGAAATGACGAGCTCAATGATCTTAGAAAAATATGGAAAGACTTGATGAACAGTGAAATGAGTGAAGCCAAGAAAACATTGTATGCGGTAATAGCAATATAGTTTTAAGAATGACTTTGAGTGAATAAGTCAGGTTGACTATTACAAGTACCCAAGTAACTATAAAGGACATACAAAGACACTATCTGTATCTAGAGTATAGAATAATTGTTCATATATATACCTACTTGTGTCTAATAGTAGCCAATTCTAAGGTTAGAGGGGAGAAAAAAGGGGAAAAAGGACATGATAACTTTGTTGTGCATTTAAAAAAGAATAGCAAGTTTGTATGTACATAGTGGATTTGCAGTTTTTATTGCACTGTGTTATGGAAATGCTTCTTTTATTCCATCAATTTAAAAACAAACAAATACATTTAAATTGAAGAATATACATATTCAGAAGTTCTAAGCTAGGACTCATCAGGGAAAGGAGAAGCCAATATAAACACTAGTAAACAGGGCCTAAAGCTAGTAGGATCTCAACCCAGATATATCAAAACAGCAGCAGAGGATAGAACCACCCACTTTTATAGACTGCTGTCCTCAGAGCCATGAAAGGGCAGAAGGCCAGCTCAATGACCACACAAATATGAGACAGGAGAGGGAGAAGGGTCTGCACAAGACTTGGAACCATCAAGATAATGGTCTGTAACAGTGGACCGAGGCCTCTTAGGAGCACAGCAGGGCCCAGAAAAAATTTATTTTTCTTGGGGACTGAGGAGACATTAAAAAAAATGACCAGTACACCATCTTTGTTTTCAAGAAGTTATTTTCAACCTAGGGGAGATTAGACCATAAGTACCATTAATTCCAGTAGAAAGTAAAACATGGTAAGTTGCACAGGAGAGGGAAACACATAATTTGATGAGATCTCAGATGTAGGAGAAATGAATTGTGGTGAGGGAAATCAAGAAACACATATATAGCTGGGACTTATCAAAGGTGAATTGCAGAAATCGGGTAAAAAGGGTTAAATGCCAGAAAGAGGGAAAACAGTTAGGAGGCAACTGTAATAAACAAAGAGAGAGGATATAATGGATGGCCTGAACTTGGGTGATGGCAGTAGGAAGAGAGGCAGGGATGGATCCAAGAGGCCATTTAGGGAAATGAGCTGGCACATCCCACTGCCAAGAGGAGCCTGGATTTCAGGACAAGATACAAGGTACAAGGAAGTCTTGATGTCCGTGACTTTAGAGGTAGACTATGCATATCCAATTTGTCTCTCGTAATTGCCCAGCTCATATGCCAGCTAAGTCTGCCTCATTATCCTCACAGCTGCAACCAGTGCTAAGTTGGGATCACTTCATTTGCCACACGCTGCCCTTGTCTCCTCCCTACTGGGGTTGTTTTTCTTTCCTTAAAAAAAAAAAGAAATGCAGTCATAGTGGTTGGATGCTGGTGTCTTTAACCAAGTCCTTGAGAGTCCAAGTGTCTTAGTGAAAAACCTGGATCACCAGGTGAATAGATTAGAGAAGGCAACTCTGCTCTGAAATACATACTGCACAAGAAGTACTGCAAGTACACTTTTCAGCCATCTGGTAATGTGGTCCTGTTTCTAATATGGTACCTAATGTTCTACACTAGCACTGCCCATTTTAATTCAGAAAAATGAGGCAAAGCAATTTGTGCTTAGACCTGGTAATTAATTAACAGGAAAAAATTTAGCAGTCTGTGTGCACTGAAATTTTGCTTTAAAGTGTACCTATCCCCATGTAAATAGCTCTTAAAAATCAATCCACACTTCTCCCCTTCCAAACCCCCTAACCACAAGTATACTAGGAGTTTAGCTGCTTGGTGTCCAAAGTTGCAAAAAGTATGCCTCTTCCAGAAGGTCAGATCTCTTCCACCTCCCAAAAACAATAGGAAAGGGAGCAGACCAAACAGGTGATCAGGGAGGTTTCTTATGGGAGGTCTCAGTTTGGAACCCTTTTTACAAAAAAAAAAACAACAACACTGAGTTTACATAAACAAGTTACTTTCCTCTTAACTAGTTACAGGCACATAATCAATACTGCAGCGTTAAAACCCTTTCCAAAAGAAAATCATAGATTCAGGATGGTACATCAGGAAGAGTGATGAATTTAGAGTCTAAAGGCCTGTGCTCAAATACTGATTCTGCATCTTACTACTTATGTGACCTTGCACAAGCCACTCTGGGCCTCATTTCCTCTGTGTGTCTTCCTTTTCTATTTCCTATTTATCCTGTATATAGCTTTGTTTGCATGTTGTTTCCCCCGTTAGATTATAAGTTCCTCAAGGGTAAGACTATTCTTTGCCTCTTTTTGTATCCCCAGCACTTAGTACATTGCCTGACACAGAGTAGATATTAAATACATATTTACTGAATTGAAAGTGGCTGCAATAAATGACCCTAAAGATCCCTTCAGGATCGAAATCTATGACCCTATACCTCAGAGGATCTTAGACATTAGAGAGCACTTAGAAATTATCAAAAATTCTATCTGGCACCTAGTAGGCGTTTAATAAATGTTTGTTGAATGGACTTATAACAATCCTTCCTTGAATTTTACAGGAGAAACTGAAGCCTCTCTTCTATCCCCTCCCTAACTGAACTTAAATGAAATGACCTGTTTACTGTCACATAGACAGTTGTGATGGTAGAGTAATGGGGGGAAAAGACAATCAGAAAGGAAGCAAAATGGTAGCACATGATACCAACTGGACCGACAAGTCAGTCACAGCAATGAATATTAGATGATTTATACATATTGACTGGTTCTCTGTCGTAATTTACATACACAAGTACTACTGTGCAAGACACAAAAATAAAGAAAAAATAATCCCAGCCTTAAGGAGCTTACAGACAAAACAAAGTTTTAACCGGCAGATTACTATAAGAACTCAAAGATCTGAGGTAGTCTGAGAAAGCTTCCCAGGAGGTACAAGGCTGTGGAAAAAGCATATAGGCTCTGGAGATAGAAGACCCAGGTTGAAATCCTTACAACCTGTATAACCTTTGGCAAATCATTTAATCTCCCTAGGCTTATTTCCTCATGTGTAAAAGGAGGGGGTTGGAATGGATGGCCTCTCAGGTCTCTTACAGCTCCAGATCTGTGATCGGATGACTGGAGCCTGGCCTCAAAGCATAGATAAGATTTAGACAGAGAGAAGGGAAGGGGGGCATGACATTCACATCAAAAACTTCCTGGCCATACATGAGTTTCTGTGATCGCACTTTTTTTGACTTGTTGGTCTAGTTCCTTAAGAGAATCTAAGTTTGGGTGTTTGTTTTCTGCATTTGTTAACATCATGCCAACCAGAGCTTTTCTGCATTGCAAATTGAGAGCACTTAATGTTTCAGCTCCACACTTATCCTACACTTACATGAGTTCTCCCAGAGGCTATAAAGGGGAGAAAATGTGAACCTACCCACAAAAAAAAAAAAAAAAACCAGCAACACAAAAAACCTGACAGAAATCCAATATCCTTCACAAGGTGGTATGACTTCACCTGAAAAGAATATTTAATAATGGGTAGCTTCGTAGACTACGCACAAATTGGGCAGAAGAACTCTGTCTTCCTGCTAGGTACAGTCTCAGTTCAAAATATCTTGTTCCGTGTTAATTGACCCACTGGAACATTTCTCGTGGACCTCTGAGGACAAGAACGTTTATGGTATTCCTGTCATCCATGGAGGCCAACTACATGGTACAAGTTGATCTCTTCCTATTACAGGGAGTACTACCTCTTGGACTCTTGGGAGACTGCCTTGTCCAACTATGCTGTAGTACAAAATGAACTAAAAAAAAAAAAGAAAAACTAGGCCTATTTGGGGCTTCACTGGAGAGCAACTAGGATGACAATTAAGACTCCATCATACCTAACTCTCCTAAAGGCCATTCTTCCACATGTACACTATAGTGGAAGCAAACTGTACTCCTTCCAGTCTCTGTACTTTCCACACTTTCAGGTCTCAGCACTTTTATTCACACTGTTTCCTATGTACCTGCAGTGCTCTTTTCCCATCATTCCCTGTCTGTCAAATCCTAGATCTAATGTTAACAGTTTCATGATTTCCTCCAAATGGAAGTGAGGCTGCTCAATGTCCTAATAATTTGTATTCCTATTATATAACTATCATATTATAACTTGTACCATATTTGTATGTGTAAATGTTTTATCCTTGAACAGTCCTAAAAGTAGAAGTCATGTCTTATTTATTTATCTCTGTAGGAGTTTCCCCAGTGTATTCAATACATAATAGGTACTTAAAGGATGATAGGGTCATAGATTTAGAGCTGGAAGGGACCCCAGAGATCTTCTAGTCAAGCTCCCCCTACCACATTTCCAGGCAAGCCAACTGGGACCCAGGGAGGCTGAGACTTGCCCAAGGTTACAAGGCAGAAATGTCTATTTATTCAATAAACCTTAATGAATGACAATGAATAAAGGAATGAACTAATGAATGTGTGGAATTTTTACATCTCCCGTCTATTCGCAAGACGTTAGCATCAATGCACATGTGTGCTTCATATCCAGCTAAGCAAACAGATAAAATAGAGTTTAAGAATTCAGAATAACTTAAAAATTTAAAAACCAATTGCTTTGAAGAGCTGGGAAGAGAAGTTTACTTATGGAAGGGAGTCCCCAAATGGTTGCTCAAATTGTCCACTCAGGAATTTATCAGGAATGATTATTATTAAGGAAACAATTACTGTAATTGTTCATGCTGTTAACAAAATAACAATTACGTTCATTGATCTAGCAAAATATTTTAACAAAATTTGGAACCTATTTATGTTTAAAAAACACTAAAAAGCATAGTAATAAAATAATTATTTCCTTTAAAAAGATTATCCATTTAATTGAAACCAACTAGATGAACGGAGAATTAAGCAGCCATAGACATAGTTCCCCTACATGTGACCCACAAGCAAAGAAGCGTAATTACTGCCTAATTTAAGTAAAACTAATTTATACAGAAACTTAAATATCTAGAATATTGTCAAGAATTCTGAATTCTAAATAAAGACAGAATCCCAAAATCCAGGCTAAAGCTGCCTGAGCTTCACTCAAAGGAAAAACCTTCAAATCTTTACTCTGAGTACATTTACTCTTTAACTTGAACATTTCTAACAAGTTTAGATTTGGGGTTTCCAGATTATATCAGATAAGAAACATTGGAAAGGGGAATGGAAGGAAACTACTAGGAGCAGGTGCACTGATAGCCACGAGAATGACAGTCTGGTAATGAGGGAGAAGACAGAAAAATTATAAAAAGCAAACAAACATTCAAAAAGTACAGTCTGGGGATAGGAAGGCAAATAGGTCCATCATCTCCACGGTTCCTGAAAGCATCATCATTTTACTGCAGGGAACAGTAGCAGCTATTTCGTAAATTATCAATACTAACAGCTTTATTATAATTATAATACTAACATATATACTAATACCTGACAGAGAGTAGTGAAGATCAAGTGCAATAACACAGGTAAAGCATTTTGCAAACCTTTTTATTCAGTCTTTCAGTTAAGTCTGACTCTTCACGACCCCATGGACCACAGCACTTCAGGCTCTTCTATGCTCCACCATCTCTCTCAAGTTTATCCAAGTTTATGTTTATTATTTATTTTATTGTTTATTGTTTATTATTGTTTCTGTGACATTATCTATCCCTCTCATCCTCTGCCATCCCCCTTTCCTTTCACCTTCACTTTTTCCCTTAAAGTACTATACAGATGCTACCTATTTATAATGATGTAAGTATGTATCATCAAGAAAACATTATGTCATGTAAATGCTTTAAAAAGATGTACCACCTGACCAAAAGTTTTAATTGCTTTATCTGCTATAAACTGTGTTAAAAATAAATTTAAAAAAAAAAAGGAAACGTTATGTCTCTAATACATGCAACTTAAGAAGGTAGGAAAGTGTATAATACTTTTAAAAGTTTCGCATCAATATGGTTACAATCAAAATCAACTTTTTTCACTTAAACAAGTGATCTTCAGCTATTAAAAAAATTTACTGATGTGATAAAGCTTCTTATTCAACAACACTGGATAAATGAGGTGCTATTGAACAAGTCATTGCCTTAAATTCTTTCTCCTAAATGGTTCATACCACCTAGTATAATCCTATGCCTTTATGAAGTAGGACCAAAATAGAAATTTATTAACTTATTTAGGGACTTACAACCTAGTTGGAAACATAAGATTACACACAATACAGAACAGTGTACAATTCATTGCCTAAATTATGTGTCCCAAATTACAGTACTAACCTAAGGCATATTCTTGGGAATGAGAGACAATGAAGTTGTATCTGAAAAACATCACCATAATTCCAAGACCTTATATGATCAGGGGTTTAACTGATAGCTGACTATTAATTAATAAAGTCTCACATTTTAATATCCATTATCTTAACTGATGTTCCTAACAACCCAGCTGTTACAGAAGAGTGGGAACTACAATCCAATTTTTATGACTCCTAAGTACAGTGGGATCTGTCTAGCACATGCCTCATTTGGCTTGAGAGCACTAGGTCTGGAATTGGGAAGACTGGAGTTCAGATCTAGCCTCAGATACTCACTAACTGAAACACACTAGTTAAGTCACTTAATCCCTATTTGCCTCTATTTTCTCAACTATAAAATAAGGAGAATAACAGTATCTACTTTACAGAATTGCTATGAGAATCAAATGAGATGACATTTGTAAAGTGCTTAGGACAGTACCTGGTACAAACATGCTATATAAATGCTTATTCTCCTTGAGAGAACTTTGTCAGAGATGCAGTGAGGGGGGGATGAAATAAAGGGTATAGAGACTTTGAGACAACAGAGAAATCTGAACATCAACACTGAAAAGCCAAACTAACCTGGGAATGTGCATATGAAGCCATTACACCCTTCCCCTAAACTAAGAAATTTATCCCATGATTGAGCAGCTAACACAACAGCTCTCAGTCTTTTTGAACCCAAGGATCCCTTTTTAATGTCAAAAAATTTCCTGATATATTTATACTATTAGTATCCACTAATTGAAACAATAGCTACTATGAACTTAATCCTTTAAATGAATTTCTATTTTCTTAATTTGTTATTTCACAAAATTTGAACACAAACAACTCAGCAAAAGTAAAGATCATATTTTATTCTAAAAGGCCAGAAGAAAAATGTACAAAAAATGTACAAATGAAACACTGATAATATAAAATTGTGGACATAAAAACCATTATTCATGATGCACATTTTTCTAGAGCTACATAAAGATACAAATGGCAATGATTGGAGCAATCTGGGTCCTTGCAATATTACTCAGAGGACTGCCCCCTTCTCCCAAGAATCCTTGCCTCCAGGTGATGAACCACTTCCCTAAAGTCAAATTTAGATAGATCTGTTCACTGTTTACTATGAAAAAAGGCTATGCAGGGAGGTAGAGCTCTGAATTAGTACAATCACTCTATGCAAGAAAAGTGACCAAAATGTCCATACCCTTTGACCCAGAGATTCTACTGCTAGGAAAGCCAAAAGAGGTCAATCACAAAAAGAAAGGCCCTGTAATACACCAAAATATTCAGAGTAGGTTTGTATGGGTGTGAGAAAAGAGGCAGAAACAAAGTAGCACGCACAGACTGGAGAACACCTCAGCAAATTGTGGTACATGAATATAGTTGGATTATTTTTGTGTTCTAAGAAACAATAAGCACAGAGAAGCATGGAAAGACTCAAATGAATTGATGCCAAATAAGTAGAGCCAGGAAAACAACATACACAATGACGACAATCATGTGGGGGGCTGGGGAAGTGGAGGGAGAAACTTCACAAAACGATCAAATTTCAATGTTGTGAAAATTATCAAGAATAAACTTGACCCCAAAGAAGAGATAGGAGAAGACATCTCTTCCTGCTCCTTAGCAGAGTCCAGGGTCCCTGGGTGGGAAAGACTGCTGGCAATGTTTCTGTCGATGTGTTCATTTCTTTTGATATCTTTTTTCTCTTTTTATTAAAAACGTCATCAATCTAGGAGGGGAGGAGGAGAAAGATGCAAGAAGAAAACTAAATGAGGTAAAAACAAAAATATCCATTAAAAAGTTGATGTTTATGACTTTGAAACACAAATCATACACACATAGACTTTTTTCCTCAACCCCATCCCCACCCCAAAACCTGTTTATTTTGTAATTAACAAAGCACTGTGGCTGGATGAGGTCTGTTTCTTACTTTTTGTAGGTCCAGAGTTTAAAATTAAGCCAACGGATCAAATCTCTATCCTGCTCCCACTGTGGGTTTAAGTAGGAACAGGTGTCAAATCCTTTCTGACACAGGGTAAGGTGTTCCCTGAACATAAAGTCACTCCAAGGACAGAGCATCATATCAACTTCCGATTACTTACAAAATGTCCTGGGTAAAACAGGCCTTATCTCGCTAAGACTTACGTTTACACTTACACACTCACACACACACGTACACACACACACATACACCTGCTCCCAATACTTTAGTATTTTCTTTAACATTTCAATAATTCAAAGATTTCTGAGTTCATCTGTATGAATACTCTTTCCATCTATGCAGGTCACCACTGTTTAATTTAAGAGATCTTCAAAAAAGTTATTGTGACCCAAAAATTAAAGCTTCTTCTTAGCTTGATTTCTACCACTGTACTTACTAACACATTCTCCCACCTTCTTATTATTACATAAACATGCACAAACATGTATTTTTAAGAGAATTTTATTTCAGTGCCACTAATACACTGTAAGACTCTAAACAAGTCATTTCCCCACTGATGGACCTCACTTCATCTGATGATGATGGCATTAGGCTATATGAACTCTATAGCCATTTCCAAATTTATATTCTATTTTATTAAAAAAAATTCCCTAAATAATTCTTGACTTTTTCATTACTTTTATTTCCTACATGTTTAATTATCTTCTCTATGCAGGTGATTCTTAGAGTCACAGATTCTGTCTTCGGAATTCTAAACCTGCCTATTGGACACTTTGAACTAGATGTCCCACGAGTATCAAACTCAGTGTGTACAAAACAGAACTCAACATTTTCATCCCAAATCCTTCCTTCTGACAGACTTCCCTATTACTGTTAAGAGCGCCATCTTCCCAGTCACCTGGATTCATAACCAACTCTTCATTCACCAACCCCACATATACAATTGACTGCCAAATCTTATATAGCTACCTTCCTATCATTTAGTGTTACATTCACTCACACAGTCAACATCCTATTTCAGGCCTTTATCACCATATGTAAGGAGGATTTTGTTATCCTTAGAGTTAGTTTCTCAGGATTCATGGCCATGGGAATATCTAGTTTCCAGATATTAGATAATAACTCCCAGAAAAGCCCCAAGGACTCTAGATAGTAGTTCTTCAAATCATAGTGACAGATAGTTCTACTGAGGCTACGTGTAAGATAAGGAGTGACATGATGTAATAGTTACTATGCTTGTGCAGAATGATGATATTGCTAAAGTTAACCTGTGAATTTAATGTTGGCAAGATGCCTTCTTTGTCTGTTGCCCTATAAAGCAGGTGGGCACAGGTCAGTGAGTGGGGAAAACACAGGTAATGCATGGAGAAATGCATATACCTGCCTTGACCCCCATTGAGGCTTAAGAGGATTTAGAGGAGTGCCCAAGCTGCGCCTGTCTAGACTGGTGCCATCAAGACGTAGGGGTAGCTGCCCCCTTTCTCACTGCCCTCTGCTAGAAGGGTGATTAGGGAATGCTGCAGCAGTTAAGGCTTCCATTATCAGCAACTCTTCTGAGAAGACTAAACTAGAATAAAGGCAATTATTAAACCCTCCAAAGACATCTACCTGTCTGATCAGATCAAGAGTAAACCTGTTAGAGGCTAGAGACTGAAAACTCCAGTGCCTCCTGCGTGTTCTGTGAAACAATCGCCCTTCACCTGAACTATGCTTTCTAATTGAGCTCCTTGCCCTGAGTCCTGCCTTTCTCCTATTAATCCTCAACTCAGGCATGTCAGCGATCTGCCTGAAGCACAGATCTGACAACCTACAGGAGCAATTATTAAGCCCTCTTCTGGAGATGTAAGGCTCTTCCCAATCTGGCCATCTCCTACTTTTCCAGTCCTCTCACACTTTTCTCTCCTACACACACTCTAAGATCCAACCATATAAAACATGGCTTCCAGAAACTATCTCCATCCACACCCCAGGGGATTTAATCCATTTAGCTTTGGGACGCTGTCCTGACTCATGAGTAAGGAAAAACTTCACCCTACCCACTCAATTTATCTGGCCTCAGACTATGCTTCCCAACTCATCCAGCAGGAAAACAGGACCTACTACTGCAGGCCTCCAGCCATCTTCACTCTTCTTTTTTTTCCATCTCTCACTCTGGGAACAATAATCAAATTAATATTACAGTCTGAATCTACTACCCAATGCCTCCACTCACAGTCTCAGAGACCAGACCAAAAGTCCTTTCCCTAGCAACTATTAACTTTATATGATGTATTGTATCTCCCATTAGACTTTAAGCTTACCATCATGGCAATGCTAAACTTGGGAGGCAGGGAGATTTAGATTCAAATTTTGAAACAGACACTTACTAATTGGGCAAGCTATGCAATCTGTGTCCTCCTCTGTAAAATGAAGGGCTATGATAGCAACACAGGTCCTAGGGTAAGGATCAAATGAGGTACCTGTAAATACTTTGCAAACTTTAAAGAACTTTATTTAAAAAGTCAGTTGTTATTGTTTCTACACAAATCAAGAGACCAGCATGCAAGTCTTAGCTACCAGTAAGTGAATTCTGACCAGAAGTAAATTGTGCCCCTTCTTGAAGTCTCCTTAGTTTCTTCATCTGTAAAATGCAGAGGTTGTCTCCCCCAATTATGGAATACTACATACACCAGATTTTTTTTTTGATAAGTTGGCTGGATTTTCTTAATTTTTTTCTATTTTCCTTATTATGTTCCTCTTATTTTTCCTATTTTTATAAGGAATGGCTATCTAAAGAAGAAGAAGGAATACAGAGAAATGAGGGCAATTTAAAAAAACAGCAATAAAATCTACTTTTAAAAATACTTTAAAATATTTTTCAAAGAACAGGGAAGGGAAAATTTATATTTATATATTTGTGTATATATTATTTATACATTTTACATAATTTATATATATACACACAATTTATATATATTTTAAATGACCATAATATAAAAACAAAAGTACAAATTAAGCTTTTTCTTTAATATGGCAGTTGTTAGATGGCACCTCTTTAGGTCTGAGTTGCCGTATACCCATTCACTTACTACCTACAGCAAGCAGCGTAGGTGGCAATGAGAATCAGTGGTCACAACAAGGTCAGATCTCGAAATAGCTACAGCAGAGATTCCATGACACAGGAAGAGGGCTTTGTCTCTTGTGTAAAAGCAGTTGCGCTGCTTACAGACTCTTAAAAACCATTACACAAGGCTCTTCTATGTGGATTCTAGAAACTGGGTTTTCACTTAGAGGAAAACATTACAGAGCCACACGTCTGAAAGATAAAAGCACTAGAAAAGTTCCTATTTTTACAACTTGTGGCTTCTAGAAGTTGAACCTTCGATTTTCCTACATTAGAAATCTGTTTAATTGTGTGGAACATAAGATTGCAAGCCATATCAGGGAGGGAAGAGAGAGGGTGGGGGAGAAAATTTAAGACTTATGGAAGTGATTGTTGAAAACTGAAAACAAATAAATTAATTTTAAAAAAAAAAGAAATGTGTTTATTTCTTCTTGGCCCAATACCTTGGGTTTAGTCCCAAGGAAGTCAATTTGGTGCCTTGTGCCCCCATAAGGGCAGCACTGCTTTGCAGGTTTCTACACATTAATGTCTATTTTTGAGGGGTTGGGTGGTGGAGTTTGGAGAGACAGCTCCTGGGCTCTCCTGAGTCAGAAGGTGCCGTATCTACTTTTATTGCTGCTCTGTACAGAGCCCATGACTGCCATCTTTGACTTTTTGAATTCACCTGAGGCATAATAATTATACTTTAGCCTTTCATTGTAAGTCTTTTAAGTCTTCATGTTTCAAATGTGACATCCTTATAAATAAAATATTGTTAAGATTCTTCCTTATATAGGAGTAATATTTAACAAAATCACAAAACCAAGTTGTATGGGTGCGTGTAAATTTATGTTACTTAACTACAATCTAGACCTCACTACAACAAGACAAATATTTTATTCCTCCCTAACTGATTCACTCCATTCCCTATCGCTTCTGTTCTAAACCTTCTTGCCTCTCCTCAGGCCTTTCATGGAATATCCTCCTCCTACTTGGACTACTGCAAAAGCCTTCTAACTTGTCTCCCTACCCTATCCCTCTCCAATCCATCCTCTACTCAGCCACCAAGATGATTTTTCTGAAGTATGACTGTGTCATTCCCTCTGGTTCAAGGACCTCCAGTGGCATCTATAATCTGAAGGTGCAATTAGAAACTCTTGTTTGGCATTCATAGTTCCTCAGAATCTGGCTTTTCCTACCATTTCAGTCTTCTTAGACCTCCCTCCCTTGCGTGCACTCTGTGGTCCAGCTCCATTGTCAATATTGAATACAACATTCCATCTTCTGCTTCCATGCCTTGGACTGTCTCACATGCCTGGAATATTCTGCCAATCATTTCTGCCTTTTAGTTTCCCTGGTTTCCTTCTAGATGAAGTTGAAATCCCACCTTCTGGAGGAAGTCTTTCCCAGCATCTCCCACAACAGCTATTTAATAAATGCTTATTCACTGACGACTAGGATCACGACTATAAAAAACTCTTTAGAGAATTAAAGTGAGAAAGGAAACAAGCATTAATTAGGTTCTTACTATGTACCAGGCACTATGATAAATGCTTTACAAATATTATCTCATTTGACTCTTACAACAACCCAAGAGGTGGTTGCTGTTAAAGACCTCAGAACTTAAACAGCTGTATTGATGTTAATTATTCATGGTTGTACCATGAATAGTTGAATAAATGAGACCATGAATAAAAATACTACTTAAATTAATTTATAGATTTAATGTCAAACCAAATCACCAAAAGGTTACCTTACAGAACCAGACAAAAATAATCTGGAAGAACAAAAGTCAAGAATCTCAATGAAAATAATACCTTATTTTTCAAAAGTGGGAAAGATAGGAGTCTGGCATTCCCAGACCTTAAATTATACTATTCAAAATACTTTGATACAGTTTAAAAAATAGAAAAATTCATCAATGAAAGAGATTAGGTATATAAGACTCAGAAGCCAATGAACCGAGTTTCATAGTATTCAATTCAAAGCCGAAGTATGAGAGGAAAAAGAGAATAAGCATTAATTATGTACCTACTATATATGTCCCACACTGTGCTAAGAGCTTTACAAATATTATTTTATTCTATCCTCACAACAACCTGTTAGATAAGTACTATTGTTCTTTTTTCTAATAGTCCAGGAAACTGAGGCAGACTTGCCTTGAGGCGCACAGCTAGCAAGTGTCTGAGGCCAGATTTCAACTCAGGTATTTCAGAATCTAGACCCTGTGTCACCTAGCTGCCCAATAAAGTCAAAGGACTCCAACTCCAGCGATAAGTACTCACTGCTTAACAAAAAACACTGGGAAAACTGGAAAATAATCTGTCAAAAGTTAGTTTTGGGCTAACATGTCACATTATATACCACAATAAGCTTCATAAGATACATGACCTAAATATAAAAGGTCATATCATAAAAAAAAATTAAGGACATAGAAATAGCAGTAGAGTTCTTAATTAAACAAGAAATAGAACTGTAAAAATAAACGGGGCAGTTTAGAAGACATAAAATTTAAACATTTTGACACAAGTAAAATCAATGCAGGAGCAGCTAGGTGACCCAGTGAATATAACACTGGTCCTCCAAGGCAGGAGGACCTGAGTTCAAATTTGACCTCAAGACACTTGTGTAACAATGTGTGACCTTGGGCAAGTCACTTAATCCCAACTGCCTTGCCTGCCTATCTCTCAGAAAAAAAAAAAAATCAATGCAAGCTAAGTTATAAGGGAAATAATCAACTGGAGGATGGGGGTGGGTGGGGGAAAGAGGGGATTTTTACAACAAATTTCATTGATTAAAGACCCATATTCAAATTATATAGGGAATTGACATGAATCTATAGTAACAAGATTCATTCCAAGTGCTCAAAAAATATGAACAAGAAATTTTGAAGGAAAGGAACTGAAGTTATCAACAGCCATGTTAAAAAAAATGATTCAAATTACTAATAATAGAAATATAAGTTAAAACAACCTTACATCCATCAGATTGACAAACATAACAAAAAAAGGAAAACAGCAATTGTTGGGGGTACCGTGAAAGGACAGACACACTAACGCACTGTTGGTGTCAAATTGTGAATTTGTCCAACCACTCTGGAAAGCAATTTGGAACTACATTCAAAAAGCCATGAAATATGTATGAGTGTTTAAAAAAAAAATCATGAAACTGGGCATACTCTTTGACTCAGCCTTACCAATACTAGGCATACACCTCCATGAGGAAAAGGCCTTAGCTATACAAAAATGTGTAGAGTACTTTGGAAAAAAATATGTATCCATCAACCGGGGAAGGCCTGAACAGATTATGGTATATGAATATAGTAGAATATTATTGTACTAATGAAAATGGCAAATTCAAAAAATCCAGAGATTTACATGAATTGGTACAGAGTGAAATAAGCAGAAACAGGGGGATAATTTGTATACAACTACCACAATTAAGTAAAGGAAGTAAGTTTGAAAGACTTCAGGATCATGATCAATGAAGGGACTGTATAAGGCCTAGGCAAAGACTATAGGGATAGAGTAAGTCATATATTTGGAGACAAGGTGTGGTTTTTGTGTGGTTTTTGTTTTGTGTGAGTATACTATACAACCTTCTAGCAGAGGTTGGGAGAGTTGGTCAGCTATTGATAGTGATGTAAAGAAAAAAAAAAGAAGAAAAAGCCTCAATGAAACATTTTAAAAAAACACAGAAGATAGCAGATGGTGGGTCAAAAAGGCACACAGACAAGCAGGTCCCTTTTGTTGGGATCTTGTTAAATTTAATAGATATTCACAAAAAAGGAAACCCAGTAAAAGTTAATAGTTTCATATACAATTTTTTTTTGTTCTTTGTACACTAAAATGTATTTAAAATTCTTGTTGATGGTTGTCAAATATAGAAAAGCATTTTTTAAAAATTAAATTGTGCATGGTACCTAAAAAAGACAAGACATTCACTTTTAGGCAGTGTCCATATAAAAACTACTTTTTACAAGTAATTCTGGGTAAGGGACAGAGACAGGAAGGGGAGGAGAATCAGTGCGTAGTAATGCTGCACATAAACGAAAGGTACAATGTAACATTAAAAACACACAGAAGGGTTCACGGACCAAAAGGACAATACTGTTACTATCATGTTATATTTAATATATACTTTAAAAAAAACTCCACTTAACAGTGGTTCACATAAAATCTTCTTTTCTGTTCTTTGTATATTACAATGTTTATGTTTGTTAACGTTTATTAAATTCACAGTTAAAAAACAAGAAAATTTACATTTAATAAAGGAAAGACAGTAAGTGGAGGAAGGCTGAAGTTTGGAGGAGGACATCCTTTTCTCCTTCACCATCCCTATGGTAAGTGGGAGAACACATACGGGTATATATGTGTACATGTATACCTGTCAGTCTGCAGTGGTAGGAGCCTCTTGTGGCCTCAGGACTCCCTCTTCCCACAATGTGCCCTAGAATCAGGGTAACATGGCAATTGTAGTCAAACAGTCAAATCCCAAACTCCATCTGCAGTTGAGACTTTATTTCCTGTTTGGTGCATAGCCCAAGGCCTACATATATTCTTCTTCCCTCCCCAGCCTGCCACACACCCAGCATCACCCTATACAAAAAGTTAAATCATATATCCCAGAGGCTTCAGTATTCAGGAAGATGTAGTATGGTTTAGTCGAAAACCCTGGACTTGAAATCTAAAGACCTGTGTTGGAGTCCCAGTTCTGTCACTTAGTAACATGTGGCCAAGGGCAAGTCAAGGAACTGCTCCAAATCTCCATTTTCTCATTTATTAAAGGGCAATGACAAAAGTAGGTTTCCTTCCTCAAAATGCTGTTGTAAGGAAAGCACTTTGTAAACTACCAAGAGCAATGAGGGGTTGAATAAATAATTCTTCCAGGACATGTAAAAAGCGGGTTTTGAATCCAGGTCATTCCAACCAAGATTGGTTGTCTCTCCCTGGCACTGTACCAACTCACAAAGGCAGCTAGACAAGCCTCAAATTGGTACAGCCTGAGAAAAGGGCAAGGTTTCAGCTCCCTGGATTATGAACACTACCTAAGGGCAGGCAAGCCTCACATTTTCCAGGTGTCAGGATTCTAGATCTGACAGCGAACATTCTCATAGGACTGAGAATGCCAAGGAATTCTAGCCAGAAAGGAATCACAAGATACTGGGCAAGCTTGTCAATAGACTTTACACTCAATGAGCCTTTGGGAAGCTATGCCAGAATGGGAATCATCTGGCAAGATCCCTTCTGAAGTGTTTAGCTCTGGGCCAGGGCCCGCCTGTAAGCAGATGGCTGGGAAAAAACTTTCTGGAAAACATCCAGGGAAAACCACCTGTACTTCAGACAGTACTGAGCAGGCATTTGGAATAGGAACATAGGCGCTGGTATTTGGCCATACCTCCTACTGGAAATAGGGAATAGGCCTTGGTATCGGTGGTTGGCACTAGGTGGGACAGTATTGGACAGAAGCAGGAAAGGAGAGATAATACAGCAGAGAAAACAACACTGGGCAGGGTTTCAGATCTGACTCTGCTTAACATAACTAGATGTAGGACTTTGAGCACATCATAAGCTCTGTCTCAGGCATCCTTAGGGACAAAAGCATGGAGCTAAATGAGCCACAGTCCTTTCTTACTCCTGAGTTCCCTGAGTCTGTGATCCTAAGACGGTAAGCAATATTGTCCAAGTCATTACAGCCCCATCCAAACCATACTACCACCTTTCTTTTCTCCTTTCAAAAGCAGCTTGGTAGTCACTTACTGTACACAACAGTTAAGGCCCCAGGGGACTAATGGTGCTATAGCATTTCAATCATATAAGCAATCAATGAGACTATATTAAGAAACAAAGGGAAAACCCTTGTCTCTGTCCTCAAGAAACTTAGACTTTATTTGATGACACAAGACTCACATCTGAAACAATCATTCCTCAATTATATATCAAGCACCTCTAGCTGTGTGACCTTAGGCAAGTCACTTAACCCCAACTGCCTCATCCTGGGTCATCTCCAGACATCCTGATGAATATCTGAATCACTGGATTCAGAAGGCTCTGGAGGACAAGTGAGGTTGGTGACCTTCACAGCCCTCTCTCCCTCAAAACAAAATCAAGTACAAGTCATGTCATCATTTCTCTGATGGAATGGTCTTGTTCAGCAACAAAGGACAAACATAACAACATCAAGCACCTATTCTGTGCCCAGTCATGCGCTCAGTTCTGTAGGATACAGGAAATATAAGACAGTCCCTCCCCAAAGCAGTTCATAATCTAGCCGGGGAAGCACACAAATATAAGGGACACAAAACAATGGGAAACAAAGTATGACTGTGCAAAATTAAGTGACAGAACATCCTACCCTCAGTAAGGTCCAAGCAACAGTTCTGGATGAATGGCAAGACCTTACAAATAGCTGTGAGTACCGAGATGCCATTACTGATCTCTAAAAAAATAGACTAAGAATAGGGAAGATGCTGGTATGATTAGAGCCTGCCAAATGTGGTTCCTATTTTCAAACAGAGAAGTGTGATAAAGGATAATGAGCTTGACTTTTGATTCCTGGCAGATAACACTTTCCTCCACCAATTACCATGCTAGGATCCCCTCACACCCCTCGAAAGGGAATTATCTCTGGCTCATGTCAGATTTAAGACTAAAAGGGGAAGTTTGGAAGTCATCTTTGGAGCTGCTGCCTCTACAAAGCAGGGAATTGGTGATGGCCCCAATATGGAGGCCCACGGTATCCCAATTCCTCTCTTCAGGGGGCTATGAATAATACATTTTAACAAATCTCCTTTAGACATCTAAATCTCATGTAGTTTCCTTTTTTCCCTCCCTACTACCAATGCAGGTTGTTACAATGAAAGAATTGAAATGGATAGAGGAACTGATCAATTCTCTTCCTCATTTTCAAATGCCTTAAAACTAAGGAGCCTTCATTCCAACTGCTGAAGTAAGTGGCCCTAACTGACCCTGCCACCAGTGTTGATCCATTGGCACAAACCCAGACAGGGTCCATCACATTCGCCAGTGACCTGGTGGCAGCAGTAAAACTACAGACACAGACTCCATCCCTACTCCCCAGATCTCAAAGCCATGGCAAACTAGAATGGAACTGGCAGAAAATTCTACCATTGTACACATTGTGTTCTGGATCCTTTATCCTCTCAGGTCCTATGCCTTTACCCGTCAACTAAGTACTGCAAGTGAAAATGTCACTTCAAGTCAAGAATCTACAGGACAGTGTAGTTCAGAGTCAAAGTGTGCTCTAGCTGAAATGACTTGTAGAACTAGTAAGATATAAAGTGAGGAACATAACCTTAGCAGGTAAACCTCGAAATGGACCACCTGAGCAAGTGGGAGGGGCTCTGTGGCCTCCAAGGGAATCTACTGGTGTGGAGGCCATCAGAAAACAGCCAGAACAAGATCCACATAATCAAAGCCCTCCAGAGGCTGCTGGCGGTCAGTGGCCCAATTTAGAGACCCTTCTGGCTGCTCATAGGATGGGCTGCCTAAGCAGCTATCATTTTCTCTAGTCATAGGCAATCCTCAACATTTAAATAACTTTCGCTACTTCAAGTATTTTTGTGATTTTGTAAGTAACCTCTCATTTTCATTTTCATTGGCAATTGTGCAAATTCACAGTTATGTGCAATAGAGAAAAAAATGAGAGGTGCAATGTATGAAAATTTATGGAACAGATGGTATCCCACTGGATGCTTCATTGTTCTCGTTTATGGTACTGTAATTAAAAGCTCCCTGTACACATGCATGTATTTTCATTATTTATCTTTATGACTCACGTTTACGCTGTAATTATGCCCCCAAAGCACATTGCAAGTCCTTTGGGCTATAAGCCCCAGTGTGCAGTCAGTGATACAGCTCACTAAGAAAATAAAGGTGTTAGATAAACTTTGTGCCAGATGTCCGCAGCTGGAGTTGGCTGCAAGTTTGGCGTTAATGAATCAACAATTCAATACGTCCGAAAAAAGAAGAAAAGTATTTCAAAAAAGAACCTACACTCTACTACCATCCACCAATCAAGAAGGACACAGCGTTGGAGGTGACTTTGCCAATCTTGGCATCTTCTGACAGCAGCAACTAAAGCACCAGCAACCTCTCCTTTGATTTTCAGAGGGCAGTCAAGGTAGAGAGGTTTCCAGCAGTATAGAATGTGGCACCATGCTGCCATCTGACAAAGTGGAAGGTAAGATTCAGGTTATAAAGTGTTCTAGTTTGAAGAATTTCATTTGCTATACAGTATTTATAGTATTGTGGATTTCATGTGTTATGAAAAGTGAATATTGTCTGAAATCACTCGGTTTTTATTGAGACTTACCACAAAAGGTTAAAAAGAGCTCATAGTCTATTGGGGGAGACAATAAGCAAGCAAATATGTACACACAAACTATGCACTGGATAAATGGGAAATAAAGAGAGAGAAGATTCTTTAGAAGATGGAATTTTAGTTGGGCCTGAAAGGAAGTCAAAAAGGGCAACAGATAGGGATGAGAAAGGAAAGCATTCCAGGCACAGGGGACAGCCAGAGAAAATGCTTGGAGCCAAGAATTGGAATGTCTTGTTCATGGAAACGCCAGGAGGTCAGTGTCACTGGATCAAAGAATAAAGTGCAAAAAGATTGGAAAGGTAGAAAGGGGCTAGGTTATGAAGGGCTTTGAATGCCAACAGAAGCATTTTATATTAGTTCTTGGAGGAGTTGAATAAAGGAGTGACACAACTGGACTTGCCTTATAGGAAAATCACTTTAGTAGCTGAATGGAGGATGGAATGGAGTGGGAAAAGTCTTGAGACAGGCAGACCTACTGGCAGGCCAATGTGGTATTTGAGACATGAGGTGATGAGAGTGGTGGCCACATTAGAGTGGCAGCAGTGTCAGAGGAGAAATGTTACAAAGGTGAAATTGATAGGTCTTGGCAACAATTTGGATTTTGGGAGGAATCGGGGAATGACTCCTAGGTTGTGAACCTGAGGGAGTGGGAAGGTGATGGTTCCTTGAACAGTAACAGAGAAGAAGGTAGGAGGTGAGAAGGGTTTAGGGGGAAAAGACAGTGAGTTCAGTTATGGACATACTGAGTTCAAGACATGTACTGGACATCCAGTTTAAAATATCTGCAAGATTGGAAGTCCAGAGCCATTAGAGCAAAATAGGGAGATTTGAGAATCATCAGCATGCAGATGAGCTCACGAGGTCACCAAGTGAAGCGGTGTGGAGGGAGAAAAGAAGACAGCCCAGGGCAGTACCCCAGAGGGGTAGGTATGGTTAAATAGAGTTTAATCTGGATGAGGAACTCTAATGCTAATGAGAGTTAAAGATCTTCCCTACCCATGGATGGGCTATTAAGGGAAGCTTGATTGGGGAAGATTTTTATTTTGTTGGAAGACTCACACCTTTTGTTAATTTCTAATGAGGCACTTGTTCTCAAGGGTTGTGATGCCCTCTTGTTCTGAAAAATGTATAAATACTCCGAGGTGAGGTTTTGTTTTAGGGCTTACTCATTGGAAGTGTTTGTTTGACTAGACAAGACTCTGGACAGCAGCTAAGGAGCTTCTCCTACCCCTACTTCTCCCCTCCTCCCCTGCTTTGAAAACCCAATGTGTTTCTCTCTCTGGTGACTATGCATGTATGATCAGACAGTTGGATCTATCTGTTGATCTGTGATGTATGTATTTCTTAGGGTCAGACAGTTGGAAGCCCTGTCTGTTGATCTTTGTTTCTCTGTATTTTCTTTGAAGTTCAAGGTGTTGACTTTTTCCCCTGAACTAAGTGAATGATATATGTCCTTGATTAAAGTGATTGCTGACCCCTCAAAAGTTGCTTTCCTTTTAGAAAAGCAGATCTAAGAACCTGTACAGCAGGCCCTCCTGTGTATGCAGGGGTCCTTGCTGTTACAGGAACCAGCAAAAGAGACTGAGAAGGAGCAGTCTGACAGGTGGGAGGAGAATCAGGAGAAAGTAATATATCAAAAACCCAAGAGAGAAGGAATATGGCTGCAAACCCGAGCTATACTAGGTGTTGTAACAGCAAGCAAAGTAGGATCTTATGCTGTTTTTCTGGATTGAGTTTTAGCCAATCAGACATGTAAGTGGGCTCTAACCAATCAGATGCTGAATAGAACTGTATGTAAAGAGAGCTGGTGTTGAGAATGCAGACACTAAAGAGAGCCAGAGTTGAAGGGATGAGCCAGGGTTGAGAAAAAGAGAGCTGAGAGGAGACCTCTGAGAGTGGAGAGGAGGTTTCTGATGGCAGAGATTTGAAGGAACCTAAAAACTGTGCTGTAGGGCAGAACTCTGCCCATGGGAAGGAGGCTTAGTTTAAGCCTTTTTTCAGAGCTGCTAAAGTGAACTGAGTTGTTATTACAGAGCCTCTGGACTTTGGAGGTGAACTGAGATGACGGTGCTAGCAGTATGTGTCAGTATTGTTGCTGTCCTATTGGGCTTTGTTTTCCCAGAGGAAGAAGCTGCTGAATAGAGCAGTCCCACAGAGCTGAGACACAGAGCACGAGGGCAGAGCTTCCCACATTTAAACCCAAGGGAAGGTCAGCCCACAGGGGAAGTCATTGGACTTGGAAGTTAACCTCAAGTTAAGATGAAGGAGGACTTTGCTTGGACACTTGGTATTGATTGGGGGAATTATTCTTACGGTGACCTAAGGGTGGACAGTGTGAGATTTTCTGCATCACGCTAGGGAACCCCTGGGAACCCCTGATTTTAGGGATGCAATGATATAGGCTATATAGTGTGATGTTCTTTCTGTGACCTAGGGGTGGATAGTATGGTATTTTCTGCTACCCCTTAAGCATATGTTGTGCTAGGGGAGTACTATCTGCCTGGATAATACTCTTGTCATGCTCAAGACAATAGAGTTTCGCCATACACAGTATCCTCCAAGCTGAGTTGAGTCCTTAACATCATGCAATTGACTCCTAGTGAGTGGGCATAGAAAGTGTTAGAAAGTCTGCCAGAAACATTGGCTTTGAGAGAAACTGGGTCTTGGTGGACAGATCCAGATGACTGGATAAGTGGAAGTAGATTGGTTTCACACCTACCCAACCTAAGTCATCCAAAAATGGATTAACCAAAACAATAGAATTCAATAGCAAATTCTGACTTGGGGTGCAGAAGCTGCTGGCATCAGAGTCATGAAGGGTCCCTGATGGGTAATTCTACCTTAATTCCTGGGGCTCCCTGTGTGATAGATGAAATCTGAACTTGCTGAGGAAACAAAGGTTCAAGCTTCCAGAGAGGCTCTGTAGTGTCTAGACTAAATCTTCACTGCGATGACTAATTTTTTCTCACTAATCCTAGTCCATTAACTATCACAGTTCAGAAAAAACTGTGGTACTGACCAAGATTGACTTTTTAAAAAATCTTTATGTGGATTCTGATTCTAATACAACAGTAGCTAACATTTATATAGCACTAACTATGTGTTAAGCACTTTACAAGTACTGTCTCATTGGCTCCTTACAAGAAGTCTAGGAGGTAGGTGCTACTAGTATCCCCATTTTATTGATGAGGAAACTAAGGTAAACAAGTGAAATGACTTGCTCAGGGTCACAAAGCTACTAAGTGTCTGAGGCCCTGCATTTGAACTCAGGTCTTTCTGACTCCAGCCATAGCCCTCTATCCACTGTGCGCCACCTAGGCACCACTGCCTATAATAATTATTTATCATAACTATTATGCACCTATAGAAAGATTTAGTGACTTGATCAGAGTCACACAGCTAGCATCTGAGGGTAGATTTGAACCTAGATCCTCCTCACAATCCAAGTCCAGCTCTCTATCCACTGATCTATATAGCTACCCTTACACTGAGGTCACTTATGTCTCCTGGCAAAATAACAGGATCATAATCTAACACATTGCATTAAGAATCTTAATAAAGAAAATAGCAAGCCTTCTCCTAGTCTGTAAGTTCTTTCAAATTTTAGGATTCTCTCATTTCCCTAGGCTAAAAACCTTTGACCCTACCTGGCCATCTATTTGTCACTAAATCTTATCTATTTTTTCTTCAAAATGGCTCTCATAAAAGGGTTCACATGTACAAAAAATATTTATAGCAGCTCTTTTTTGTGGTGACCAAGAATTGGAAATCAAGGGGATGCCCATCAACTGGGGAATGGCTGAACAAGTTGTGGTACATGAATGTAATGGAACACTATTGTGCCATAAGAAACGACAAACAGGTGGACCTCAGAAATAATTGTTTAGACTTATATGACCTGATGCTGAGTGAAGTGAGCAGAACCAGGAAAACATTATACACAGTAACAGCCACAGTGTGTAAGAACTTTTTTTGATAGACTTAGCCCTTCATAGCAATGTAAGGACCTAAAACATTTCCAAAGGACCCATGATGCAAAATGCCACCTACATCCAGAGGGAGTTATGGAGTTGGAACACAGAATGAAGCAGACTATTTTCTCTTTTGTTATGTTTGGTTTTGCTTAGTTTTCTCATGCTTTCTCCCTTTCATTTTAATTCTTCAATGCAACATGGCTATTGTGAAAATATGTTTAGTAAGAATGTACGTGTAGAACCCACATAAGATTGCATGCCATCTTGGGGAAGGAGGGGAGGGTAAGAAAATTTAAAACTTATGGAAGTGATTGTTGAAAACTGAAAACAAATAAATAAATTTGGGGAAAAACTGCCTCTCATATCTGTCCTTTTTTCTCCATTCTAGTGTCATTATCTTGTCCTAAGCTCATACTTGGATTACTAAACAGTATCCCAGTTGGCTTCCCTCCTTGCAATGCTATCTGTCAAATTAATGTCACAAAAATACCACTTTTTAGAACTGTACCATGTCCCACCTCCAGAACCTACAATGGTTCCCTCTTTCCTACAGAATTAAGTTTAAACTCTATGGATCTGGAGGCACTCTATACCATCTCATTCTACCCTAACTATTCAACTTTGTTTCCAAATATTTCCCATAAATATCCCACTCAGTCAAGTCAACATCCTCAGCACCTGTGAACTTACTATGACACTGTCTCTCCTCTATACCCCCACTGATATGATTGACCTTCCCTCAGAATGCTGTCCCCACTATGCTCTTCCTATCTTTCAAAAAAGCTCAAATCCTGCTACCTCTTTCATGAGCTCTTGTCATATTATTTCAGTTACTCATTTCTCCTTCACTTCTGTGGACTTAAATGGGCCAACAGTACCCCAGAATCACAGAGCTGGAAAGGATCCCTGAAGCCAGTGATACCCAAGTAAGAATTCTCCGTATCTCTCCTGACCTCTAGTAAGAGGGGCCCCTCTGTCCATTTTTTGGACAGTTCTAACAGGAGTCCTTCTTGACTTCCCTGGTTCCTGAACTCCTTCAGCACTTTTAGTTTGGTACACAACAAATCAAAGAGTGACAAAATGTCAGCACTGAAAGAAACTACAGAGTTCACATAGCCCTATCCCCTCATGTTGCAGATAAGGAAACTTGAGGCCCAAAGAAGCAAAGTAACTTGTTTAAGGTCACACAAGTAACAGGACCAGGACTTGAATCCAGGTCCAGGTCTCCTGACTCCAAATTCAGTGCTCTTTTTCACTATATTATGCTTTCCCAGCTAATTATATATACTTCAGTAATCTGATGGTGTTATGCTCTCTCTGACGTGGGTATTCCCTCCATCAGTACAGAATACAACCCATCCACGGCTTCTCACATTGTGTAATTCTTGCCCACATCATTACAAAAATCCTAAATGCTCTGTAAAGGATCTACACAACACACTAGAGGCCTTTTTGTGATTCTTCTCAAATTTCATGAAAAATAGTCTCACACAACATGTCCAGTCCATTTCCTTTTCCAGTTATACATTTCTTCAGGGCTGTCTTTTACACCCCTTCTTGAAGGAACGTAACCATTGACTACTGTAGACTATTTATAGCTACTGAGCCTCCTAATTACATATTCTCTTACATCAATCATTTTTCTCTTACATCAATCATTTTTGCTTCCTATGTCTTAGAGAGTCAAGCCCCAATAACCCATTTTGGAAGGAGAACAGTCACATGTAGGTAGAACAATAATAGAATGTTACAGGTAAACAAGAGCCAGGAGATCGTCTGGGTCAAAAGTCTCTTTTTATGAACACAGTTTGTTAAATTACTTTAAGACTACATCTCAATTTTCATTAGGCTTTATTTCCTTTAGACTCTGGGTGCCAAATATATTTCCTGCTTAGCCAGGAAAAGACTCATCTCATGTGGGATTATTTCAAAAGTTGACAATGACTGGCTGAAACAGAAATGCCTGGGCAGAGATTGGCCTGGAAGTAGGCAGGCCTAAGAGGGCTGTTTTGAAAGCTCATAAACAAATTGGAGAAGGTGGTCATTTAGCAACCCTAGAGACTGAGTTGTCAATTCCATGAGTAATAAACATATCCATCTCCACATTTGTTGCGGAGTTTTGTTGCCAGTTTTCCTGGCACACTTGGAATTAGTATCCCCAGGGACAGAGGGAAGAGAGGCCACTGCTTATAGTCATTCTGTGACCTGGAGCCCAGATGACCCAAGTTCTATGCTCTTTCCACTAATACCAACCACCCTGATGATCCCAATCCCTTATTTCATCCCAAACTGACCACAATGCATCATATTCGATGACTGAGAAGCACAAGTGAAGCTTTCCTACAACTCGCTAATTGTAGCATTTTGTGAAGCTCTGTGCTGCTGGGGAAAACAAGTGGTCCAGGGAGGAAGTAGTAATACTAGGAAAGGGGAGCATTTGAGATGGGAGGGTGCAGACATGAAGTCGTAGGAGGAACAGGCAGACTAACAACTAATCAGATAAGGTGCCTCTGGTTGAACATATTCTACACCACCCCCCTGCCCAAGTAATAGATGAATTTCTACAAATGACCATAGGATCACATAGTATCAATGACTCCAAAGGGAT
Organism: Potorous gilbertii; assembly: GCA_028658325.1. Taxonomy (NCBI): domain Eukaryota; kingdom Metazoa; phylum Chordata; class Mammalia; order Diprotodontia; family Potoroidae; genus Potorous; species Potorous gilbertii. The sequence continues at coordinate 123,837,831 of CM053772.1, read as the reverse complement.
GTGAATGTGAACTGAAAACAAAGGGATTTATTCAATAAAGTTTAGATTCATTGAGGACCCAGAGGGCCACATGTGGCTTTGAGGTTACAGGTTCCCCAACCCTGATGCTAGCCCAATACTCGTTTTATAAATGGACAGACTGAGACCAGAGGGACTAAGTAAGCTGCCTGCCCAAGGCACACTGCTGTTATGGTCAGGAATGGGATTTGAAGGTAGATCTGTCAGACTCCAAGTCTCACCCTCCATCTTGGCTTCCCAAATGGATTTCCAACTCAGAGAGGGCAGGAGATAGGAAAGGAGGGAAGGAGAAGTGAAAGGACTGCTGATCCATATATATATCATACATTGTTACTTTGTCACTATACATTTCTTCAATCAAAGCATTTAATAAGCCAAGCATTATTGCAAGAGGTTTCACAAAATCTGACATCATCTTAAAGGTTGGGATATAACGTAACCTAATGTAATCTAACCCTCTAAAATATATAGTCGAGGAACGAACATTCAAAATGATAATGAACTGCCCAAAACCAGTTATAATCAAAGCCAGAAGTAGAACCTCGGACTCTGACTGCCCAGCCAGCTCTCCTTCTACTTGATCACAGCGGATAGCACAGAGGGCACTAACTGTTCTTTGGGAAAACATGATTCACAGCGCAGAGGCAATGAGGGCCTGTTAGTCATATCACACTCTGTACCCTTCGAAAACCTAAATGGTTAACACCATGCATGGCACAAGCCAGATCTTGCAGACAGGATGTGCTCCCTTGAATACATTGCTTGAGTTACTACTGTCACTCAGATGCATCTCCTGCCCCAGCAGCCCAGCCAAGAAATTAGTATTCCTTCCCCTAAATCAGCCTCAATCTGTGCCAGAGTCCCAATAAAATCTGTTCAGTCTCTGAAACAATGTTATTAATTAGCCCAAGTATCAAGTTCAAATTCCCTAGCCTAGCACTCAAGGCCTTCCACAAATCATTCATCTATTCATTCAACAAATAGTTATTGAGTACCTACTAGATACAAAAAGCCTTTATTGAGTGTTAGTGGAGATAGAAAGTCTCTGCCTTAATTGAACTCATAGTCTAATAAAGGAGAAAAGGCAGGGACACAAACAATCCCAAAAGTAGTTACATGAAGAACCATGTTAACTCAGGAGGAAGCCCCTTTTTCTTTCCCTGGTATCCAGTGAAGAGGACAAGCTCTCTCACCCCAAGCCAGCATGAAGCTGTTAGTGCTGAGTCCTACTGCTGCTAAGCAAGGCAGAATCAAGGCCAGTGTCTTACTTTTCCCACTCAGGCCAATGTGAAACCATGAACACACAGCCTTGTTATTTGCTACTTTACCAGTTGCATCTAGCATTTTTCTACTCTTGGGTGCAGAAAAGTGTTAGAGACAGAAAAACTGAGATTTGAGAGGTCAGTGAACCAGTGGTCCTGTGACAGGAGTCCATAACCAGGCCTGGTGAAGCACCACTGAGGCCCTCAAGGTCCCGCAGGCCCAACCTAGTCCAGCAGTGAATCGATCTTGGCAGCTGAGATCCTGTACCTAATTCTGCTGCAGGAAGCAATCTTATCCTGGTGGCTGTGCCAAATTCTAAAGGGAACCTGGTGGGCTGAATTTTCTTTGCAGTCATTTTAAGCCTGGGTTTACTTTCTCTAAAGTACTGAAGCGGGGAAAGGAAGAAGGGAGGACAGAAAGTGTGCCCCTATGTTGGAGAGAAAGTATGTATTTCTGTTCTTGCTATACCTTTTCAGTAAATACTTCCTTTGGAAAAGCTAATTGATGTTAACTAAATAAACGATACTCTTAGTATCTAATCACTAGTTATTGATATTAGGAATCAGAATAGGGACTCAAATCAATAACTTAAAAGAAAAAAATCCCAACTTTCCAGGGACACCAAGCTCTCAGGAGTAGCTGTAACCAGCCCTCTGGGAATCAAAAGAAATGGAAATTAGGATAAGGACCCCAGGAGTCCATATTAAAGCTACATATCTGTTCTATTCAAACTTACCTTTCTATGCGTTGTCTCTTCCCAATAGAACATAAGCTCCTTAAAAGGAAGAATTAGTTCATTCTTTTTTATTTGTACACTTATTGGTTGAAAAAAAAATTAAGGAGAAGACAGGTGCCTTTTGTCTGGATGGGGATTGATGAAGGCTTCATGGAAAAGTTGACATTTGAGCTGGGCCAAGAAAGATGGATCTGTGGTAAAAGAATATCCAAGAGTATTCTAGGGAGAAGATGGGAAAAATGCTTCATGGGGCTAGAAAGTCTAGTGTTGTCTCACTTAATTCAATTTAACTCAAGAAACAGTTATCAAATAACTATTCTGGGCTGGGTACTCTTGAACAGTGGATAGGTTCCAGTTTGGTATCAAGAAGACTCATCTTCCTGAGTTCACATCTGATCTTAGAAACTACTAACTATATGGCCCTGGGCAAGTCACTTAACCATGTTTGCCTCAGTTTTTTCATCCATAAAATGAACTGGAAGAAGGATATGACAAACCGCTCCAGTGTCTTTGCCAAGAAAACCCCAAATGGGGACATGAAGAGTTGCATACAACTGAAAAACAGCTAAACAAATTCCAATTAGAGGAATTTCATCTTCATCCTTCTCTTCATCTATTCATAATATAGATACTATTATGTCTATTATATTATTGTACCCACCACCCTTCATAAGCTAGTATTCTGTTATACTACAGCTCATCCTGGGTCAACAGTGTAGGGGCCCCTTGGAATGGTTTTCCCAGAACCAACTCTCATGTTCTCAACCAAACCTCTTGTTGGACTTGTGACACACACCTGTGAAATAACTGAGTAAAACTGGAGCGGGGACTGGAGAGAGGGCAGTGTCAGTGACTTAGGGCAGAGCAAACTGTGGCCCTTTGGAGGAGGAGGCAAGCCCAGGACCCAGTGCTAGACCAGCAAGAGAAAGGACAGGAACAGGCATTCACAACTTAGCTCACTGTAAGTAACCCAAGCCAATCCACCAGGTGCTAGTAGGGCACCCTGCAGTGTGGAGCCCTAGGGAAGGTCTGACTTCAGACAACCTCGGGTTTAGCCCTGAAGCCATGGGTGACGAAATTCTGTTAATTTTTACTATGGCTGCCTTGAGATGAGTCAATCTGTAGAATTCATCCGGGGTAGAGAATCTTAATTTGACAGGAGCAGCATGGTTTTCACTGTTATTTTTACATTTTCTGGAGTAATCCCCAGGGCATGCTTGGGTATGGCCAAGTCAGTGTGATGGGGGAGGACGGACACACTCCAGTTTTGAGGGGATGAGCTTTTTCTCCTTTGTCCCTAATGATGAAGCCATCTCATTCAAAAAAGACACATCAGATTGCTTCAAGACATTTAAATTTGTCCTTCCCATTACATTAATTTGTCCTAACAGCATTTTTGTTTTTTCAGATTTATTAAAAATCACCTTAGGGGAAAAGAACAACAACCTTCAACTAACTGTCTGCCATTGTTAGTTTTCTTAAATTTTTGCATGTCTGATCTCTCCACCTGGAATATGATCTGGTCAAAATAAGTAATTAATGAATATATTTTAAATTGAAATCCATTGCTATCAGTTCAGTGAAGGTACGAATCAGGTCTTACATCTCTCTATAACTTCTACCTCCTAACAGGTAAAGAACTGATTCTTAATAACTGTTTACTGACTGAGAGAATGCAATTGTTAGTTCCAGCCTTGATTTTCAATTGTTTATCATCCATCTCAGTGCTACTTATGAATCTGAGCTGAGAAATCACTTCGGAAACAGAACTACTGAATCAATCAGTACACGGGCTCCCCTACTTTTCTTGCCACTAGCAACAAAAAACTTGACTCCTTCTGGTGGTGATGATTGCAGGAATTCCATCCCCTGCCCCTAATCTCCCATACTCCTTCATCTGATGATGTCATTCTTCAAACAAACCACTCTCAAGCTAGTGATCAAGAAATCAACAGAAATTACTCCAGAAACCAAGACATATGAGGGTAAAACTACACATGGAGGCATGAAGTCCAGCTCTGTCCCACTTAATTCAGTTTAACTTAAACATTTATCAAGCAACTACATTATGCTAGGTAATCTTAGCAAATCTTAATCAGTGGTCCCTCCAACCCCCAAACAGGCACAGGCAAAGCCAGGGAGTTTTTTGTTATAGATATGAGGCATCTACAAGAAGACTCCAGCAGGTAAGGTTATCAACCTTTCAAAAGATTTTTTTAAAAAAATCCCCCCTGCTTAGGGGCAGGAGGAGAGGGGGGATACTAGGAGAGGAAGAAGAGTGGAAAAAAAGAAATGATGAGTATGCCAACCATCATGGCAGGAGAAAGAAGATGATGGTGGTGAGATGACGAACTGGCCAATGTGCTCCCCAAACATGAGCCTGTGGAAATCATGTCCTAGACTGACAAAGCCTGTTCCCAAAGCTTTCTGGCAATAATGATAAAGAAAGTAGCACGTTATCATCCCTAGAGTACTCCAAAGGTGTAGTAGACCATCCAAGTAAATAAGGCACAGTTCTGCCCAGAGACAAGACAAAAGATTCTCTTCCAACTCTTGTGATTTTAATGAAGCCACAGGTAGAATTCTTCACTCACTGTCTCCACTTTGATTTAACTATTGTAATATCATGATCCAGAGATCTCATGATGTTGTGTGAACAGTAAATATCAACCAAAATCCTTACATAAAAAGAGGGAAAAGAATTGATTAGAAAAGTTTTGGATGAGGAAAAGAATAATTCAGTATTATGAATAGTGTGAGAGCCACTCCTAGAACAGTAGTCACCTATGTGATATGTGATATGATTTTTGGGGTGAGAAACAAGAAAGACCTTCCAGTTCCAAAATATATCATCCACCAGCCTGATACATTGTCTGATATCCTACCATCACAAAGTAATCCCTTAACAAGACGTCAAAGGAGAGGAACAAACAATTCTTGGAAAAAAAGAATTGTGAAATATTAACTATCACATGAAAGAGTCAATGATAAATAATAGGAGAAATGCAAAACGAAACAATGCTGAAGGTGCACTTCCCACGCAGCAAAGCGGCAATGCCGATAAAAGAACTGAAATAATCAATAGTGGAATAACATGCTATTGAACTGTGAATCTGTCCAGCCATACAGGAAAATAATTTTGAATTGTGCTTTTCAAAAAAATAACTAGATTTTCCATGCCCTTTAATATTCACTGCTAAGCATTTCCCCCAAAGAGAATGATAACGACAGAAAGATTTCGTATACAGCAAAACATTCAGAGCAGTACCTTCTGTGGCAGCAAAGACCTAAAAACGAAATAGAAGCCATAGCTAAACAAGATTTGTTGCATAAATGTACTGGAATATTATTACACTGTAAGAAACAATGGATATGAAGATTTCAGTAAAGCAAGAGGGACTTACATGGACACAGACTGAGGGAAGTAAATAAAACCAGAAAAACAAAATATACAACTGCCACAATGTAAGCAGAAGCAACAATTAAAATGAAACTAAAGGATACATAATTACCTAACTTGTCCAAGGTGAAATGATAAGAAAGCGAAACTCCCTTACTTGTAACAGTGAAGGAATACATGTGGGTCATTTCCTTTTCTATGAGACTCAATCCATGTGCTGATTAATTTTATTTAACTGGGGTTTTTTTCTAGTTCTTTTCAATTTATGGTAACAAAGAAAAGCTTGATAGGAGAGAGAAGAAATTATTTGGAAATGAAGGTGATATAAAAACAGTAACAAGAAAAATCAATAAAAATGAAAAACCAAAGGAATTACCTTCATTGAAAAATGGTGTTTTTCAAAATGCAAATCCCCCGGGGAGGGGGCAAAAATTAACCTTATCATCTACTTTCACCATAATGTGAATTCATTTATCAGATCCTTTCCTCTGTGATGATGGATAAGGCACAAATCCAGAGGATTCTTAAGCTGGGGTCCATGAACTTGCTTTTTAAAATATTTTTAATATTTAAATATTTAATGTTTTGATTGTATTTCAATGTAATGTGTTTCCTTTGTAATTCCAGGTGTTTCATTTTACGCATTTGAAAACATTCTGAGAAGTCTATAGGATTCACCAGACCGCCACAGGGTTCTATGACACAAAAATGGCTGAGAACATTTGCATTATGGAAATGAAAACTTTGATGGGGGAAGCAAACCAGAATAATTCGGAAATATGAGACAGGATGGGGTGGTTTAACCTTCCCACATATACCACAGTAAATATACTTAAAAAAGAGAACCCTAAAGAGCAACGATCAGGAACATCAATGAGAAGGAGCAATAAGCTCCACGACCCTGTCTAGGACCTCACAAGAAGACCAGAAACCTCAGAAGAGTAGGGATAGGGGATGCAAAAAGGCAGTGTGAGGTAATAGCAAATAGCTTGAAGGCTTCAGGCACTCTGAGCAGGGACTCTGGGGAGACTGTATCCAGCCTGAGCTCACAGGGCCTGAAACAAGGGCAGCTTTTGAACTAGCAAGCTCCAGGGAAGATGGATGTCAGAAAAAGCCCTGATAAATGTAGGCCCAAAGCCAGAGAGACACAGAGCCAGTCCTTCAGAGCTTCACTGTGGGTGACTGCAAAAGGTCCTTCCTCTAAGAACTCAGAATCATCCTTGTATTTCAAAGCTGATAGGAAGAAGGAACTTGAAGGAGAAGAGTCCCTTACTTTAACATCTCTAACAAATGTTCATCTAACTCTTACTTACTTAAAGATCTGAAGAAAGATAGGAACCTACGACCTCCTAAGATTGCTTGATTTCACTTATATTTAATCACTGGGGTAGCTAGGTGGTGCAGTGGATAGAGCATGAGTCAGGAGGACCTGAGTTCAAATCTCATCTCATCAAATCTCATCAATTGACACTCACACCTTGGGTAAGTCACTTAACCCCAATTGCCTCATCCTGGGTCATCTCCAGTCATCCTGATGAATATCTGATCACTGGATTCAGATGGCTCTGGAGGAGAAGTGAGGCTGGTGACCTGCACAGCCCTCCCTCACTCAAAACAAAGTCAAGTGCAAGTCATGTCATCATTTCTCTGATGGCATGGTCTTCTTTGGCAACGAAGGATGAACACACACACCCATACCATATAGGTTAGGCTGATTCTTTTCCTAAAAGCCAAGGAAACTGTCTCCAAGTCTTTATTGGCCCAATAATATTCCTTATTAAGGAATAAGCCACCTAGCTGGGGATGAAAATTCCTGATGGCCTCCAACCATATTAAGGTGGCTTCTGATTCACCCAAAGGCATAAAAAGGTTTGTACTTGTAGAGTCTGGACCCTTTAGACTTGGAGGATCCCAAAAAGCTCTATGAATCACCATATGCTGCTCTGATAATCAGATTCACTTCTTTTCTTTAGGAGAAGAGGGGATCCAAGTCTACCTAAGAAGAATGCTATATCCTCACCGAGTATCCCTTCTATTAGTAAGCTTTTTTCATTAACTGCTGAATGACCTACAAGCGTCTTATTTCCTTTCAATATCAGACCTAATCTGCTAGGGGATCAGTCCACTATAGGGGCATAGTTGGCCTCAAATACTACCTAAATTAATTCATAGATTCAATGCCATACCAAACTACCAAAGGGTTACACTTCACAGAATGCAAAAAATAACCAAATTCATCTAGAGAAACAAAAAGGTAAAAATTTCAAAGAAAATAATAAAAAGGTAGAAAAGGAAGGGAATCTAACAGTACCAGGTGACTTCAAAATATATTAAACAGTGAAAGTCTAAGAATTATTTGGTACTGGTTAAAAACTCAAAAAGTTGATCAATGAAACAAAGTATTGTACATAAGAAGCAATTGAACGTAGTAGCACAATGATCAATAAATCCAAGGACTCCAACTAGTAGGATAAAAATTCACTATATAGAAGAAAAAAAACAATGAACTACTAGAAAAAATGGAAAGTAGTCTGGCACAAAATAGACTTTGACCAGCACCTCACCATATATCACAATAAGCTCCACATGAATGCATGATCTAAAGATATATAAAAGATCGCATTGTAAACTAAACGACAAAAGATACCTTTTATAGCTATGGGTAAAAGAAGAGCTCTTGATCAAATAAGGGCTAAAAAGAGATAAAACAATTTCAATTGATCAAAACAATTTCAATGACATAAAACTGAAAGTTGTTGCACAAACAAAATCAATGCAGTTAGAATAAGAAGGTAAATGATTTACTAGGGGAAAAAATCTTTGCAGCAAATTTCTCTGTATGGCATACACGATATGTAAATGTATTAGAAACAGAATCACTTCACAATATATAAATGACTGAAGTATGTGAACAGGCAAGGAAAGAAAGGCAAGCTATCAACAGCCCCGTGGAGAAAAAAATGCTTCAAATCACTAATAATTAGACAAAAGGTAAATTTAAATAACTAAGATTCTACCTCACATCCATATGATTGGCAAAAGTGACAAAAACGGAAAATAGCAATTGTTAGAGGAGCTGTGGGATGCCAGGCGCTGTTGAGGGATATATGAAATGATCCAACCACTCTAGAAGGCAATTTACAAGTAGGACTGAAAACTCACTAAACTTTCTGACCTGGCAATATCACTAGTAGGCCTGTAACCCAAGGAATCAAAGAGAAAGGGAAGGAACAGAACCAGGGAACAATTTACACAGTAAAAACAACAACAATGTAAAGAAATGCAACTGTAAATTACTTAAGACAGCTAATCAAGGAAGTGGTCAACCATGGCTCCAAAAGACTGATGATGATGGCAGAGAGGTGGCAGACTACAAGTACAGAATTAAACATTTTCGTAGCCAATGTGTAGAATTATTTTGCAATGGACCCATTGTCCATTAGGTACAATAGCTTATAACAAAAAGCTGTTTGTTACAAGGACTTTTTTTTTGCTAGAGGGGGATGACTTATTGGAATAAGCAAAGTGGCGCAGTGGGATAGAGTGCCAGGCCTAAAGTCAGGAAGACTCATCTTCCTGAGTTCAAATTTAGCTTCAGTCACTTACTAGCTATGTGACCCTGGACAAGTCACTTAGTTTTGTTTGCCTCAGTTTCCTACATCTGTAAAATGAGCTGGAGAAGGAAATGGCAAATCACCCCAGCGTCTTTGCCAAGAAAACCCCAAATGGGGTTGTAAAGAGTCGGATGAGATTGAAACAAATGAACTACAACAATGGATTATATATTGGGGAGATTTTGTGAGGTAGTCATAATGAACCAAAAGAAATTAACATCTACGAAACATTTAAAAAATGAATAGAATAGAAGGAAGTTTAGAAGGGACCACAAACAAGCAGGCCTATAAATGTTGATATTACCAAAATTATACACTTTTTAAAAAAAGCTGTTAATGTCACAGAGATCATGATTTCACATACAATCTCAATCTGCTTTCCTTGTTCTTTGTGTATGAGAATACTCATTTATTTATGTT
>CM053772.1:123815407-123827880 GCA_028658325.1 Potorous gilbertii | reverse complement strand
TTTTGCCCTCTGGTTCTAGAATATCAGGGCAGTTTTCCTTGATAATTTCATGAAAGATGATGCCTAGGCTCTTTTTGATTATGACTTTCAGGTAATCCCATAATTTTTAAATTGTCTCTCCTGGATCTATTTTCCAGGTCAGTTGTTTTTCCAATGAGATATTTCACATTCTCTTCCATTTTGTCATTCTTTCGGTTTTGTTTTGTGATTTCTTGGTTTCTCATAAAGTCACTGGCCTCCATCTGTTCCATTCTAATTTTGAGAGAACTATTTTCTTCAGTGAGCTTTTGGACCTCCTTTTCCATTTGGCTAATTCTGCTTTTGAAAGCATTCTTCTCCTCATTGGCTTTTTGAACCTCTTTTGCCAGTTGAGTTAGCCTATTTTTCAAGGTGTTATTTTCTTGAGCATTTTTTTGGGTCTTCTTTAGAACGTTGTTGACTTGCTTTTCATGCTTTTCTTGCATCTCTTTTCATTTCTCTTCCCAGTTTTTCCTCCACCTCTCTAACTTGATTTCAAAATCCTTTTTGAGCTCTTCCATGGCCTGAGCCCATTGAATATTTATTTTGCATGTTTGGGATACAAAAGCCTTGACTTTTATGTCTTTCCCTGATGGTAAGCATTGTTCTTCCTCATCTGAAAGGATGGGAGGAGATATCTGTTCACCAAGAAAGTAACCTATTGTCTTTTATTTCCCCAACCAGTTACTTGACTTTTGGGTCCTTTGTCAAGAGTAGGGTATAGGGAATCTGTAATATCTCAGTTCCTCCAAGGTGGCACAATCTAGCGTGTACACTGATTTGGAAGCAGGGAGAGATTTTTGTGTCCAAAATCTTAGCAATTACTTCTCCACAGCCACCTGGCCTCCAGTTCCACCAGGTCAGCACTGGGGGCTGATTTTCAGATAAGCGGATGGGCAGGGCCACCATTCAGTGTGAGACAAAGACCAGCTCCCTCAGGGCCTTTACAAAGGGCTGAGGTAAAACTCAGCTCCTTAGTGCCCCCAGGGGTTTTAAGATCCAACAGTGTATGCGGGCTGATTTAGAGGCTGCCTTGAGATCTGCTGCCACCTGCCCAATGTGGCCTCTGCAGGCCACTGCCTGAGGTAGGAACTATGGGAAGGCCCTTCTCCCTTCCCAGCCAGCTGAAAAAACCTCGTCACTAACCTTTGGTGCCTCTGGGTTGAGGGATCTACAGACTGCTGCTGCTGTGACTGGAGATTCTACCCTCGAGGGCTGTTCCTTGAGCACTGCCCCATGCAGCCAAGGCTGGGTTGGGCTGGGGTTGGCTCCCAGCTCCTGCTCTGCATCCAGCGCAACTGATGTTTCTGTGGGCCTTTCAGGTCACCCTGGGCTGGAAATCTCCACTCTGTTGTTCTCCGCTTCTTCTGCTCCAAAATTTGTTGAGAGTTCCTCTCTACAGGTACTTTATGGGCTGTGTGTCTTTCTACTCCGCCATCTTGGCTGTGCCCCACTTCCAGTTCTTTGCCACTACAAAGAGAGCTGCTATAAATACTTCAGAAAGTGTAGGTACTTGTCTATTTTCCCTAATCATCTTTGGATATAGACCTAGTAGTGATATTGCAGGGTCAAAAGGTATAGGCAGTATATACATGCGTGTGTGTAATTGTTTCTCAATATTTAAAGCCCTGCAAGATTGCGCTGGGTTCAGGATCCCCCCTCCCCGCCAGGGAGTCACTACTTTGTCCTTGTAGGCTGTCTTCTTGTATAGTCTTGAACAAGATGACAGAACTTACTGATGATTGTACTTCTTTAGAAATTTGCTGGAATGGATGTGAGAGAACTGGGGTCCTCTTTGACTTTTATATTGTTTCATTACTGAATGTGACCATTCAATATTTCCATCAACTGACTACTTGCTTTCAGCCCTAAATGCTCTCATGGAGGAGAATTCATTCATGTAGTCATGCAAAGTTTTGAATTTTGTCTAACATTGAAGATTTAATGTCTTGTGCCCTTTGTATATAACCCAGCATCAAGCAAAAGTCATCCCAAAGATCTAGGTAATTTTCTAGCCAAGGGAAATTTGTAGGAAGTCAGAATGCAGTAAGTGCCAAGAATTTAATGCTTTGTTCAACCTAACCTAATTCCTTACAGCTAAGGCCTTTTCTTAGCAGTGGCTTACATGTCCTCCCTTGGCTAGTACTGGCATGCCAGTGTATTTATGGATACGGCCTTCTTTGGACTTAGTTACCTTCATCAATTGGGAACCCTTACCTTTTCAATCCTTTCTGGAGCTAGGGAAGTCCTATTTAAAATACTGCCAGAACCTTTGTTGCTGTCAGTGATCTTGAGACCAGCCATCTTATTTTTGGGGAAGGCAGAATGAGTCCCCATTGAACCCTGAGCTATTATTTCCTTTCCTTCCTCCCTCCCCCTTTTCTTCTATCCCCCCTCCTTTCCTGCATCCCTCCCATCCCATCATCTCTTATAAGTGTGCATGGATCTTCCTTAAGATTTTGTCCATAGGGTCAGGAATCTGCAGGGTTCCTATTGCCTGCATGTATTCCAGAAGAGCAGGCTTCTCTAGATGAGAACTCTATTTTGTTGATCCATGGGTGTTGTAGGAGTAAGCTAGAGTTAAGTTCCAGACTTCCAGGTCTCTGTAAATCTGTAATATACAATGGCTTCAGGTTTGCTTAACTCTGGGTTTGAGAATTGTCAGTGTGGGACATTATTTGTCATTAACATAGCCAGTCAGTCAATGCAAATTATATGCAAATAATCACGTGGCCCTCATGACTAATTAACAGATGGAAGGTAGTACTTGGAAATGTAGAAGAATGGTCCCAGCAATCTTTTGTGTTCTTTGGAAGTAGGTGGGAAGTAGTCTAAATAAATGAAGTAGGTACAGTTGCCTTTAGAATAGCTTATCCTAGAGACTAGGGATATAGTCATAGATTTGAGAATTCACCCAGCACTTTGGGAACCTGGCTCACGTTGAATAAGAAAACCAAGGGGAAGGAATTGGGTCCAGAGCGTTAATGATCTCTAAGGACAACCCTATGCAACCAGTGAACATTCCAGAAACTTTGGTTAGTAGTGTTAAGACTTGGATAACTTTCCAGCAGCTCAGGAAAATTTCCCTAATGTCAGGCATTGTGAACTCAGTTAAGTGTCTCTAATCTCCTCCAGCTTAAAATTTTTTTTTGATCTTGTGGCGTAACAGTTTTATCCCTGTTGGAAGGCAGGGGATGATGGCTTCTAAGGATCTTTTTTCAACTTGATCCACAACTTCCAAGAAGTTGATGATTTCTTTGGGGGAATAAACTGTTCTTGTACATCCTAAGTAGGGTGCAGCTAGACGGAGCACTGGACCTGGAATCAGGAAGACCTGAGTTCAAATCCAGCCTCAGACACTTACTAACTGTGTCACCCTGAGCAAGCTATTTAATGCTATTTGCCTCAGTTTCCTCATTGTAAAGTGAGCAGAAAGTGCTGGAAAAGGAAGTGGCAAACCACTCCAGTATCTTGGTCAAGAAAACTCCAAGTTTATCCTGAAGAGTCAGACGTGACTTAAATGACTGAACGGCAACAGCAGATCCTCAGTACTCCTATACACACACTCCTCCCTTGGGTTTTAGATGTTAACATTTTCTTATTTTTTATTTCATAAGTGATAGTACTACATAAAAAAATAAATACATTAAAATGGAGTTAATTGTTGCATACTTGCTTGGGTTTGTGTCCTCCAGCTAGAACTAGTTCTCCCTTGGTTCACTCAGGCCAGGTGTTAATAGATCTCTTGAAGAAGCACATAAACAACATTAGAGAAATTGGATTGTTATCTGGGTGTGTTATCACAGGTGGAGCTGAGGTGATACATCCTACAGAGGTAATCCTAAGAGTCCATTGTGAGGTAAATGCATTGCTTGCCCTCATCTGGGTTTACCTTAACAAGAGTTTTTTGGCTTGGAGGCCAGGAGACTGGTGTCATGTCAGTAACAGTTAATACACTCAAGGTATTTTCTTATTTCTTTCTCAGCTTAATTAAGCAAACTGCTTCCCTCAATGTGGTCTTTATCCTGAGAATAGTGAGATTAACTGCCTCCAGCCAATTCAGCTGCTAATATTCAAAGGCTACCACTGGCCCAGAGTGACCTTTTCTGAGGTCCAGGACATATCCATGTAAAAGAGCTTTGAATGCAAGGCCTTAAACCGTATACAAAGTCCATTAAACACCTACTATGTGACAGGTACTGTGCTAAGCACACGGAAGACAAAAAGAGGTGCCTTCTAATAGGGAGACAACAAGCAAGCAACTCCATATAAACAAGCTGAGTACTTCACTGAGGGAAGGCACTAGAGTTGAGGGTAGTAGAAGGAGGGATTTTAGGTGGGACTTGAAGGAAAGCTATTAGGAGAGAGAATTCCTGGCATGACAACCAGTGAAAATACCTGAAGTCAGGAAATGGAGTATTTTGTTTGATAACGAGCGGAGAGGCTAATGTTACTGGATCCTAGAGTCTGTGGACATTGGGGGAGTATAAGATATCAGTAGACTGGAACAATGGGGTGGGGAAGGGTTTATAAAGGGCTTTGAATGCCAAACAAAAGGTTCTATATTTGATCCTGAAGGTAATAGGGAGCTACATGAGGTTATTGAATAAGGTGGTGACATGGTCAGACCTTCACTTCAGGAAGATCACTTTGATAGCTGAGGAGAGGATGGAGCATAGTAAGGAGAGATTTCTATCAAGGAGACCCACTGCAGGCTCCTAGCAGTAATCCAAGTATGAGGATATAGGGCCCATACCAGGGTGGTGACAGTGTTGGATTAAAGGAGGGGACTTTTGAAAGAGATGTTATAAAAAGGTGAAATTGACTGGCCTTGGTAATGACTGTGAGCCTGGCTGACCATGAGGATGGTGGTGCCTTTGACATTAATGGGGAAATGTGGAAGCGGGGGAAATAATGACTTAATTTTTGGACATTTAAAGATGTATACTAGATGTCCACTTTGAGATCCATAATAGACAGTTGCAGGTGCAAGACAGGAGGTCAACAGAGAGGTTAGGACTGGATAAGGAGATATGTGAATCATTGACTTCATGGCAGCCGATGAATTCACCAAGTGAAATGGTATAGAGGAAGAAGAAAGAGGGCCCTGGACAGAGCGGGATGCCCACAATTAGCAGGCACGACCTGGACAAAGAACCAGTAAAGAAGGCTGAGAAGGGGCTGTTGGATAATTAAGAAGAGAGCGTAGGAGCGAGAGAGAAGAAAAGGAATAGTGAAATGTCAAAGATGTCAGACTGTCAAGAATGATAAGGATTTAGAAAAGGCCATTAGATTTGGCAATTGAGGTAGTTAGAAACTTTGGAGAGAACAGTTTCAGTGGAATGATGAGGTCGGAGACCAGACTGTAGAGAGTGTAAGAGTGAGAGGAGAGGAAGTGGAGATTGCCTTCTCCTGGAGTTCAGCTACAAAAGAAAGGAGAGATACGGGACAGTGGCTAGCAAGAGGGATTTTTGAGGATAGAGAGACATGGGCATGTTTGTAGGCAATAGGGAAGGACCCAGTGGATAGAGATTGAAGCTAAGTGACAGAGTGGAGATACCTGTTGAAGGATAAAGAATAAAATAGGATCATTTGTGCTAGGAGAGGGATTTGTCTTGCAAAGAGAAAAGTCACTTCATGTGAATGAGTAAAGGAGAAAACAGTGGTAGAAGACATTTGGATGATGTATGATGAGGAGGAGGGGAGATGAGGGAGCTCTCGCTCTCAGGGAATAGCCCCATTTCTTTTCCAGTAAGATATAAGACAAGGTTTTCAACTGAGAAGGTGGGGGGAAGGAGAGAGAGGGATGAAAAGATTTGGAATGGTCAATGAGATAGTTAATGAAGGAAGTGCAAAAGTATTACCTTGCAGCAGTGAGGGCCCAGTTGAGGTTATGTAACATAAATTTGTAGTGAATCAAATCAGCATAGTTTTGTGATTTTCTCCACCTAATCCTGAAGTACAAGTGAGGGCAGTTGATGATACAATAATTCAAGGCCAAGGCTTGGCAGGGCAGGATGGGGCAAGGGACTCGAGGATGGTGTAGAATTGAACTGGTTCACTAAGAGGTGAAGATGAGGAAGGAAGGAGAATGTAGCCAGTGCAAGGGTGATAGATTGAGAATGAACTGAAGAGCAGGGAAATTGAATTACACAGTTTATGAATATAGAATTACACATGTAGGTCACGGCAAGATCAAGGCTATGGCCCATCTTTGTATGTGGCTTATGTGGAGTGGAGGAGTAAATCATGGGAAATGACTTAAGTTGAGAAACTATGAGGTTTAGAGTGCTTGAGGGAGTACCTTATATCATTGTACCCTATGTGGAGAGCCCCGTGCAAAGCACTGGTTTATAGAACATGGATTTATAGAACTGGAAGGAATATTAGAAATTATTTCGTTCAGCTCTCTCATTTTATAAATGAGTAAATTGCAACCGTGGAAGGTAGACAAGGCTTTTGTTGTGGTTTAGTCATTTTCAGTTGTGTCTGACTCCGTGACTCCATTTGAGGTTTTCTTGGCAAAGGTATAGGAGTGGTTTGCCTTTACCTTTGCTAGCTCATTTTATGGATGAGGAAACTGAGGCAAACAGGGTGAAGTGACTTGCCCAGGGTCACACCTCTATTAAATGTGTCACTACATGTTGGAATTATTCAGGGATGGTGCTGGAAGTCAGACTCAGGTCCCCAGTTGGCTATGTGTAAGTACTCTTTCTGCTATATAAGGATACCTCTTAACAGTTTAGCACTGAACTGTTCTCTTATTGTTTCACATGTGAAAATTGTGTCATTCACCTACATTCTCTTGTTACCTCCTCTCCCCCTCCATCCCTAATAACTAGCTAGGCTTGTTGGATGACTGGTTGATGCTGAGAAAATAGAGAATCTACCCTTTTGTAGATACAGACACATGAACAGGAATTTGAATAATTACAACACACAAAAGATACAAGTGAAAGTAATGCACAGCTTTCAAGTGTAAACCAGAGGAGGCATCAGAATGTGCAGTTAATCTGGGAAGGTATCTTGGATGAAGGTGCTATTGCTTGGGTGAATGTCAGAGTATGTACCTCAATCCTGAAGCAATAGAAAAATGAATCCCTGCTGATTTAGAATATCTGCACCTGCTTTTCATTGGTGTTGAAACTTGATTGTGCATATATATGTATACATATACACATATGTATACACACATAGACATATATAATATGTGTATGAGAATCTTGATACATGAAAATCTAAATGTGTAAGACAGATAACTCAAGTCCAACAAAATGTATTAAAAATGGATAAATTAAGAGTGTTATTTTCTTTATAAAAAATATTCACAGCAAAATTTCTTTAATTATAAAGTTCCCCTAATGCATTTGAAGTTGCATGTGATTTCTAGAATTTCATTTGACAGATCATTTTTCTAGGGACACAGCTATTGCTTGAAATCAGGAGCAATGGGGCATTGGATTGTTTGGCATGACACTTTGATAGGTGACTGTAGCCGCACGCAAGGACAAAGCTTTAGTTTGCTGGGACCATTCTTCTTGGAAGTGACTCCCCCTTCTTCCCTTTGCTTATCCTATTCCCCAGCACTAAGGTCACCTTGACCTAATCTATGTGAGCCCTGCTTCACCTACCAGTGCTCCGGAGTTGGAGCAATGATGCTTGTTTAGACACTTTGGACTGGTACAGCCCCTTTGTTTTACAGACAAGAAATCTTGGGCCTAGAGGCCCAAGTTTAAAAGAACTGGGATTGGGTCTGAGAGTCTCTGGAAGCACTTTTTTTTTGTCTACCACATTTCAAGGATGTGGAGGCCCAGAGATGATAAAGTGACTCTCCCAGGGTCACACAGTATAGATACAAGACCCAGGACTCAAGGCTGGCATACCCTGATGGGTTTTGAAATTTGAGGCCTATGTAGTAACCACAATTGTGGGTTTAATCACAAGTTTGTTTTTTGCCATTTTAAAGGTGCCTTAGTGATTAGAGCTCTGGGCCTGGAGTCAGGAAAATGTGAGTTCAAATCCAGCCTCAGACACTAGCTATGTGACCCTGGACAAGTCACTTTACCTCTATTTGCCTCAATTCATTGGAGAAGGAAATGGCAAATCACTCCAGTACCTTTGCCAAGAAAACCCCACGGACAGTACTGGCATGCTCTGGTTCACAGGGTCATGTTAAAAGTCAGACACTACTGAAAGAATGAACAGTAGAAAGTTACCAGTGACCACATGTGAAGAGGGATGCACTAGGACCCCCATGTTAGTAGGCGGATTTTTTTTCTCTCTAATGTGATAGGCCATTACCATTTAGGACAAAGTATCCCTATTGCTAGGAAGGAGAGTTACAGAATAGGTGACAGGAGGAGGCAAGGTAATAAAGTATATTCAAATAAGATGTAACCGAAGTTAAAAGTTTTTCTTTTACACAGGTAGTTTTATTCTTTCTTCTTGGGAAATAAGTTTTAAGGAAAATGATTAGCGATACATCTTTTGCATAAATCCAGTGAAGTGATGACTTCAAAAGAAAAAAAACCCTACTTAATTCATTGGTGTCCAGGTCATCAAGTGGAAATATAAATAGCAACTGAAGAGTTCACAGTGGAGTTTATTTTAGGATTTGTCTATTGGCTTTTACTTGCATGTGTGATGGCGAGGCATCCAATAGCATCTTTAGCCTTTGCCATTTATTTGAAGAGTTGCGTTGTGATTCCTCTTAAAGCATTCATGGCTTGTACTAAAAGAGAGATGACTAGACTGATAGAGTTTGCTGTAGAATCAAAATATTAAAAAGGAAGGTACTTGAGAATTCTTACCTTGAGGATTATGCTCAAATTAAATAGAGACATTCAAAGATGACAAAAACACTGTTTTGTCCTAATGGAATCAGAGTGTGTGTGTGTGTGTGTGTGTGTGTGGTCTGTATGTCTGTGTTTGTCCATTGCTGAAGAAGACCATGCCATCAGAGAAATGATGACATGACTTGCACTTGACCTTGTTTTGAGTGAGGGAGGGTTGTGTAAGTCACCAGCCTCATGTCTCCTCCAGAGCCATCTGAATCCAGTGACCAGATACTCATCAGGATGACTGGAGATGACCCAGGATGAGGCAATTGGGGTTAAGTGACTTGCCTAAGGTCACACAGCTCGTGAGTGTCAAGTGGTGAGGTGAGGTGAGGTGAGATTTGAACTCGGGTCCTCCTGACTCCTGCACTGGTGCTCTATCCACTGAACCCAAGGGAATCAGTATGTAGATGAGGAATAACCCATAACCAAGTTTAGCTAAAGAGTAAGGAGATGAGGTTTAATAATAAATACTATGTGTAAGTTTACTGTTTTACATGAGAGGCAGCATGGGACAGTGAATAGAGAGGGGACCTTGGAGCTAGGAAGATCTGGGTTCAGGTCCCACCTGTGACCACATATGACCCTTTCGGGGCTCCACGGCAGAGAAGGTGCTGAACTGCTTTGATAAAGGAAGGTTTTCACCAGAATTCCTTCTACGAGTGAAGTCACAGGTCTCGTTTATATCTCTGACATACAGAGCAGTTAGCATATGAGCTTGTTATCACTAAAAAAAACCAAACAAACGAAACAACCACCACAGAATCCCAGGTGTAATTGACTGTGACTACGTCATTTTGTCTGCAGTACTTTTTTTGTATTTATTTAAAATTTCATTTTCCCCCAGTTACATATAAAAACAATTTTCAACATTCGTTTTTAAAACTTTGATATCCAAATTCCCTCTTCCTCCCTCCCCACACTCCCTCATTGAGAAGGCAAGCAATTCGGTATAGGTTATACATGTAGTCACGCAAAACATATTTATAATTGTCATGTTGTTAAAGAAAACAGACAAAAAAAGGTACTTTTTTTAAAGAGTAAAAATCAGGGTAAAGTTCAGGAGGCATATGGGATAACAAAAGTCCCAGACTTCTCAGTATCGTCCAATTTTCAGAATATTTAATGGGATACAAATAGCTACCATTTATACATCATTTACTGTGAGGTAAATGGGAGGTGCTGTGCTGAACACTTTATAGTTATTAAATCATTTCATCCTCACCACAACCCTGGGAGGTAGATGCTATTATTTACCTCCATTTTACAGTTGAGGAAACTGAGGGAATAAATGACTTGCCCAGGGTCACACAGCTAGTAAATTGTCTGAGGTCAGATTCAGACTCAGGTCTTCCCACAACAGACCCAGCCCTCTATCCATTGCAGCATCTCACTGTCCTATAATGGAACAGTGGTCCGTGTTGCCTATAATAGTTACTTTTCAGTGACAGCAAATTGTAGTGGATAAAATGCTGTCTGGAAGTATCTTTGTGGCTATTTACAAAAGCAAATTACTTCACCTCTTTGTTCCAGACAGCTCTTGTAAGACTCTAAGTTACAGACATCACAGTTGAGTTGCTGATCTGCATCCATATGGAAAACTTCTTAGGCTGATAAAAACAGAGATTTCCCCCGAATCACAGAGTACTGACTGCATCTTACCCCCACTGTTGTTATAGTGGGAGTAGGTTTCAACAAAATATTTTCATAGATATTTTCTATTTCAAAAATATTTTCTAGGCATTTCTCTGCAGAGGTTTCCTTTTCCTCTTCTGTGTTGTATTTGCAAAGCTCTCCCTTAAGTGATAATGGAATTATGTAGGTAGTAAGGGGTAACCCATTAGGGAATTTATTAAAAGATACTGTACATTTGGTGATACTCTACTTAATTTGAAAAATTTATGTGAGAAATTAAAGGATTTTCAACTAAAGGGACAAGATAGTTTAACAGTTGTTATTTCTAGACCACAAAATAAAGTTTTACCACATTCCAGAGATAATAGCATTTCTTCACTTGCATTCTACCCCTCCTCCAAAGGAATTGAAATGGGTGTTATCAAAACACTTAAAATAGCTAATTCAAATAGGTTAGAAAATGTAGAGATACTAATAAAATCTTATAAATATTTTTAAAGTTGAGGAAACATTAAAAGTAAAATAAAGGAAACATGGCTAGAAACTGTATTATTTCTTTATGGGTTTGACTTTTATGCCATAGCTTCATTCTGTTGTAGTGTATTTCAATATAAATTGAAATGCAGTGTATTTCACCATAAACAAAATAATTCAGCAAGATTTGGAGACACTCCCTTTCATCCCACACCAAAAAGACTGTTATTATACTGATTTAGGACATTGGATCCACTCTTCATTTTCTACATGGTGGGGAGGTCATGCCATCTTCCTCACTCTCCCTTACCTGGCCCTTGCACATAAGCATGTAAGAGATTCAACTCAAGTAGAAATGGAATACCCAAGAAGACTTCTTGGAGGAGGAGAGAGGATT
Organism: Potorous gilbertii; assembly: GCA_028658325.1. Lineage (NCBI taxonomy): Eukaryota > Metazoa > Chordata > Mammalia > Diprotodontia > Potoroidae > Potorous > Potorous gilbertii. The sequence goes on along the minus strand of CM053772.1, from coordinate 123,816,519 downwards.
TGAGCCATGCCTTGAAGTACAAGGCAGATATGATAAGGAGATGAAACTGAGGAGAACGTTCTAGATGGGGGAGAACGAGACTCTGGGGAAGGGTCATCATGTTTCCTTTTGACAGGCTGAGCTTGTCATCTGTCCCTGGCCTTTGGAAATTATAGTCTAAGATAGTTCTGGTGTGGTCCGATCTATAGCAGGTGTCGTTGGGGTTGGCCTGACACAGAGTAAATGGCTATGAAACTCTTTTCCCAACACCTGCATTTCAACTCCATTCACCCATCGCCATTTCCTGTCCCATCGCCCCACCGACTTGCCTAAAATTCTGCCTTTAATTATTCCTTTGGTTTGGGTCCCTATTAACATGTAAATATATGAATTGGTAGGGACCTAGTGGTAAGTGACCAGGGAATACATTATCCTTTAGCACAATTTAATACTTTAAAATAAATGAGTCAAGCAGATTACCTTGATGCTTGAGCTTATAGTTTTAGAACTGGAAGGGACTTTAGAGATCATCTATGTAAACTAACCATCTCATTTCATAAATGAAGAAACTAAGGCCCTGGGAGGTTAAATACTTACCCGAGGTCACACATACTGTAAGTGGCTAGGCAGTAATTTGAACTCAGGTCTTTGTACTCTAAATGTAGTGCACTTCTCATTGCACTAGGCTGATAGCGTCATTTTTCTTCAGGTGGTCTTCTTATCTGTGTGTACTTCAAAGGCAACATTAAGCAGAACAAAAAGATGTCTTGGTAGCAAGAAGCTTATTTGGGGGACCCTCCCTTTGTGTTCTGCACTCTTTCCCTAGTATATCATCCCCTCTGACTTCTGCTGTAACTCTCCCCTTCTGTTGGGTGAGAAGTATTTGTTGGCTGCTAAGATCTGATGGCGCTTTAAAGTGAGGGATTTGTGACACTCAAGGCTCCAGGAGGTCAATCCAGCCACAGATCAGAAGGTGGCAGAAATGTCTCCTCACCTTCTCCAGGGAGATCCCACCAGAGCCAGTCTCCCCCTGGCCCTCTCAAAACTACACTTTTTATAGGCTCTCAGAGTTGGAAGGTTACCTAGTTCACATGGTACTTGAACACAAGTCACTAACCCACAGTGCCTGTTTG
>CM053772.1:123768984-123815307 GCA_028658325.1 Potorous gilbertii | reverse complement strand
CCCCCCCCCCCCCCCCCCCCCCCCCCCGGTCTCCCCCGCCAAGACCTCTTACAGGACTGTGGTTCTTTCCTACCCCTTTGCAGTCCTCTCCTTTCTTTCCTCTTCTTCCATCATCCCACCCTCCCTCGGACATGTGGATGTGGATGCATGATGCTCCACATGGCTCCCTGAGCCCTGGAATGCAAGTAGCATATTCATGCTGTTCTCCGGAAGAGTCTGAAATGTCTTGGGTGTCTTTTGCACACAGCTCAGATATTATGTAACTGTTTTGCTTGACAGCTTGAAGAACAGATCCCTGGTGCTGCCTCGCATGTATCTGTCCTCTCTCTGTTTGGAGTGGTTGAGGAGATGCATTGGGGGATGAGGGGCGGGGGGAAGGAAGAGAGTGGAAAATCACACTGTGTACTTACTCATTCCTCCCCGCAATAGTTTTGTGTAGGTGAAATCAGGTTAGTGATTATTAAAGGTAACCTTAGAAGGAGAAGTCACCAAAAAAAGTATGTGGAAGGAAAGATCCTTCCACTATTTTACCTTTGAATTAGTAGGGGATTTATTAGTTTCGTTCACATGGCTACCTTCTCCCCACCCCACCAGGTTCCTCTCTGATTCAGTGCTATCCATCAGATGCCTGGTTCCTATAGCAATGTGGAGTAGTGGGAGTGAAGTACTGTTATCACTGTAATTTAGGGATGACTCTGGGGAAAGCAGAACACAATTTTGTTCAGAGTAGAAGGCAAAATTGTCTTTTTGAATGAACGTCAGAGCTATACTCGTGTTGACTGACCTTCTAATAAAAAGCAGGTTCAGAAATATGAGCTGGTATCATTTATGTAACCAGACAAGCTCCCAGTCTTTCTCAAGCATCCTTGCAGATTTCCTTTCAGAGGCCTGCTGGGCTCATGGATAAATTTCTACCTAAGAAAGTGAATCATCTTTTTTTCAGTTTAAATAATACCTCCAGAATCACTCCTGAGTCTGATAGCTTAAACAATCATTAATATAGTTGTGTTTTGCCTTACCATGAAATCTAATAGTTGTATATCAAATCTTACCTTAAATGCAAAAAGATTAGCTTTTTTAAAGCAATATTGGGGTCCTTATTTTAAAGTGGATCAAATTAGCTATGTGGCTGGCTGGTCAAGTCAATTGTAGGGGCTTCAGTTATTCTGTAAAATGAAGGAATTTGACTAGAATCAATCAAGGTGGTGAACCTGCAGCCTCGAGGCCACATGAAGGCTTCTAGGTCCTCAGGTGCAACCTTCTGATTGAGTCCAGGTTTTACAGAACAAACCCTTTTATTAAGGGCATTTGTTCGGTGAAGTTTGGATTCAGTCAAAGGGCTGTACTTGAGGAACTAGAGGGCCACATGTGACCACGAGGCTGCAGATTTCCTACCCCTGCAGATGATCTCTAAGGAACTTTGTAATTCTCTGATTTTAAATAGATTAAAAGAGTATTTTATTTGCTTAGATTGGGGATTTATGTGCTTTTCACATTTTATAATGCTATCAATAAAAATAAAAAGAGCATCATAAGATTATAGAAATCAGTAGGTATTTTTGTGTATTTATTATTATTTATATTTATTTACTATTTATTAATAATTTATATTATGTAGAAGGCACTAACGAATCTATAGTTATATTGTGAATCTTAGTGGTTGAATGACAGTGAGTTCATTGGTCTTTCAGCATCCCTTTGAGATAGGGAGTTTAGGGATTTAATCTTTCTATGCTTTGGTTTCACCGTCAGTAAAAAGAGGAAAAGAATAACACCTACCTCATAGGGTTATATGTGAGCATCAAATGAGATGACATATGTAAAATACTTTACAAAACTCAGAGTTACATAAATGTCAGTTACTATTATTGTTAGACTGAAAGTTCAATGACAACCCAGTATGCGATAGTATCTAAGAAAGCTTAATGAAACCTTAGGCTACAAAGAGACCTATAGTATCTAACACCAACACACCAGGAGGGTTTGAACCAGAAGGGTTTTTGGAGATTTTTCTAGTTCAACCTCCACATTTTATTTGTGAGAAAACTGAAATCAAGAGAAGGAATATGATTTATTTGCCTAATAAAATAAGTATCAGAGCTGGGATTTGAGCCCACCTCCTCTGACTCTAAATCCAAATCCAATGCCCATTTCCAGTGTACCACTAAATTCTCTCTAAATTCCCAGCGAGGAAACTGGGTTTCCTCAGGAAACTATCAGCAAGATGAAGTGACTAGTCTTGCGTTCATTTCCTGACTAGTGTTAGCTCTTGGAAATAGAACTGCGTCTCCCTGATTTGGAGCCCCAGAGATCCATGTTGAACAGGAATGGGAAATAAGATTAAATGGATAGAATATTTTCAGCTGTGGAAAGTGAGGCCCCAGTATTTATGAGTAGTGATTTTAAGTTTTTGTTTTTTACTGTGGAAGTTTGGTAAGGGGATCAACCTGTTGAGGGTAAGGGATGAGAGCACTGTTTTGGACTTTTGGTCTTTGATTATGTGCAGAAGATCAGATGTGCCTCCTAAAAAGTATGAACATGGAATTGAGATCACTCTGAAAGGTACCCTGGACTTGGCAGACCCATTCATACCTCGGTGAAGAGGAGTACATTGTCATTTCAGCTTTGGGGATACTTTGATTGACTTAACCTAGGGTGTATTAGAGTCACCTTTATGTAGGCCTGTGAAAGGAAACACACAGTGATCTGTGAGAATATCCAGGAACTGTTTAGCCTAAGCCAGAGACTTAAGAGTAAACTCTGGTCCCTTTGGATGGAGGGGTGGGGTAGCCTTTCCCAGGGACCACATATATTGCTCCTCTCAGCCCTGGAGGAGACTGTCCTGAAGAGCCACTGTCAGTACCTTTCTTCCCTTTGAAGCTGCTGTGTCCTGAGTTAGGGTGGATTGGTGTTAGTTCTTGGGCCCCTGAGTTCCTGGACCAGCTATGTAGAGGCAGTGAAACAAGTACTACGCCTGAGATGATGGCTGTGGAGAGGAGCACTGCCTTACTGAGGGGTCAGAGTTCCTGAAACCCAACCTTTTGTAGGAGTGTCCAGTGTTCTGAACTGAGGACTGAGCACAGGGCTAGACTGGGAAGGTCAGTAAGGCACTGATCCTCGATGACGAAGGACAAAACCTTGAATTTGTCCTTTGCTACTACTGTGAGTAGTTGAAAAAAGAGCCTGGCAAATCAGGATAAATTCATTTTTCTGCAATGAGGAGTTTAAATCCTTAGAGTTTATGAGATTAGAGGCCTACATAGGTTCATGAAGTGAAGGTAAAACTTACTGGAATATTGGGATGGACTATATTATATGTCCTTTGTATTTTCTGCATTTTTTCTGAGAGGTGAACTAGAACTGTCTTACATCCAGTACTGTGAACCTTACTTGCTGTGTACCTGGGGACTCATTTTTGGAACCCTAGACAAAACTTTTATTCTGAATTTCCCAGGGTAAAATCAGGAAGGGGACAGACATGATAGACCACAGGGTTAGGATGTGGGACACCGGCCCTTAAGATTGGACGTCATCTTGATAAACCCAGGGCTTGGGGTTCTGACCATAGGTTCCATTGCTATTCATTAGGAAGTTGGATTTGAGGTGGAAGGACCTGGAAACAAGGGGACCAGTTGTAGCACTTATCTAGGCATGAAATGAGAACCTGCACTAGGATGGTGACCATAGAAATGGAGAGGAAGAGATAAATGCAAGTGTCATTTAATGAGAAAAAAATAGGATTTGGTGACAGAAGGGATATAGAAAATAAGGAAGGAAGAACCGGAGGTAAACAACATTATTTTTACTAACACTGACAGATGTGAGATGTTTGAGTATGGGAGCAAATTTTGGGTAGAGAAATGATGAATTACTTGTCCTTGGAACTCCTGCCCTGGGACCCACCCATATTGATTGGTGACTGAGTACAAAGCAGCCAACTTAGTTGCCTTTATCTAGCTGGCCACAGAACGCGGGTCTTCCTTCGTCTCCACATTCCAATAGCTTTCCACTCAGGCAATCTTGCCTCCACCTGCCACTTTACATGTAAACCCCATCTTTTTAAGCTTTCCATCACTTCATCTGGGCACAGAATCATAAAAACTGCTTCTGGAAAGTGTATGTCAGTCAATGGCACTGTGGGTTAACATCTTCCTATGAATTTCCAGGCATAAACTCCCTTCCCTGGAAACCGCTCCCCTCCATGTTGTTGTTTTCCCCATTAGAAGGCAAATGTCTTTGAGGCAGACAATGTCTCTATTTTTTAGCCGTAATGTAGTGCAAGGCATCTAATCAATGCCATTCATTCATTTAGGACATGTTGAATTTCTAAGATGATGCAATAGTTGACTTGGGAAACACTTGGGAACAGAGTCTTTAGCACAGTGAACTGCATATAAAGATGTCAATAAATAGACATTGAATGAAAGAAAATAGAGACCTGGGAATGAAGATGAAAGGTCAGGGCTGATAGTGAAAATTTGGGAGTCATTCAAGTTGTGGGAGCCAGGGAAGCAGATGAGTTTTCTGGGAATTTTTATGATCATAGAGAAAGGGGCAGAGAGCTGAGATCATCACTTTGTTGTCCTTGAAAATGTGACCATGTACGTGATATTTCTGAGTTTCCTAATATGGGCTCAGCTTGGCCATGTAGTTTCGTTTTGTTTTGTTTTTTACTGTGGACAAGGTAATTGTTGTAGCTGTAACACAAAAGCTAAGCTCTTAGTTCTCCTAATGCTTCAGAAATGTATAGTTCTATGACTGTTCCTTTTATCAATATTAAAAACTCCCTGTGCTAGAAATTCCATTCAGCTTAACATGTAGAGAAAGTCTTACACTGTCACAGCTCTTAGTACTAAACTCAGCCTGTAACGAAAACCCCATGTATCCATAAAGTCAAAACTCCCAGCTTCCCTTAGTGTTAAGGTGTGTCACTTGAGGCCTGCTTAAAGACTGTAGAAAGGTGAATGTCCCCAAGTATTTGTGCCTTCCCAAGTTACTGGTAATCAGCGGCAAGTTATAGGCTCAGACTGTAATCATAAAGGATAGTGATCTATCTTATGGGATACTGCAAAAGCAGTTCTTAGGGGAAGTTGTATATCTTTGAATGCCTCCATAAATAAAATAGAGAAAGAGGAGATCAGTGACTTGGGCATGCAGCTGAAAACGCTAGAAAAAGAATAAAGGATAATAAGAAAAAATAAGAAAAAGAAACTCAACAAATAACTGACTCGTCCCAGTTTCTAAACCTGGCCTGGTTTGTTTCCAGAGTCAGCTGTTGTAATGGCAAAGTTGAGCTGTTCCAGCTAATGGAGGTAGCATTTATCTGCAAAATCAATTCTTCAAAATCAATTCAAGAACGCTGAGTGTCAGGGGGGACCTTGATAGATGCACTACCAGCATCTCCCAAATGGGATGGAGATAAGATTGTTGGTAATTAGGAGAAAGTAGCAACAGTCAAGTATTGTTTCAGCAGCTAATTACGGTTCCCCAGACAAGACAAAGAGGCTCCCATGCTCTTATCTCATCTGCCCAAACACCTTGATGATATTTTAGAAGGCTGGCCATGGGGAGAACACATGGAAATCATCTCATTAGAGGGGGCACCCAGGTGCCTATGATTGTTCCCAGCTTGGATGAATTAATTTTTGGCTTTTTCTGTTGGTTTTCACATGTCTTTTTGGCCACCATTGAGTAAGTGAGACAAATGGAGTGTGGTTGTTTGGCAGATGGTGGCAGGTGTCTTTAAATTCCTTTTTGTTGGGGAAGGGAGAGGACTTGAGGTAGGTGCCTGTAATTATCCCTAGTTTACAGCAGTAAAAAGCCTCAAGGCTGTAGGGGGCTTTTTTGGTTTTAAGTGTAGCTCAAGGAGAGAGAACCCCTCAATCTTCAGGTTCTCTCTTAGGTGGGGACTTCAGAGGTCAACTCAAATACCACCTTCTACAGGAGGCTTTTCCTGTTTCTCCCTCTTCACCCCAAGATGCTAATATTCCCCTCCCTTTACTTTGTATTTACTCTCTACTTTTTTCCTATTTATCTATATATGTACATGTTTTTCTCTCCGTAGTAAGTGACTTTTCAGTTGTTTCCAATTCTTTGTGACCCCATTTGGGGTTTTATGGGAAAAGATATTAGAGTGGTTTGCCATTTCCTTCTCCAGTTCATTTTACAGATGAAAGGCTATGACAAACAGGGTTAAGTGACCTGCCCAGGGTCACACAGCTAGTGAGTATCTGAGGCTGGGTTTGAACTTAGGGAGACGAGTCTTCCTGACTTCAGGCCTGATACTCTATCCGATGTGCTGACTATAGTAAGTGCTTAATAAAAGCTGAATGAATTCATGTTGATTGTCAGTAACCATTTGTTAAGTGCCTACTATGTGCCATGCACTATGCTAAGTACTGGATATACAAATACAAAAGAGAAAACCCTTTCCATGAAGGGGCTTGCAATCTGCTAGGGGAAGAAAACACAGAAAATGATGCAGAAAATAGAATTGGGAGGGTGAGGAAGGTCAGCATGGAAAGAGAAATGAAAACATAGCTTACCTGGATAACCTTCTTAAGTGGAGGTTTCAGAAAGATCTCTTTCACTCATCATTCAGAGGGGAACAGAGGGTAAGGGTGAGATGTGAGTGTCAAAGCCCAAGGAATCTTCTAGTGATGAGGTTCCTGAGGACACAACTGTCATCGATTCTAACCCATTTGCGGGGTGTGAAGTGGAACCTCCGAGTTGTTTTAATGAGCATTTTTTCGTACTATTGATGATTTGGTATATATATTTTAAATGATCATTGATGGTTTGTGATTCCTCTTTTGGTAACTATTTGTACTTTTGACCACTTTATCTGTTTTAGAGTAATTCTTGGGATCAATACTATATCAGTTTCCCATGTTTCTTGAATATCAGATTTGTGTTGGTGAAATTTGATGGAAGTATTTTTCTCACTCTGTACTTTCTCTTCTTTACTTATTTTTTCATGCAAAAGATTTTCAATTTTGTAAAATTGAATAAGTAATACAAATTAGCTGCTTCTGATAACATGTTCTAATGAGTATCTGAGTTGTTTTTTATGCATATGTCTGCCCTTTTGTCTTCTGAATTATCTCTAATAATTCTTTTTTTTATTGAATTTTTGAGGTCCTGGTTAGGGTTTAATAAAGATGTTTAACTTTAGTTTGAAACATTCAGTTCCCCTTTAAAGTTTTGGTGTTATTTTTTCCCCCTTATTGGGACCTCAGATTTCATTCTTTATCTCTTCCTTCAATTCTTTTAGATATTCTCTTCTGTTCTAGGTATATTTGTGGCAGAATTGTTTCCCTTTGATGTTTTGTCTTGTGATTCTCTTCTCCCCTTAGCAACTGGTCATTATAATTTTTCCTCAGCCTTCTGCTGCTTTTTCCCCCTGGCAGATTACTTTCATTCCTCTATTCTAGCTGTTGCTATGTCCCTTTTTGTTCCTTTTATGGGGGAAAGGAGTGTTTTTCATTTTAAGAGGCATTGTGGGGTTATAGTGACCAGAGCATGGGACTTGAAGATCAAGGTTTGAATTCTGCCTCCAATGGTTATTAGCTGTGTGTTCCTGGAAAACTCTGAAAATTGCAGATAATAGTGGCACCTGTCTCTCTTATAGATGGACTCTTGAGACCCAAGAGTTGAAGGAGCTTGGCTAAGTCAGCTAAAGCAATGACTGGAAATTGTAAAGAGGCAGGTTTTATCTCAGTTGTAAGGGTATGGGTGACTAGTACTATCCCAAGCAGGAGCAAGTACTCCATTGATTTAGGTCTTCAGACTGATAGCTGGGTGACCCCTTACACTGTAGCAATGTTCATGTTTAACTATAGGCTGAACTTGATGATCCCTGAGGTGTCTTTCTATTCTGAAATCCTGTGATTGTGGTCAGAGAAGGCTTCTAAAAGAAATTAGTTTTAAGCTGGCACATGGAGGAGGGGATCTAAGGTGAGAGATGTAGGCTGAGAGTAGATTTTAGAATTTTTCCTCTTCCCCCCTCCAAGGTGATTACAAAATTCACACATGTCACCCATATGTGGGAAGAGTAATCAGAAGGGGAAAGGGTGCTTTCATAGCAGTATAGTTCAGCTTGGTGGAAATCCTGATCTCTGGTCACACTACACAGGGTCTGAATTACAAATTTGTATATTGTTTAGCCCTTAACCACAAAGTGTTTAATGGGCCAAGTTTTTATCTCATCAGCCAAAAATTCCCCAAAGTTGGGGGGAAAATAGTTCCCTTCTTCCCTGCCTCCCCTAAACATAATTACAATATCTCAGGGTCTGTGATGAAGGTGCACTACAGGGTTAGGGTTCAAGCCCTTATTATATTTGATGGCAAAGTACCTATATTCTCATAAGCTCTGTCTTCAGTGGGAATTGGAATGCAAATGGGGACCTCCGTTTGAAAATTTACCCCACTTCTCTAGCCTCATTTGTTAGCTCACTTCAGGTGAACTCACCTCACCCATACTGAATACTTCATCTTCCTAATTAGACTGTGTCATTGATGATAAGGAAAGGAAGGGCAGAGAACAGGAACCTGGGGCCATTAGGGCCATTTTACTCTGGACATATTTTCTGTCATATCAGAAGAACCTGAGTTAAGAGTCGGCTTTCCTTTGGGAAAGAAAACACCACCACCCTATTAACTTTGGGTTAGGACTTTGTAAATTAATAGCCCTCTTGACATTTGTATGAGGGCTTTCTATCCCTTTGTTTCAGTTTCGTTCCTCTTTTTTCCTCCCTCACCATCTTTCTCCCTTTTCCACTCATCTTTTCCCCTGCTTCAGAGCTGAAGAGGCTTCAAACACCTCAGGGCAGGTCACTCTCCTCTCCAGCTACCCACTATATCCATTTATAGAAAGAATGATCAGGAAATTCAGTTCATCTTATTGTCCTAAAGGATGTGAGTGAGTTTGCATGGGAGAAGTAAACAGCACAATTTGGAGACTCAGGTGCACTTTAGAGCAAGGAGCCATTGGGTTCATTCTGTTAGCCAGGATTTATTAAGCACCTGGAAGACACTGCCTTAGTGGTTATGGGGCATATAAAGAGAGATAAATAGAAGACAGAGCATCTGCCTCTTTCTCCACTGTGTTCAGATAAGACATGTACAAAAGTGAATAAAATATGGCAGTATATTAATGGTGTTGTTGCCCAATTGTTTTTCAGTCATGCCTGACTCTTCATGACCCCATTTGGGGTTTTCTTGGCAGTGATAACTGGAGTGGTTTGCCATTTCCTTCTTCAGCTATTTTAATGATGAGGAAACTGAGGCGAACAGGGTTAAGTGACTTGCCCAGGGGCATATAACTAGTAAGTATGTGAGGCCAGATTTGAGCTCATGAAGTTCAGTCTTTCTGATTCCAAGCCCAGAGCTCTATCCACTGCATCACATAGCTGCCCCATGGTATGAATAGTGAATGTCTCAAAGGAGGGTGAGATGCATAGGTAGTCAGAAAAAGTTTCACAGAGAAGATGGGATTTGCAGAAAGGGTAAAAATGGACAAATTGTAAAGATGAGGGAGGCATTTTAAGTATTAAAAGGAAGGCATGAGCAGAAGATAAGAGATGGGAAAGTGGCAAGGGGGGACTAGGGTAGGCCGAAGGTAAGATATTTAGCAAGTAGAGAGAGTAGGTTACCTACACTGGATAATGGAAAGTTTCTATAGGGAGGAAAGTTTGTATAGGGGATGGGAAAAGGCCAGAAATACAAGGTAAAGTTAAATAGAATTGAAATGGACAGAACTTGAAAAAACATCGGAATTGAGTCTCTGTCCAAAGTGTGAATCTTCTGTAACATCATGATCTAGTACTAGAAAGAACATTGGCTGGGTTCAAATCCTTCATCCCCTTCTTAGACTTGTGTGACCAATGGACAGTTATTTAACCTTTCTGAGTCTGTGTCCTTATTTGTAAAAATGATAGGTTGGATTACACGATAAAAACTTTCAAGTGAGTTTAAGTGATCCTTGACAAGTGATTGTCCATTTTCTGCTTGAAGGATTCTGGTAATCTCACTGGTTTCTTAGGTATAACCCATTCCATTGTTTAATACCTTTAACATTTTAGAAGATTTTTCCTTATTTAACTTGGATAGATGCCAGGCCTGGCGTCAAGAAGACTCATTTTCCTGAGTTCAAATCTAGCCTCAGACACTTACTAGCTGTGTGACCCTGGGCTAGTCACGTAATCTTGTTTGCTTCAATTTTCTCATCTGCAAAATGAGCTGGAGAAAGAAATGGCAAACCACTCCAATGAGTTATACATGACAAACAACTGAATACTACCATCACTTACTGCCATGGTCGCTTTCCTCTGGATACTTTTCAGTTTGTTAGTATTCTTTATGCCAGTATTTCATAGGTATGGGCTGAATAGGCAGAGGACAGTAGGGCCTATTATCCCCCTTGCTTTGCATACTACTGTTGATGCTGGCTAAGATTAGACAGGGGGTGGGTAGGTGGCAAAGTGGATAGGGGGCCTGGTCTGGAGTCAGGAAGACCCATCTCCCTGAGTTCAAATCCAGACACTCACTAGCTATGTGATCCATGGCAAGTCACTTAAGCCCATATACCTCAGTATCTTCATCTGTAAAATGGAGAAGGAAATGGCAAACCTTTCAAGTATCCTTACCAAGAAAATCCCAAATGGGTTCATGAAGAGGTAGACATGACTGAAACAACAAAAGATTAGATAGCATTTTGTTTTGGTTGCCAGATCACACTGAGTTGATTCTTACTGAGTTTACAATTGGGTAAAAAATAAAAAAGTAGACCCCTGGGTTTAAAAAGAAGTTTCATTTTTTAAATTAATTGCTTTATAGCTGTATCTTCTTTAGCTTGTAAAGTCGACAGTTTGAACTGTAATACCTGACTGTTGTTAGCTTTGATTCTCTCATGCAGTATATTAACAAGCTTTTGGAGTTATGTCATGTACAAATTTGATAAGCATTTGATATGTTCAGTAGAACAGACCAAGAACAAACACCTCAGAAGAATCTTAAATGTCCATTTAAAGAGGTTGGATTTATCGCGTTCTGTGACTTTATTCTGTGGACCCACTGAAAATTGTTGAGAAGGGAACACTACAATGAAGGTAGTATTTTCACAAAATTTATGTGACAATAATATGTGAACTGAGTTGGCCTTAGGAAGAGACAGGACTGCTGAAATAGCTGAGGCATGAAATGCAGTGATAAGGGCATGAAGTAGGATGGTGGCAATGGGGAAAGGTGAGAGAGGTGGAGATACAGCCTATCTCCATTTCTGTTGCCCACTGTCATCAGGTTCTTCATGGCAGCTTCTTCTCCCTTGGGGATACCTATGTGGCTACATGATTTAGATACTGTTCACAACTAACAAACTCCCTGTACCACCAGCAGGCGGATCTCATGCCATACCTTCAATTCCTACCTCCTCCTTCGGACTGCATCCTAATGCCGTGTGCTGATATTTAAAAACAAAGCCATCAGCACTCTCCCTTCTGGGTGTGTGTGTGTGTGTGTGTGTGTGTCTGCCTGTCTGTCTGTCTGTCTCTCTCTCTCTCAGAAACAGTGAAAGACAGTTCTAGAAATGATAGCCATAGTAATAAGAAAAGACAAAGAAATCAAAGGCACAAAGAAAAGTCACAGAGGAAAGAAAAGGTATCTGTTTGCTAATGATATGATGGTTTATTTAGAAAATCAGCAGAGACTGAGACTGGCTTCAGTAAAGTAGCAGTATACCAAATAAACCCAGAAAAATCTATACATTTTTAATATAGTGGCATCATTATTAGGAGCAAATAATGGAAAGGAAATCCCATTCAAAAGAGCTACAAAATGCATAAAATGTCTGGGAGTCAGTCAACCAAAGCACATGTAACACCTCTATGGATAGAATTACCAAAATAAAACAAATTCAACAAAAAAAAATCTTGAAATAAAGAACAATTTTCAAAAAATGGAGGAATATTCAATATTTGTGAGTAACCCATTCCAATAAATTAATTTCATGTTTCTCTGTATTCATTGTTTCTTCTTGTTGTTCAGTTGTATACAACCCTTCATGATCCCATGGACCATACTGTCCATGGGATTTTCTTGGCAAAGATAATGGAGTGGTTTGCCTTTTCCTATGGATTAAGGCAAACAGGTTAAGTGACTTGCCCAGGGTCACACAGCTAGTAAGTGTCTGAGACAGATTTGACCCCAGGAAGAGTCAGATACAACTGAAAAATAACAAGAAAAAGCAACAAATACAGAGAAGGATGAAAAGACACATGAACTGATGCAAAGTGATATAAGCAAAACCAGGGAATCGATAAATTCTGTGACCACAAAGTTCATGGAAAAACCACAAAACAATTGAAACTGATGTGAAATTGTAGTGGCCAAGCTTGGCACCAAAGAAGGAATATGAAGAGGATTCTTCCTTCTTTCTTTGCTGAGGTGGGGAACTATGAGTACAAAATGGTGCATGTAATGTGAGACTTTTTTGATGTGTTGGATAATTTTGCTGAACTGTTTTCCCTCCTCCTTTTTTGTTGTAAGGGATGGCTTTCTGGGAGAAGGAATAGGGAGATCAGGTGATGTAAAAACAAAAGATATTTGTAACAGGGGTGAGTTTTGGGGGGACAGGGTTTGTTTTTTGTTTTCCAAAAGAAAGAGAATATCCCACCAGGAGGGCAGCTTTGGTCATCGCGACATTATGCAAGTGACCTTTTTCATGTTGTTTGGATAACTAGGGTAAGGAGCTTGGTTAGACCGTTTGGACCAAAACATATTTGTATTTGATTATTTTGAACTTTATTATTCGTAAATTTTATATTCGTTTTTACATTAATTTCACCTTATTTTAATAGTCTTTTGGGGGGATTCTTTGTTTTTGCTTTTTGAAATTTTATTTTATATTTTCAAGCATCCTTTTACTAAAACGAAGGCACATTATATTTCTATTTTGTACATAAGGAAATAGGAGGCATAGAGAGATGAGGTGACTCGGCTAGGGTCACAATTAATCAGTGGCAGAACTGAGAGTAGGAACAATCTCTCCATTTTTATACCACCTATCGCCACCTCCATCCTCCTATGTAGAACCTTCCTTTTTATTTCTTAAATAGTTTTCTTATAAATTTTTTTATTTCTTAAATAGGTTTCTTATAAAATATCACCATATTTTCCCCAGTGTCTCTTCCCTCTCCGAGAGAAGTATCCTATATAACAAATAATATTTTTAAAGAGGGGGAGTGGGGATGGGGGAGAGGGAAAAAATGGACATGACTGATAAGTGCATTGAAAAAGTCTGAAAATAAGTACAAGATGCCATCCATGCTCATGGATCTCCCAATTCTGCAGAGGAGTAAGGTAGGGTTATCTTCTCTTATCTCTTCTTTGGAGCCATGCTTGTTCTCTGTAATTTTGCATTTGCATTTGCAATTTTGATTTGAGTGGAGATCTTTCTGTTTACATTTTTGTAGTCATAGTGTATATTGTTTTCATGGCTCTGCTTGCTTCATTTTGCATCTATTCATGTATATCTTTCCATTCTTTGTATATATAAACATTTCATGATAATACATTCATGAATCTCATTTCTTAGAAAATAATAACACTCTACTACATTTATGTACCCCACAATTCATTTAGCCAGTTCTTGATTAATGGGCATTTGCTTTGTTTCCAAGTCTTTGCTATCACAAAAAGTACTGCTATAAATATTTTGGTGTACATAGAAACTTTTCTTGTCCGTGGCTTCCATGGGATATAACCATAGAAGTGAAATCTCTAAGTCAGAGGGTATGGATATTTTAGCCATTTTATTTACATAAGTCCAAACTGTTTTCCAAAATGCTTGTACTGTTTAAAATGCTCCACCAACCGTGTGCTAGTGTACTTATCCTCCCACAACCCCCTCAACACCAACTATTCCTATCTTTTGTCATCTTTGCCAGTTGCAGGATGTGAGGTAAAACCTCAAAGAACCTTCCCTTTTAACAAAGAAAATAGCTAAGCAAAAATAAACTATCAAATAGATGTCATAGGCAGCATATACAACATCCTGTACCCTCTCTCTGCTAAGAGGAACAAAGTGTATTTCATCCTCAGCCTCTGGAACCAAGATTAGTCACTACATTTATTGAGTTCTGATCTTTTTTTTTTTTTTTAATTGAGTATCCATCTTTTTTCATTAATGGTTAGGCTCAATTTTGTCAAGTATATCAGCTTGAATTGCATCTCCAACTCCTTTATTTTCTGAACACCATTCCATTCCTTCTCATGGTTTCTGGTGGGTATACAGTAGTCCTGTGTTTGTAGAATTTACTTTCCATTCCTTTATATTTGAGAAGAAGAGTGAGGAATTCCTCAGAACCCCCCACCTTACACCTCCTTTGCCCTGAGGCAAATTCTAGTTCCTGTTGTGCTTTCCCAGCCTCCAGTGTCAGGGGAAGAGACCAGACCCTTCCTCTGACTGGGCTTTCCATTTCCTGCTGTGCTTGTCCACTAGGGAAGGCTGCTGTTGGAGTGACTTCCATCTGCATTGTCTATTCTACCTCCTAATATCTACCTAATCTCCCAGCCACGATGTGGGAAACATGTAGTTCAAAAAAGAGCAATATTCTCTTTGACCTCAGGGCTTTTATCTCCAACTGTGCCTGTCCCTTTAGGGAAGAGATGGAAGGAAATAGGGTTTTGGACTTTCAATTCCTGCCATGCACATTAGGTTTCCACCTTCTCTTGGGCAGTTTCCTGCCTAATCTTCAGCCTTTGAAGGGAATAGGAAGAGTAAAATAGGAATTCCCATCTGACCATCTGCCTTCTCTCGCTCATCCTATATTTGTCTCCAGACTGATCTCTAGCCAATTCTAAGGAGTGGCAAGTTCTGCTCAGTGGTGAATATTCTCACTTCTGGTCTACCCTACACATTGCAGTGACTCTAAATCCTTTAGGTCTTCATACCAACCCCATTCATAGTCCCCTACTACCTGATTCCTTATTCCCATCCCCTGCAACCCTTTGACCTCAGAGTTCCAACCAAATGCCTCCTCCACCTTCCATTGTGCCCTGGGTAATATCTACTCCATAGGCAACAAACTTCCTCCTAAATCTTTTCCTCTCCTACTTCTGTTTTCTAGCGGTTACTGAAACCTGACTTCTTCCAGTAACATAACCTTCCTATACACCTTTTCTAGTACTGGCTGCACCTTCAATCATTTCCCTCCACTTACTGAGCAAGGAAGGGGAATTGGAGTACTCCTTCCTCACCATTGCCACTTCCATGTTCTCCCTCTACCTCCATCTCTTAGTAACTTCTCCTTTGAGTTCATGCAGTTCTTATCTACCACCCAATCAAAATCTTGGCAGCTATTGTCTACAAACTTTCTGGTCACTCCCCTTCTTCAATGAGTTTAGTGTCTGGCTCACTATTTCTCTCTTCCCCTCACATTTAGGATCTTCAACACACATATTGACTCTCCTTTAAATACTTTAACCACCTCTGCTCCTCCACCCACTGGTGGATCAGTCTGGAGACAAAAATGTAGGATGAGAGAGAAGGCAGATGGTCAGATGGGGATCCTTATTTTACTTTTCCCATGACCTACTCCACCCCACATCAGTCACACATGAAAATGGTCATAGCCTTGATACTTCCTTATGCGTCACCCTTCAAAAATTCCAGATTCCCTTTATTTAACTATAATCTATTGTCTTTCCACTTCTTCTTCTGCTTCCCTTCCGAAATTCTGCTCTTTGTCCACACTGTCCTCACTGTGCCCTTCAATTCCTCAGATCCTCAGTTCTCTTTCTGGCCATCATTCCTGCATGCTTTTTTCCCATATTGACTCTTTACTTTCCACGTTGACTCTTCTCTGGTTCCTTGATCATATTTGTCATGACTGATTGTTTCCTGTCAAACTTAGGTCTTGAACGATTCCACTGTTCTCCACTTTTGCTCCTACATCTGTGCTACTGAACGAAAGTGAAGAAACTCATGCAATTATCCTGATTTGAGTATCCGACAGATTTGTGTTAATCAATCTCCAGGGGGCCCTTACTGTTGGCTAGGCAACCCTATACATCCCTTACCAACTCACTATCCCACTCTGCACATCAACTCTCCCAAACTTTTTCATGTCTCCTCAAAATCTCCCTTGGCTCCCTCTCTCCCTGCTTTCTCAGCTGACAACCTTACCTCATATTTTACAGAAAATATTGAAGCCTTTCATCATGAACTCTCTTCTCCTCTCTTCCTCTCCCATTATTCATATACTTTCTGCCACTATCACTTCTTTTTCCCCTTTCCCATCTAAAGGGGCTGTTTTATCAAAGCCACCTTACTACAAACTAACTACCTTCACAAGTGATTCTGTTCTATACCATCTCTTCCAACAGAATCCCTACTACATCATTCCCCTTCTGTCCTTTATTTTCAGTCTGTCTACTGGCTCCTTTCCTACTGCCTATCTATCTCCTCCATCCTCAAAAAAAACCCCCAAAACCCTCACTTGATCTTTCCATCTCCACTATTTATTATTCTACATCTTATCTGCCTTTTGCAGTCAGATTCCTTGAAAAGGGAGGGCAGTGATGATGGCAGAGTGAAAGCAACATTTTTGCTGAGCTCTCCCAACATGCTCTTTCCAAGTGAGCAGAACCAAGAGAACATTGTACACATTAACAGCAACATTGTTCAGTGGCCAGCTTTGATAGACTTAGCTTTTCTCAACATTGCAAAGATCTAAGGTAATTCTGAAAGACTCATGATGGAAAATGCTATCCCAAGAAAGAATTCATTAGTCTGAGTGTAGATCAAAGCATACTATTTTGTCTTTTGGGTTTTTTGTCTTTATCATGGTTTCTCCCTTTTTTCCTGATTCTTCTTTCACAACATGACTAATGTAGAAATATGTTTCAGATGGTTGTCCATAATATAGGGGGCAGTGAGGTGGTGCAGTGGATAGAGCACCAGTGCAGGAGTCAGGAGGACCTGAGTTCAAATCTCACCTCAGACATTTGACACTCACGAGCTGTGTGACCTTGGGCAAGTCACTTAACCCCAATTGCCTCATCCTGGGTCATCTCCAGTCATCCTGATGAATATCTGGTCATTGGATTCAGATGGCTCTGGAGGTGAAATGAGGCTGGTGACCTGCACATGCCTCTCTCATTCACTTAAGTCAAGGGCAAGACATGTCATCATTTCTCTGATGGCATGGTCTTCTTTTGCAACTAAGTATGAACACACACACATGCATAGCCTATATCAAACTACATGCCATCTTGGGAAGGGGAGAGAGGAGTTAGGGGAGAAAATTGAGAAATCAAAATCTTATAAAAGTGAATGTTGAAAACAAGAAATGAATATTTTTTTTAAAAGGAGGTGACGAGTATAAAAACAGAGTTCTTAGCCCTCTGTTTAATGGACAGTATTATCAAACAAAGCTTGATATAAGTTGTCAAGTATGACACAAATGTAAAGTTATCTCATCATTCCACTGAAACTACTCTCTCCAAAATTACCAATGACCAATTGCCATATCTAGTGGACTTTTCTTAGTCATTGTCTTCAATCTTTTTGCAGCTTTGACACTATTTGACATGCTGTTTTCTCTAGGTTTTCATAACACTCCTCTCCTGGTTTTCCTCCTTCTACTTATCAGATCACTTCTCAGTCTCCTTTGCTTGGGCTTCCTCTTGATCATACTCTCCAATGACTGCCCTAGGCTCTCTTCTCCCTCTATAGTATTTCATTTGTTAATCTTGTCAGTTCCCATGGATTTAATAAATTTAATTTTGGTGAGTTTTTTTTTTGAGGGAATCGGAAGTTAAGTGTCTTGCCCGGGGTCACACAACTAATAAGTGTCTGAACCCAGATTTGAATTCATGGCCAGGGCTCTATCCAGTGCACCACCCAGCTATGTTAATAATTCTATCTTCTTATGCTCTTTTAACCTCTCTGCAGATCTCCAATCCCTTTTTGGGACTTCTCAAACTGGATTTCCACTAGCCATCTTCAACTCAACATCCATAACATAACATGTTTTCTTTTCCCCTAAGCCCTCCCTCTTCCCTACCTTCCCTGTTACTTCTCAAGGGCACCACCATCTTCCTAGTCCTTCAGGCTAACTACCTAAGTGTCATCCTCAGTTCCTCACCATCTTTCACCTCCTCATATCCGTTCTGTTTCCAGGGCTTATTGATTTAACCTTTGCAACATCTCTACCATATCTCCTCTCTTCTGTCACTGCTACCTCTCTAGGATAGGCCCTCGTTGGTTTATGCCTTGATTACTTTCATTACAATAGATTCCTAGAGGGGCTGCTTGCTTCCAGTTTCTCCTCTATCCAAACAATCCTCCATTCAAACAAATCACCAAAGTGATTTTCCTAAAGCACAGATCCAGCCATGTCACTCCCCTACTCAGTAAACTCCAATGGCTCTATATTGCCTCCAGAAGCAAATACAAAATGTTCTGTTCAGTATTGAAAGCCCTTCACAACCTTCCTCCTCCTACCTCAGCAGGTACTCCTTGATTCAGTGACACTGGACTTTTGGCTCTTCCACAGACATGACATTTTCTTTCTCAGCTCTGGGCATTTCTCTGACTGTCTTGCATACATGGAATACTGTCCTGCAAATCTGTGCCTGCTGACTTCCCTGGCTTTCTTTATGGCCCAACCGAGAAAGCTCTTTCAGCCTTTTCTATGCTGAGCAATTTTCATTTCACTGGTGCCTTCTTGGTACCAAGGGACTTGTTGGGAGACAGAACTGGCCTCAGCTGATTGCCAGTATGCTTTGTTTGAAAGGCCTGGTGGAAACACACACTGCCATACTGCCCAACTTCTTTCTGGCCTTTGGCTGAGCACTGCTACAGCTGCACAAGGCGCAGCCACATTGTAGTCCCTACCAGAAAAAGCTTCAACCTTTTGGCTTTTCATGATGGGGGTGGAGATGAGAGTAGAGTTGAATTCTGTTTTAAGCCTATGGTCTCGTTTGTGCAGCCCTGCCAGAGTAGGGTGGTCATCAGGGAAGGGGTGTTGAGGGATGGAGTTAGGCATTAGGAATTAGTCTTCTCTGTTGTTGGATCACTGGGGTTTTTACTTCATTAAGTTTCTTGATGTCTTAGCCCTTGGAGATAACTGACCTTGCTTAACTCTTGTGCATAACTCTAATTTAGAGAGTTTTGAGAGTATTGGAGAATGTTTCTAGTTCTCCATGTTGCTATATCTTCATGTTGTTTTTATTTACATAATTTTGGCCATTCTGTTGTTCTCTTTCTTCTGCTTTCCTCTCTCTTATATCAACTCATATCAGTCTTTCTCTGAACCCTTCACCCTGTGGAAAAGTAATATTCCATTACATTCATATATCACAGTTTTTTCAGCTGTTCCCCAATTGATGGACATGTTGCTTCCCAGTTTTTTGATTGATTGTTTTGTTACTGCAAAATACTGCTATGGATATTTTGATAGATTTGGAAAGAGTATATTCTATCTTTGACTTCACTAGGGTATATTTCCAATACTGGGATTATTGTTTTAAAGGGTATAAAGAGCTTAGTAACTTTCTTACATAATTCCAAATTGTTTTCCAGACTGAATTAGTTTCTAGCTCCACCAGCAGTGTGTTAGTGTGTCTGATTTCCCATAACACTTTCGGCAGTGACCATGTACATATGTTTATCATCTGTCATGCACTAGGCCTGGTGCTGTGCTACCATGAGCACCTGAGCCAAAGTACCATTCATCTGGTTTGTTAAAGGATGCAGATGAAACAACTAGCCAGGCTATGTGATGGTTGAATGCAGTTCCCTGTCTTCCTAATTCCACTAAAAAAGCCCATCTGTGATCCCAGGGTACCAGAAGTTACTGCCCAGTGGGCTGTGCTTTCATAGTCTAGTGCTCTTCTAGTTAGCCTCACCCCTAGGGTCCTTCTGAGAACAAAGGACAGACAACAATCTGTGAGCAGTATAGGCTTCCCCACTGGGGACCCAACTGGCCAGTTCCAGTTGGGCAATGCTCTTCTCCCTCTCCTTCCCTCAGATTGTTTTGTTTTATTTTTATATAGAAGAGATCATTCTTTGTCTCATTTCTTACCTAGACTTAGTCACTCAATGGTCATTGCCTCAGTCAAACTGAGACCTGGGGAAGACCTTAGTTTAAAAAGGGCCAAGGACTCCCACTGCATCTGAGTCCATCTGCAGTCATCCTGATTTATAGCTTGCCACTGTACCCAGATGACTCCATAGGAGAGTGAAGCTAGTGACTTTGCATAGTCCTCCCTCACTTAAGTCCAGTTCGCTTGCATGTAATGGTATCACCCTCCTGGTGTCATGATCCTCTTCCAGAATAAAGGACAAGCAACATTTAGTGTAAGGTAATCCTATGAGCACCTAGGTGGCACAGTGGATAGAGCACTAGGCTTGGAATCGGAAAGACTTATCTTTATGAGTTCAAATCCAGCCTCAGACACTTACTAGCTGTGTGACCCTAGACAAGTCACTTCACCCTGTTTGCCTCAGTTTCCTCATCTATAAAAAGAGCTGGAGAAGGAAGTGGCAAATCACTAATATCTTTGCCAAGAAAACCCCAAATGGGGTTGGATGTGACTTGGTTCCCTCTTATCTTCCATAAACTTAGCTTAATAATATCTGTGCCACAGTTATCTCAGAGTACCTGCCAGCAGTTTTAGGATCTGTTTTTATTGGTGTAAAGTGAAACCAAAGAGTTGACTTAATGCACATTTTTCTAATTGTTAGTGATTTGGAGCACTTAAAAAAAGGATTAATTTCTTGGATTCTTTTGAGAAAGGCTCACATCCTAGATCATCTTTTGAGGAATGTCTATTTAAATATGTATGTGTATATCAATTTGCTATATAGTATGGGTAAGAGACTTTTATTAGTAGACATAGATTGCTAAATCATAGATTTAGAGTTTCAATTTATGATGTGAAGATTTTTTTCCCACTCAGAAAAAGAGAATCACCAAGATTTTGCTCTAATTTTACTCTAATTAGATTTTCTTCTGCGAAACTTAAATTTTGTGTAGTCAAAATGGTCAGTTTTGTCTTTTGTGAACACCTTTGCAGGAATTTTCCCTACTATCTTGTGCTATCTTTTAGGGCAGGCACATAGATGTTTCTCACATTGCTAGAAGTATTTATTTCAGTTCCCTCATATCTGGGTGAATCTTTTTACTGGGAAAGGATACGTGACTGAGCCTGATACTTCCCTTATTCTATAAGCTAATTCTGGAGTAGAGGTCAGAAAACATTTGTTCTAATCTTGGGTTCAGTTCAGTTTATTATATATTCACTATGTGCTTCCCATGTGCAAAGTGCTACAGATGCTATATAATGAAAATACACATTTCCTGCGTAAGTTGTTATTTTACACACACACATACACACACACACACACACCATCACCACCACCATCACTATCATCACCAGAAATACAAGGCAGGCTGTGATAAATGCAATAGAAGAAATAAGAACAAAGTTCTGTATTGTTGGAATGCAGAGGAAGAGATCATGTTTATCTAGATTAAAGTTCATGGAGGACTCAGAAGTTCAGTTGAATTTTGAAGGATAAGGTAAATTTTAGCAGGGGAAATCTATGCAGGAGTGGAACCATTCCACATATGTGAAGATGCGTATATGTATTAGAGGAGTTAAAGGAACCATTCTCAGTACATCAGAACCCCACACGTATCTGGGACTTGGATGAAAACCTTAGTTTATCCAGAGGAATTCCCAGGAAATCTAAGGGAACTAAGGAAATCTCCCTAATTTCAAAGATGAGGAAAGTGAGGATCGTTGCCCAATTGTTTTTTTGGCAAGTAAGTAGCAGAGGCTAGATCACAATGCATTTTTGTGGTTCTAAATTCATTGCTTTTCCCCATTATGCTGTGATGGATCTACATGATATATTCTCCTTCAAAATTAACACTCTCCTGATACTCTGGACATGGGAAGAAGTTGACCTTTGTTTCCAAAGACCAGTCCTACTCTACCCCAAAGAAGGATTCTGTCATTAAGTGTCTTGCAAAGAAGAGTTTTCAAGGACTTCCTTGGGTTCTAGGGAACTGAACCTACAGCCAGAATGGAAATTTCCCTTTTCCTCAGACACAGAGAATAATTTCATCTTTATTTCCATTACAAAGGCTTACTCTCGAAGGCAAAGCTGTTGGCACGGCTTGCCACCTCTCCAGCTTAAAACTGCGCTCACATCCGTACCATGGAGCTCACAAAGCATGGATTAGTGTGATGTTTTCCTTTTCTATCTAGTTATCACACGTTATGTACCACTTCCTGTGTTAGCCTCATCACTTGTATGACTCAAAATCCCTGCTGATACATTTCTTATTCCTTCTTATATATAACATAAAATTATACTTGAATGCTACCAAGTTAATGGGGCTGTTCTGGTAAGGGTCACATTGAACATTTATCTTGTGCTTACATAACAACCTCCAGATGAGCTCAGCTGCCTCATTGCATATATTTAAGCAATAGAAGCTTAAAATAAATATTTCTGGAGTCTGAGAATTGTAGCCAGAAGAATCCCATGGTGGACACCATTGAGACATTTTCTCCCTTCTCTGCATATAGTTTTTTGATTCATTTATTAGGCATCTGCAATGCACTGTGCCCACTAATGCCTACTATTTTGGGCACTTAGAGTACAAAGACAAAAATGAAATGATCCTTCCCTCAAAGCATTTATATTGTTAATGTAATCATAGTAATAATTAATAGGTAAACATTACATGCATAAATACATATATAAGTATACACAGAATGGGCAGAAAGCAAATGCAAGGTAATTTGGGGGGCTGGTCAGCAGCTAGGTTTCAGGAAAAGTCTCCTCTGAAAGGTAGCCTTTGAGCTGAGCTTTGAAGGAAGGAAGGTGTTCCAAGAGATGGAGATGAGGGAGAAGAATCAGAGTTCAGAGGGAGTTCAAGTCCCCAAGGAACTGTTGGTGATCAGGTAGTCCTGACAAAATGGGAAGTTGCCATGTCTTCTCCGGTGCCATTTTTGTTTGCCCATTGTCCTCCTGGGGCCCTAAAGTAATCTAGTGTCCTCTCCATCAAAATAAGCCCCTCTAAACCTCCTCCAGTTTCTACTCATCTGATAATTTATTTTGAATATCTATTTATTCAACCAGATATTTATTATGTGCTGTGTACAGTACATTGTGATGACTGCTATCGAGTTATTAAAATAAATATGAAATAACCTTGCCCTTAATCTAGATTTGGATATTAGACCTAGACATAGGCATATGTAATTTGGATTAGGATGTGTAAGAGGGGTACCGGTCTTACAGCATCCTTCTCTGTAAACGTCCCCTTTTACACATAACAGCTGGATCCCAGTGTCAGTGCAAGGATAGGTTCTGTGATAAGTCAGCCTTTTAGGGTTGGGAGATAATGTGGGACAAAGGGAGCTTGTTTCACGTGCACTCTCCTCCCTTCCCCCTACCCAGTTCAAGTCCTTTATTTTATAGATGTAAAAATGGAGATTTGGATAGATTAAGTAACTGCTGCTCAGTCACACAGCTCACTGTTGTATTTTTCTAGCACATGGCATTTAAAAGTATTTCATAGGAAGAAGAGGAGTGGGGGGAAAGGCTGCATTTTATCACGTGTACTGAACATGCAGATTAGTGGATTTCCAAAGGGACCTTTTCTTAGTACTCCTCAGATCATACTGTGTAGGTGTTTGCCTGTTGAGGCTATGGGTAAGGCCGGCCTTTTTATTATCAATCACTTGCTCAAGCAACAAATATTCTTTCCACCAACCCTCCCCCTTCCTCTTTTATTCTTTGTTTGGCTCTCCCTAGCCAACATATTTCTTTTCTTTACATGTATTTATTTTTCAGTTTTCCACATTCACTTCCACAAGAATTTGAATTCAAACTTTTCTCTTCCCACCCCCCACCCCAAGACAATATGCATCCCATCCCACCCAGGCTGTTCTCCCTTCTATTACCCACCTTCCTCCATTCCCTTCCCTTCTGTTTTCCTATAGGGCAAAATAGATTTCTATACCTTATGGACTGTATATCCTATTTTCCAGTTGGCATGCTAAAACAATTTTTAACATTCATTATTAAAGCTTTGAGTTCCATATTCTCTCCTTTCCTCCCTCCCCAACTATCCTCATGGAGAAATAATTCAATGTAGATCATACTTGTGTGACAATGTGAAATACTTCCATATGTTATGTTGCAAAGGACTAATCACATTTCTGTCTGTCCTATCCTGCCCTCCTTTTATTCTATTGTCTCCCTTAACCTGTCCTCCCACAATAGTATTTGCTTCTGATTATCCTTTTCCCCAATTTGCTGCCCCTTATCTTCCCTCTCCTATTCCCTTCCCCCTTGCCTTTCTGCAGGGTAAAAATAGATTGCCATATCCAACTGAGTGTGTTATTACCTTAATAAGCCAAATTCCATGAGAGTAACGTTCACTTATTTTCTTTCCTCTCCCCACTCTTCCCCTCCATTGTAAAAGCTTTTTCTTGCCTCTTTTATGTGAGATGATTTGCTACATTCTATCTCTCCCTTTTGCTTACTCCTAGTACATTCCACTCAATATTAAATTTTATTTTATTTTTTTTTAGGCATTCTCCCTTTACATTCAGCTTACTCTGTTCCCTCTGTCTGTGTATATTTACACACACACACACATACATATACACATATACCCATGTACATATACAAACCTATATGCATATATAATATACACACATATTCACACATACCTATACACATATGCACAAACATATATTTCTCTCCCCCATATATATATATATATACATATACACACACATATATCTATATCTATATCTATATCTATCTATATATATATATTCCCTCTAACTACCCTAATACTGGAAAAGGATCTCATGAGTTACAAATAACATCTTTCCATGTAGGAATGTAAATAGTTCAACTTTAATGAGTTCCTTAAGGCTTCTCTTTCCTGTTTACCTTTTCATGTTTCTCTTGATTCTTGTATTTGAGAGTCAGATTTTCTATTCGATTCTGGTCTTTTCAACAAGAATGCTTAGAAATGCTCTATTTCACTGAAATTCTAATTTTTTCCCTGAAATATTATACTCAGTTTTGCTGGGTAGGTGATTCTTGGTTTTAGTCCTAGTTCTTTTGACTTCTGGAATATCATATTCCAAGCCCTTTGATCCCTTAGTGTAGAAGCTGCTAAATCTGTGTTATCCTGATTGTATTTCCACAATACTTGAATTGTTTCTTTCTGGCTGCTTATAATATTTTCTCCTTGACTTGAGAACTCTGGAATTTGGCTACAATATTCCTAGGAGTTTTCCTTTTAGGATCTCTTTCAGAAGGTGATTGATGGATTCTTTCAATATTTATTTCTCTGTTTCTAGAATATCAGGGCAGTTTCCTTGATAATTTCTTGGACGATCATGTCTAGACTCTTTGATCATGATTTTCAGGTATACCAATAATTTTTAAATTATCTCTCCTCAATCTGTTTTCCAGGTCAGTTTTTCTAATGAGATATTTCACCTTGTCTTCTATTTTTTCATCCTTTTGGTTTTGTTTTATAATTTCTTGTTTTCTCATAAATTCATTAGCTTCCATCTGTTCCACTCTAATTTTTAAAGAACTATATTCTTCAGTAAGCTTTTGAACCTCCTTTTCCATTTGGCCAATTCTGCTTTTTAAAGCATTTTCCTCATTGGCTTTTTGGACCTCTTTGCCCATTTGGGTTAGTGGTATTTTAAAGGTGTTATTTTCTTCAGTATTTTTTTTCTTCTCATTTGGTAAAGTTGTTGCTTTTCTTGCATCTCTCTCATTTCTCTTCTCAATTTTTCCTCCACCTCTCTTACTTGATTTTCAAAGTCCTTTTTGAGCTCTTCCATAGCCTAAGACCATTGTATATTTATTTTGGAGACTTTGGATCAAGAAACCTTTACCTTACTATCTTCCTCTGCTAGTATGCTTTGTTCTTTCTCATCTGAAAGGATGGGAAAAAATGCCTTTTCACCAAGAAAGTAACCTTCTATAGTCTTATTTTTCCCTCTTTTGGGGGCATTTTCCCAACCAGTTACTTGACTTTTGAGTCCTTTGTCAGGTGGAGAGTATACTACCCTAGGCTTCAGAGGTTTTGTGCAGCAGTTTTCTAAGAAAACAATAGAAACCTGTAAGTTCTCAGTTCCTCTAAGGTGGTACAATTAAGGGAGAGGAGTTTATTCCTCTCCTAGCATGTGCTCTGGTCTGTGGAAAACCAAAAGCACCCATTTCTTCCCTGGAACTGCAAGTAGGATTCCCTCTCCACATCCATCACCAGTTCCACCAAGCCAGTGTTCCTCCTCACTCCAGGACTGCCATTCAGGACTGAGACCCAGATCAACCACTCAGTTCCTCCAGGGTCTTTAGGCTGAGGGCTCTAAAAGTGGAAATTGCTGCTGCAATAGCTGCTGCTGCCCTGGGAATGGGCCTGGGGCTGGACTACCCTCCCCTCTCACCCAATTGAAAGATATTTCTTACTGACCTTTGAAACTCTTTGGCATTTGTGGGTTGAGAAATCTGGGAACCGCAGCAGCTGCCCATGATTTGGCACCCTGAAGCCTGCTTCAGTCCTGTACCTGCCATGTGACCCATGCTGGGCTGTGCTCTCGTGTGATAGACCTTTCCTGTTGGCCTTCCAGGCTGTTGTGGGCTAGAAATCTATTTCACTCAATCATTTTGTGACTTCTGCTGCTCTAGAATTTGTTTAGAGTCATTTTTACAATATTTTATAAGCTATGGGGAGAGAGCTAGAAGAAGTCCATCCTTCTCCACCTTCTTGGCTTCTAATATATCCTAAAATATAACCCTAAAAATTTCAGTGGTTCCAAGAAACTGTAGCATTTGTAGTAGTCACACCCCAGTAAAACTATCTCAGTACATGGGTAACCAACAGGCCTCAAACCTCTTGGTAACTTAGAGGGGTATCTACCCAAGACATGAATTCTTCCCTCAGGAGAATGGGTGGTTGAGAAGGTAGCTGAAGCAGGGTCTGTGGAGTACTTAAAAGCTTGATCAGATATTGACTCCATCCTAGGCCATTGCCAGTTTTGGAAGAAAGAATGAGACTGTTGACTTTGTGCGACTCTACTTTACATGAACAAGTCAAGACATCACCCAACATCCGCTACTTTACCTCAAAATAGTGATATCGTTGATTCTCTTCAAAAACGGTGGATAAACAACACAACAAGATCCCTACAAACCTAACTGGTCAATTGTTTCCCATACTTTGTCCCTTATATGAGTCACCATGTGGTCTAGGACCTCTGCTACCTTGGCTTTATCCAGGTAACATTACATTGCCCTTATAATGATGGACATCAATATTCTATCAGGAAGTGGGGCTTCTTTTGGGCCTCTTCTCACCTAATTGTTGTAATAGAAAGAATTCAAAACACCTTCCTGAACTATGGTGAAAGTATGCCCAACTCCTTCCCCAGTAAAGGCAAATTGATTTTGACTAATCTGAATACCAAGAATGGAGAAGACATTGGCAAGATCAGTATTCTAATACTGCCTGCCCCAGAACTTGGGTTACCTGGTCTACCATGTGACAAGGTCAGGAATGGCTGCATCCAGTAGATATAATTTTATCGGCTCACTATAGTCTACAGTAGATCACAGTGTACCATAAATTTCACACTAGCTTCCTTCATTTCCATTACTAGATTTCTTTCACTCTTCTCCTCCCAGGAGCTGTTAGTATTTAATAATAGCTACATGGGAAATTCAGACAACTTTAAGGGTTTCCACTTGTTCCCACCCACAATAACCATCACAGAAGCCATTTTCTAGTCCAGGTACTGACTCCCAAGAACTCATACTATCAGTGCCAAAAATATACTTCCCCTGAAAAATCACCACAACTGAGACCCAGACAAGGGAGCTTTCACCTACCTTCCTCTGAACAAGAGTACCCTTTCCCTTGTTGGGTTTACTGTGCTTCCTATCCCCTGCAAATCCCCAGTTGAAACTCAGGGTTTTTTTGGCGGGGGAGGCATTTGTATCCTTAAATGTTTGTTTGTTAATAACTGCCAAGTTCACAATAACAAATAAAGGTTACTCTTCCTAAAGGTAAGAAGAGTCTGCTTTAACACATCATTATATCACTACATAATGCCATCTTGTTCCTTTTGAGTGGGTCTTAAAAAACAGGTGCAGTGGAGGAATAATCAGGTGGAATGGAGGCATGACCAGGAAGGGCAGAGTTTTCTCTGCATGTCTTAATTTTGTTGAGTCAGGAAGACCCTTGCTGCCCTGTCCTGGATCTCTTGATACAAATTTGCTAACACCCAGGTCATTCTTCTTATCTCCTCCATACTTTAAAAGGCATACTTCCTTCTTATGGAGGACAGAATCATCACCCTGTGCCCATCTAACATGGTGGTCATCATGCCTACTCCCCATCTTCACTAGAACACCTCTTTTTATAGACATCTCTATTTGAACAGCTGCTAGGATTGAACCAATTTCCTATTCAGATTTCACCAGTTTTCCCATCTGTATAGTAGTCTGGTAGTAAAAATTCACTGCTCCATACCCCCATGGAGGACCTTATTCAGGTGAGGTCCTGTCCCAAAAGCAGGAAATAATTGCAACAGAAGCTTACTGGTCATAAGGAGTGGGAAGGGGAGGAGAGTCATGAGAAAGGAGTATAAATCCCATTCTTCAAATTCATCTCTTTAAAAAACATTTTCCCCTCTCCCTCCTTTGTCCCTTATCCTCAGGACATGCTAGAGAGGGAATTCATATTTATGGGCCAAGTATGCAGAACTCACTATTTCATCCACTTAAAAATTGACAAAAGCCTCCAGTTGATTCAGGTCATTATACTAAAACAAATTATCTCTGTAGCTGTTCCAGCCAGGGGAATTCAGCCTCTAATCAACACCCATTAGACCACACCCTCGGTAGTTATTGTTTTAAGGATTCTTTGGCTTGCTGCTTAAATTTGTTTTACAGCTTGCCAGTTCCTTAATGTTAAAAACCTGTCTTTTTTCAGATTACTTACTTAAAGTCACTCCACAAGAATTAATTTGCCGGGTGGGGTAAGTAATAGAACAAGCCTCAGGCTCTTTTACCATCTGTTCTAATTCTCATTTATGATTCCCTCAATTTTTATTTTTATGTTTTATAATCCTAATTTCTGCAGGGCTCAAGGCATTCTTATAAGAAACCTCCACAAGGGACTATGTTTCCAGCACATAGCCTCTTAGACCCCTCTTAAAGGGGCCAGCCTGGTGTGCTGCCAAAAGATCACCTTGTGAATATAGTATTTGGAGAAAAGAGGAGGGTCTGTGATGAAAAGGGAAAGAGGAAGGGGATCTAGCTTCAACCTTCTCAACAACAGCTCTCCAGCCCCCCACCTTGCTGACCACATGAAACCAGGACAGCTCCTATCACAGCTCCTGGGAGGCACTCTATTAAAATGTGCACCCTTTGCACCCAAGGACAACACTATTGACTGTTCTACTATCCTAAGGATGGGTGGTTTGAATTGGTCTTCCTCCTGAAGATGGGCTTTTACTGATATCTAAGTTAGTGCAGACTTGCCTGATGCCCTAAATCTGGCCGTCTCCAGGCCATACTGTTCTGTACTGTCTTGCTGTCTGCCATGAGTACCATTTATATACTTTCCTCAAACCATATATTTGTTAGATGGCATAGTGGATTGAGCTCTGGGTTTGGAGTCAGGTTGACCTGAATGCAAATGTGGCCTCAGTTTCCCCCACTGTAAGGTGGGAATGATAATAGCACCTACTCCCAGGTTTTCATAAGGTTCAAATGAGATAATCAATAACCTATAAACATTTAATAATTAATAGAGAGAAGGCTCTACAATTGAGGGGTTGAGGAAGACTTCTTGACGGTGGAATTTTAGCTAGGGAGGTCACTAGTTGGAGGAGCTAGAGTGTTTCAAGAGCAAGAAAACATTTGTAAAGTACTTAATTAACATAGTGCCAGGCCCACAGTAGCCATTATATAAATACTAGTTACTGTTGTTATTTATAGTTACCGCTTCCTCAGGACACTCACTGGCAAGCTTACCAGCCTACTAATAGATCAACAGGATGAAGGTCTCAGGCTACACCTCTCATTTCTCCCGATTAAGCCGGGGTATTTAATCACTTTTTGTGGATTTCACCCCTTTGGCCATTTGATAAAGCCCCCTTCTCAACACAATATTTTTAAATGCGTAAAATAAAATACATAGGATTACAAAAGAAACTATAGTGAAATAGGAATATTAAAATAAAAATTGCGATAGTTATATTTGTGCTTCTTTATTAATACAGTAAGTAACGAGAAAAAACATTTAAAATGTAGACAAAGTAAAGTGAAATTGTATTTCTTAAAGTTATTGGTGTGAATATTATGGTTACTTGGCTTGAAAAAGAACATTAAACTCCGGATGGTCTTTGATGTGGCCACAAACACGTCATATTTGATGTACAGTTGAATTGAATTTTCCGTTCCGATGGTTATAAATGTTAAAAATTCCAGTTTGCTAAAATGTTGTTGCATATGGAATCAGTTTCTACAGCTCACTTTACAAGGGTTTCTCTCAAGGAGCACCAGAGTTCTCAAAGACTTTTTGAAGTCTTTCTTCAAGTTTCTCCAGTTGTAGTAAGTTTTTGTTCTAAGTTCAATTAGAGGTTAGTGAAAAATAAATAATTTTTTCCATTCAAGTTCCATCCCTCTTTCCCTTCCGCCATCTGTTGAAGAGTTGGTGGTCCCTTACCCCCTCCAAAGAAAAAACTCCAAAAAGACCTGAGTTCAAATACAGCCTCCCTGCTCCAAAAAAAAAAAAAAAAAGTCAAAAAGAGTTGTGGTACTTGACTTAGATGTTGCTTCAAACTTTAGCTTTGATTCCCCTCACACGCCTAAGCCTGTTCACACTGAAGAGATTTAGAGAAATAAGAGAGACTGCCTTTCCCTTCCCCATATTATGTGACTCCTTGTCTGGAGTTCACTCAAGCATACTTCAGGGTGGCCAGAAGCATGCTACCCTGAAGGATCAATTGCCCAATTTAGGGGTGAATCCCTGGCAGTAGACTATATTTTTAGGCAGCTTACTTCAATTATTGATTTCTCCAAAACGAACTAATAGCTTTTCTACCTAATTCACTTCTGGGAACACCCAACTTTAACTGAAATCTATACCCTGATAACTTTATCTTTGGAATTTAGACACAATCATACCTACAGCCCAAGCGGGAATGCCATTGTTCTGTCATTTCAATCATATCTGACTCTTCATGACCCCATTTGAGGTTTTCTTGGCAAAGATACTGGAGTGATTTGTTTACCATTTCCTTCTCCAGCTCATTTTACAGATGAGGGAACTGAGGCAGAGAAGGTGGCTTGCCTAGGGTTACATAACTAGGACGTGTCTGAGGCTGGATTTGAATGCAGGAAGATGTCTTCCTGATTCCAGACCTGTCACTCTATCCGCTGTGCACCTAGCTGTCCCACAAATGCTGTCATAGACTCCCAAGATTATAAAAAATTTTTTGGCAATAGTCATTGTGGACTGAAACATTTTTAGTAGGGTTCATAGAGGAGGTGAGATGAGACCTGGACTTGATTAGGTAGGGTGGATGGGAAAGGACATTCCAGGTGAGATGACAATGTGAACAAAGTTCAGAAGTAGTGATTCACATGATTTGTTTATGGGCAGTTGAGATGTACCTAAATGGAGGGAGCATTCCCAGCGTGTCTGGGAAGAAAGAAATGATACTGGACAGGTAAGTTTGGACCAGCTTCAAGGTATCTTTGCCCAAGGTTGTGCAGTTAGTATCAGAGCCAGCATTTAAACCAGGGTCCTCTGTTTCCAGAGTGCCAAGTCTGGAGTCAGGAAGACTCATCTTCCTGAGTTCAAATCCAGCCTCTGACACTTACTAGCTATGTGACCTTGGATAAATCACTTAACTTTGCATGCCTCAGTTCCTTTTCTGTAAAATGAGCTGGAGAAGAAAACAGCCAATCACTCCAATAGCTTTGCCAAGAAAACCCTGAATGGGGTCACAAACAGTTGGACACAACTGAAAACCACTCAACAATCTGTTCCTCAGTACTGTTTCTACTTCAGCCATATGAGGAAAAAAGATTTTTTTTTCAAAAATTTTACCCTTCTCTCTAATCATAGCAGCTCAGAGCTGGCAGGAAGCCATCTAGTCCAATTCATATTTGAATCAAGATCCCTTTATTTCCACTTTTGGATAGTTCTCTTTGGGAATTTTTCCTCCCATTGAGGTTTTGGGATGGTGCATCAGAGTTGTTTTAGGTTGAATTTCTTTGATTTATTAGTAGATCCAACTTTTTTTTCCCACATTAATTGTCTAGTCAAACTTTCTGTACTTGTGCAGTTGATTGTTTGAACCAAAGTGTTCAAAGGCATTTATCCTTGTATCATCCCAGAGTTGACCTCTGGGTCATCTCTATAGAGGAGCCCCTCTGTAGAGGAGCCCCTACAACTCCAGGAGAGTATAATTTTACAGTTGAGGCAGCTGAGACTCAGACAGGTACACTGACCTGCAAGGTCATCCAGCTAGTTAGTGGGAGAGAGGGCTCAACCACAGGTCTCTTGATTTCTTTCCACTCATTTGTCATTCTTTTCCATTCCCGTGGTTTCCAAAGTTATTCAGACCTTCATGTGATAATTGCTGTTGAGAAAATACATGATGACTAAATGCTCTCAGGAATTCAGTATTACTTTACAAGGGAGTTTGCATTTTATAAATTTGAAAATAATAACACGTATGTTGTGAGATATCTATCACATTTACTCTGTAGAAATTATTATTCAAAATTTAATAAAAATTCTATGTGCCAGGCAGCCTGCTAGTCATTTGGAATACAAGGCCAAAACAAAACAGCTGCTGCCTTCAAGGAGCTTATATTCCATTGAAAAGGGAGGAAGGGAAGAAGCCTTTAAATATTATGTGCCAAGCGCTGTGCTGAGTACTTTTACAGATACTATTTCATGTGATCCTCAAAACATCCCTGTGAAGGAGGTGCTATTACTACCCCCGTTTTACATTTGAGGAAACTGAGACAAATGATGCTTAAGTGATTTGCCCAGGGTTACACAGCTTATATGGGAGGCTAAATTTGAACTTGTCTTTCTGACTCCAGGTTCAGTGTTCTATCCACTGCTCCACCAGCTTCATAGGGGGTGAAAGAAGAAGCAACATGCACACAGAGAAGTAGGTGGAAGTGATTAGGGGATAGGCACTAACACCTGGTGGGGGTAGGCAGTAGCTTCAGGTAGGATGCTATACTTGAGCCAAACCTTGAAAGAAGGTAGAGAACTCAGGAAACAGAGATGAAGAAGGCATGCATTTCAGGCATGCAAAACAGACAGGGGAAGGCAGAGACAAGAGATGAAATGTCCTGTATGAGGGCATCGCATGGACCAGCCTGGCTGGAAGGTAGAGTAGATGGGAGAGTAAGGTGCAGTAAGCCTGAAAAGACTGGCACAAAACAGCTTTTGAAGGACTTTAAACGTCCAACAGAGGAGTTTGGGTTTTATCATAGCTTCTTATCACAGGGGCTTCTTGAGCAAGGAAATGTTCCTGTGCTTTAGGTACATCATTTATGGTGCCCGTGTGGAGGATAAATTTAAATGAAAGGGATCTGACGCAGAGAAGTTAATTAGGGGACTACTGCAATAATTCAGATGAGGAGTAATGAGGGCCATGGTGGTGGTCATGGGATTGAAAGTGAAAAACCCGGGCAACTGATGAGCTCAGGAATGAAGAGAATGAAAAGCTGAAGCGGATTCTCAAGGTTGCCAACATGGACGACTTGAAGGCTTGTGAGAGATAGGGAAGTTAGAAAGGTGGATGAGTTTGAGAGGAAAAATGAATTCTGTTTTGACGTTGTTGAATCTGAGATGACCATGTAACATGCAGTTCTTTAGAACGTCTTTGTGACTTTTGTATGAGAATCAAGCTGAGAGTTTCAATGATATAAGGAAAAACTTCGTCGTTAGAGATATATGGAAGATGCTTCCTCAGAAATTACTAGGTGCTGCCTTCCTGGAGGTCTTTAGGTGGAGGCTCTGTTGTTGGAGATCTTAAGAAAGGGATGCTTGATCAGATTTGGAGTTGGACTGGGGGACCTCTAAGGTGTCTTCCAGTCCTGTGGTTCTTTGTGACTAGCAAGTCACAGAGCAAGAGTTGGAGTCTAGATCTGTTCAGAGCGCCTTCCCTGGCACCAGCCTGAATGAATATAAAGTCTAATGATAGAATATGCATTTTCAATGCATTTTTTTTTTGCTTTTAAACACACATTGTAGTATGTGTCATCTAATGAAGTTCCTTAGCCTGTTCTAGTAGATAAACAGAATTTTCAATTAGCATACTCATTTCTGTATGTAAATATGGTGATTCTAAAGCATTTGGAAATAATTCAGTATTCCTAAATAGCTTAATTATACCACCCACCACCACCCTATTACAACATTACTTATGCTGTTAATTTATTTCAGAGATAGACCAACCCTTGCCCAAAAGACTATTCTTTTTTTGCTTTCTTTTATCTGCAGTACATACACTCATGTTTGCAGTAGCAGCTGATGTCCTTTCTGATTTGCTCTGGTCTGGAAATACAGATAACTAAAGCTTCTAATATTGTCTATAAACTAAAAACCAGTTGACTCTAAATGAAGACCTCTGAGTGAAAGGCATGAACTTTATCCCTGCTTGACTGCTCCAAGGACTTTTTTTTGTTTCCTTTTCAGTCCTTGACTACATTCTAGATAGTCCAGTTCATCATAGGGAAGTGTCCCCAGCCATACAACATCAACCTATGTTGCCAGAATAGAGATATTTATGTCACCTATTTTCATGAACAAATATGACATATCAGTTGATGTGAATGTATTTTTGCTAAAGTCATTAAATGATCACACAAAATGGGTTGACAGGATTTCCTAAAATATTTTCTCCTTTTCCTCTTCTTTCTCACATGTAGGTTGCAAGATGGGAATACAACACACGCAAGCTGAGCCGGGCCTTTGGGTCTCCCTATCTTGCATGTTACTGTCTGGGCATCATTGTCCTGCTGCTGAACTTCCTCAGGTCTCACTGGTAAGCCAATGACTTGTCTCTGAGCAGCCCTCTTTTGGAGACCATCCTATCCTATCCATCTCCCAGCGTAGTACTTTCTGGCCCCTTTTTGTTGTATTCCCTTCTCCTGCCTTTTTGATGTGTTTCAGCTTTTCCTCAAAGGTGAAATTCTTCCCAACTCCCCCAGTCGTTCCCTACCCCCACCCCCCAAAACCCACAAACAAACAAGTAAAGCTGTTTTTAATTTAAATAGCAAAAAAAAAAAATTAATGGTACAGTACCTGGAAAACTAATAGGGGGGATATATATTAAATAATAACTCATATTTAAGTAGTGCTTTAAGGTTTACAAAAATGCTCTCTTGACAGTGAATCTGTTGGGTGTAGAATATATTTGAACTGGAGATGGAGAATGTACTGCAATGGAATATTTCATCACCCCATTTTACAGATGAGGAAACTGAGACTGAGAGAGATTAAATGACATGCTCCTGATTACATAACCAATAAAAGTTTAGGGCAAGATTCAAATCTTGGTATTGTAGAACCTACATCTAATGACTTTTCCATCCTTTGATGCTGCTTTGTAAAATAAAATGGATAGCATTGGATGGATGAGACAGACAGACAGAATGATATGACACAAAAACGTAAGTATCATATAGCATTTGAGAGGGAGCACTAAGGAGGCTCAAAATGTAGAAATACAAATCTCAGTTTCTTTTACCTCTCTGCAAAATGGGCGTAACTGTAGTGATCTCTATCACTAGAGCCAGGAATAAGTAGGATGAGGCCCCTTTGCTCCATGAGGAGGAAGCCAAGATCCAGGGAAAAGGGGAATTACCTTCCCCAAGGTCACCCAGCTAGTTGGTAGCAGAGAATTTTGGTCTCTTTAGATCACAGTCTAATTCCTTTGTATCCTTCACATTTACTTCCCTGATTATGGTCTATGCTAAATAGCATGAAGAAACAAAATCCCTAGATGAAACAAAAACTTCATTCTGACCATTATTTTCATTCTATCTCTCTGGCAGTCTCCAAGGATGTACGCTCTTAAAATCTAAGGAAAAACAGATAATCTACCCACTGGCTAATCTTTTCTTTTGTGTCTGAACATCAACTTTCTTACTGTATTAGAGCTTCAGCAATCATTGTATATTCCCTCCTTCTGCTTCTAGCAACTTTTGCCCTCCAACCACTTCAGAAAGATGGGCCAGAATGTTACTCCTCTGGAAACAGAAGGTGACCTGAACTTAACTCCCAGGTGTATCAGGTTTTCTGCATTACCTGGGGTGAATCTGTCCTTTGCAGCCTCCCTCCTCCTCTGGGCAGAATTTGTCTTTGGTTGCCCTTAGTTATGGTCTGTCCCTGTTCCTCTCTACTCCCACCCTAGGCACTCAGAACCCTTATTCCACCTACTCAGCACTGTACTTCCTCCATTAATTGAACCTGACCCATTTCCTCAAAGTCACATAAGATGACAGCCATGTAATTTGGTAACTGAATTCACCGTCATTTACTCATTGGGACCAGTGGATTAATGTGTAATATACCCATTTAACAGGGAGAGCATAATATCTTAACCCAAAGCAGAAGTAGTAGAATGTTCAGGGTTGGTAGAGAGATTTTCAGATATGGGTCTCTTGTAAACCTCTCCAATGTAGATGAGTGTTTGTTCTGCTTATGTGTAGAGCTAGTCCTGCCTATTTGGAGTTAAAGGTGGAGGCAGGATCTTGGGTGAAAAGAACTTCATGGCATCATAAATGGATATTGTTTCTAAACTACTCAGGTTAGGCCAAGTTAGGTACTTGCTCTTCTAATTTGGGAATCCAATAATTGATGTATTACTGACTACTTCCTTAGTTTCTAATTCAGAGTTTGAGGGCTAGGGTCATGGGATAGGCCAAGAAATATGTTAGAGAAGATGAGAAGTTCTTTTATAAAAAAGAAGTTTTAGATTTAGGAAAAACCTTCTACCTTAGCATTATCCCAGAGTGGAATGAATGGACTGACTATCTTAAGAACTTAACAGGCTTCTCCTTAGTAAAGAAATTTTAAAACAGAGACTGGATGACTACTTCTGGCCATTTGTTTCAGTAGCCCTGGGGTCCATCCGCTCTTTACTCCCCCAGAAGCAGCTGAGGCTGCAGCTGGAGCAGGTTCAGTGATGGCTAAAAACCTCAAGAATTCGGGTTCCCATTACTGCCCACATAGAATGTACCTGCCCAGAGCTGTAGGGTTTTTTTGACTTTTGCAGTTATTATGGTAATAAAATGTAAACATGCATGAGTAGGAAGCACAAAGTGTACTTCTGCATTTTCAGATACCCTCAGAAATGAATATCTCAGCTCCTCCGAAGTTGCCAGGATCAGTGGTATAGTGCAACACTGATAGTCTCACAGGACCCCCTTGTGAAAGCTGAAAATTCCACCACCCATGATCCTTTCCTTTGAGTAAAGTATGGCCTTTCCTCTGCTTTTTATTTTTAAAATGTAAATATTACTAGGAGGGTGTAATATTAAAATCCTCACACTTTTTTTCTGAGTGAGGTTGTCAGAGTCTTTTGTCTTTAAGGAAGAGTTAGTCTTCTTTTGATCAGAACACAGAGCTGGGAGTTGGAGGGTCTGAGCTTTAGTCTCTTGTGTTTCACTAACTGCAAGACCTTGGGAAGCTTATTTCCCCTCCCTGGCTCTCCTTATCTTTCACTACAAAATAAAAGGTTTGAACTAGATAATCTGAAAGGTCCCCTTCCAGCTTTCCAACACATTTTAGTTTCACTATTTTGCCTTGAGCTCCCTTCTCTGAGATTGTTTCTTTCTCCTGATTTTCACCAAGGCACGGTGTCCGAACATTTGAGGATTGTGCTGTGCCAAAAAAGTACAGAATGTTCAAGAAATAGTTGTTCTTAGCTACAGAAGATAAGCATTGAACTAGTCCTAATTTTAATTAAAGGTGTTCTCCTATTTCTATTTTTTTTCCCTAGGAATGGAGTGAGGGAAGATGGGTCTGGGGGGGAAGGTTCCCTAGTGTCCAAGCGAAATGCCTATGAGCTCCCCTATGTGAGTCAGCCCTATTAAGGGGGACTTCAAGAGGATTGTTTTATTCAGTTATGTAATTACAGCTATCTTATGACCAAGGCATAACAATTATGCTAAAGCAGATGCTTGTCACATAGTTAAGCTGAATTCTTTCCATAGGCAACAACATTCTCTCATGTCCAAAGTGCTATTACAGAACATTCTTTGTCGCAGTGGGACTTGGTGCTGTCAATGGGAGTGGGGATTAGGATCTGGTTTCCCTGAGCTCACTGTGTTCTTTGCTGCCAAGAAAGTGCAAATCTGAAAGTTCTCTTCTGTTTTGCCCTGATGTTGGTTTTAATAGATGACTTTGTGACACTCATGTTCCTCCATATTGTGTCTGTGCTGGATGAAAATAGCTCACTCATTAGAGAGTGAGAGAGGAAACGTAAGTTGATTCTGAGTCATTTTGGGGTTTGTTTTGTTGTTGTCATATGGTATTTTATTTTTTCTAACCACATGTAAAGACAATTTTTAACATTCATTTAAAAAAGGTTTTAAGTTCCTCCTTCTCCTCTCTTTCAAAAGGTGAGAGTTTTAAATAGATTAAATATGTATAGTTATGGAAAACATTTCCACATTAGTCAAATTGTGAACGAAGAAATATACCAAAAAGAATAAACCATGCAAAAGATAAAGCATTCAGACTCCACAGTCCTTTCTCTGGATGTGCGTAGCATTTTCCATCTTGAGTCTTTTAGAATTGTCTTGGATCATTGTACTGCTGAGAAGTTATTCATAGTTCACCATCGCACAATGTTACTGTTACTATGTACAATATTCTCCTGGTTCTGCTTACTTCACTTTGCATCAGTTCGTATAAGTCTTTCCTAGGTCACTTTGAAGACCACAAAGCAACTTTTTTGATATCTGTGACAGTATGTTCTGTTAAAATAGAGAAGAAAACCTTGAATTGGACAAAGTTGAAGGTGGAAGGGGCTCAGTGTCCTGTCATGGCCCCAGAAAGATATGTAGGAATGTTAGATTTAGTTGGAAGGGACCTTAGAGATCACTTAATATGACCTCATTTTATAGAAAAAGAAACAGAGACTTAGAAAGGGGAGATAAAATGCCCAAGGTCACACAGTGAGTAAATAGCAGAGCCTGAATTCTTCACTAATTAGCTAATTAAATCCTTGCCCTTCAAGTCCCACCTCCTTCTGATTTACTTGTCCAGCCTCCATAGTTCTCTGCCCTGAATGCCTACAGTATCGATGGTTTCAACCACATAATGTAAGATTTAGTCATGTAGTATTTTTTATGTTCCTAATTGTATTGGATGCATTCATTTTGTCTTCCCAGTTAGGGCATAACCTTTTTTAGGGCGCAATAGATCTCTTCTGTATTGTTGAGGTTGAGAAAGCCTCCCTCACTGCCACAGTGCTGAAATTTGTACCATTAGAGATTGATCTCCTTAGCTTTGGAAGGCTAAATTTGTGTCCCTTGTTAAAATATAGGTGTTTCCATGAGGAACATTTGTGGTGTTAAAAAAAAAAAAAGACACCAATAAAATGTTTGAAATACATGCATATATACATGCATACATACATACATACATATATACAAAAATGTTCCTACATTTGTATAGTACAGATGGCCCTGAAATCCTTTTAAGCCACTGCCTGCTACTGTCTTTACAGGATTCAATTTAGAACTGTTCCCTGCTGGAACAGACTATTACAGAACAGATTAAGCAAGGGAGAAGAGAAATAAAAGGGGTGGAGAGAGCCCCAGAGACAAATTTTTCTAGATTCCTAAGTTTGCTAAGAGTTGAGACCACTAGAGAGATCAAACCCGTGACTTTCTTGCCCTCACTTCTCCTGCTGGTTTTGAATATAGATAAGAGAGATTCTGAGCCTTCTTTCTTTGATTTTGGCTAGTTTTGGTTAGAGTTTCTCCCTAGGACTGTAGCTGTGTCTCCATGGATTAGTACTGTTGGAAAATGGACCCTGTGATGCATAGAAGCAGGGTAGTTTTGTTACTATCATATTATATTTAACATGCATTTCACACAGTGAAAGTTAGTCTTTTCATATAAAATCCTCATTTCTGTGCTTTATATGTTGAAATTTTTGGATTTGTTCATGTTAATTTAGTAATGCAAAAGACTAACTTGTTTTTAAAAAAAAAAAAAAAAGGAAGAAAATGGAGCCAATATGCAGAGAAATCATCAACCTCTTGCCTGCTGGCCTGAAGCAAGTGCGAACTTGATCTGGGCAAGTTGAATTACATGGTGGTGATAGCCCATGGCAGTAGAAGGGTGAGAGGGTCCAGTGCTGAGGGTCTGAGACTGTCTCCCTAGCTAAGTGCAGAGGAATGACAAGAGGCACTCAGAAGGTTTTGTGTTTATTGTTTCCAGTCTTTGCAAACAACACTTCAGGATGCCCTGAAGGTACACCTGGCACATCAAAATGTCTTAAGGTTTGTCCCTCCCCTTTGGCAGTTTTTGACTAGCAGTGTGTGTGTGTGTGAGAGATTGGTTGTTGTCCTTTGTTTTTGAGGAAGACCAAAATGACATCACCATAATAAAGTGAAGTTTCAGTGTGTCTGGCTAATTGATCAGACTGATGTGAGCTCAGAATGCTCTACCACAGACCGGGCACAGAATATCTGGGGTGGATACCCCAAATCTGCGCCTCCTACTTTTACTTTGTGCTGTCTCAATTCTGCTTTGCTCATAGAGCCCAGCACCCTTTCTGATGTGGCCACGCCATGCGGAAGGGTCCTACACCAGTGTCTCTCAATGTTGCAAATCCAAAGTTCTATATATATACATACACACACATACGCATACATACGCATACATATAGATACATACAGATGTCTATATATGTAGGTAGATGATAATAAATATCCACATGTGTGTTTGTCCTTCATTCCCGAAGACCATTCCGTCAGAGAAATAATGACATGACTTGCACTTGACTTTGTTTTGAGTGAGGGAAGGCTGTGTAGCTCACCAGCCTCACTTCTCCTCCAGAGTCATCTGTTTCCAGTGACCAGATATTCATCAGGATGACTGGAGATGACCCAGGATGAGGCAGTTGGGGTTAAGTGACTTGCCCAAGGTCACACAGCTAGTGAGTGTCAAGTGTCTGAGGTGAGATTCGAACTCAGGTCCTCCTGACTCCTGCACTGGTGCTCTATCCACTGTACCACCTAGCTGCCCACAAGGATACACATGATAGAATCTTGAATAACCAATCAGTAAATCAACAAGCATTTATTTAGTGCCTGCTGGGTGCTAGCCATTGTGCCAGGACCTGGGAATACAAGTACAAAAACCCAGAACCTGACTGACTGACTTCATGAGGGAGGAACTTGAGCTGAGGACAGATGATAAGGATTGGGTAATGAGAGAAGAGAGAAGGGCATTCTAAGGAGGGGGAATAGTTTCCACAAAGGAGTGAAATTAGTTGGGAACATGTATAGGGAAGCAACTTATCTGACTGGAGCAATTAAAGATAGGGTTGAGTAAGTAGAATGGGGTCCTGAAATGCTGTGTTAGAAAGTAGAATGCTATTAAAGTATGAGTACCATTGAATTGAACCAAATGACTGTTGTAAATGCTTTTCTGTGTTATTCAGAGCTTCAGTCTTTTGGTTCAGCAGCCCTGGAGCACAGGGATTGGGCAGAGAATGAAGTATTTATATGATAACCTAGAAACCTGTGAATAATTTTTGCAAAGCAGAAAGCTCAGTGGATGAGGGTAAGCAGTGAAGAAATTGGTCAGACTGACTTTGTTGGAAGACAGTGGGCTGGCAGAAACCTTTGTATATGACTCTGTTGTTATGAAACCTTATTTCCTGGATTGGCTGTTTCTAGTGCAATTGGCTTGCTTCTTCCCAGTCAGTCCTGTTTGTCCAATTATTCCCCAATCAAGTGCTGCTTTTTGAAGAGTTGTCTGTGAGGAAATTGTAACAGCTTCCTTGCTTACCAATCCCACTATTTTGTATTATTGAACTCATCTTATATAACCTGACCATATTCCTGGCAGCCTACAAACTAAGCAGAACAAATGACTCCTCCATCTGCCCCTAAACTTTCTCTTTTCTTGCTTGCTATCACTGTCTTTCAAGTGAACAACTCCTAGGACTTTAGGAAGAAATCTGTTGTTCATTTTCAGTCATATCTGTGTGATCTCAGTTGGGGTTTTCTAGACAGAGATGCTAGAGTCGTTTGCCATTTCCTTCTCCAGCTTATTTTACAGATCAGGAAACTGAGGCAAGTAGGGTTAAGTGACTTGCCCAGGGTCACATACCTCATTAAGTCTCTGAGGCCAGATTTGGACAAAGGAAGATGAGTCTTCCTGACTCCAGGCCCAGTGCTCTATCCTCTGCACCACCTAACTGCCTTCATAAAGAAAAGAGGGACATACCAATTTGGGCAGAACTCAGAATTTCCAGTCTAGAGCTTTTCCAGTGCCATGAGATATTTCTGGCTTGTTTCTGAATAGGTGTCCTCTTTCCTAAACTGGTAGCTCAAATAATTGTCTGTTGCTGTGGTCACTGCCTGCTCCCATCACTTTGTATGATCAGAACGGGGCCCATGTGCCCAGGGCACAAGCTAGTAAGTATCTGAGGCTAGATTTGAACTTGGATCTTTCTGAATCCAAGCCCACTGCTCCATCACTGTGCTACCTAGCTGCCCACTGTGCTTAGATAGAAACAAAAA
Organism: Potorous gilbertii; assembly: GCA_028658325.1. NCBI lineage: Eukaryota > Metazoa > Chordata > Mammalia > Diprotodontia > Potoroidae > Potorous > Potorous gilbertii. The sequence goes on along the minus strand of CM053772.1, from coordinate 123,772,427 downwards.
GAAAAACAGCCCTTGCTCTCAAGGAACTTCTTCTAATTATTCTAATGAAGGAAGATAATACATAAAAGGGACCTGAAAAGGGAAATGGGAAAGAGAGTAGGGAGAGTTACATGTACAGAGGTGGCAAAAGTCTGCAAAATGAAGGGTGGCTGGTCTTCCTTCTTCAAAATGCAGCCAAGAACAACTTGCCAGTGGGAGAAGGTACCCTCAACCACCTTGGCCTCCAAATTCTTTAGCCTGTACAATTCTCATGAGCTCAAGGACTTTACTTTAATCACCCATAGGTCAAACCTTAGATCTCTCCATCACCCACAGTTGTATCACTTCCATGATGGAAACTGTATCTGTATTCTCATCCTATCTCGGTTCTCTTAACTGTTCTTAATCCTAACCGAGACCTCCATCCGCTCCATCTCCTTTTTCCCCAAGCAATTTTGTTCCTCCAGTTATGTTCAACTGTACATTCCTCTTCACCCTTGAATCTCTTCTCTGTGTTGTGTCTGATTCATTCAAACCTTTCCGATTCTCAGCCTTGGGTTACAGCTCCCTCTTCCCCCTTCAACCATCTCTGCTCCTACTCCGGTGTTACTGAACATGCTAAGGACACCATAATATCATTCATGTCGTTTAATCTCATCTGATATTATTACACAACAGTCCTTTTATTCTTCCCTGGCAGATTATCACATTCCCCACAGTGATTATTATAAAGTCTTTCCTCTAGCCCCACTACTCCAACCCAGCCCCTCTCCTCAGGAGATGACCTCATTTCTTTCTTTAAGGGGCCATCTATTCTTTCCTCATACCTTCAATCCCCTATAGATCTTTGTTCACCTCTGCTTTTCCTCCAGTCTCTGAGCAACCCCTCTACATGTTTGCTTGATCTCCAGCAGATTGCGTCTTCAATCATCCTCCACCTCAGCTCTTTGTCTGTCAACTGTCTGTCAACTGTTTCTTTCCCGACTGGCTTCAGACATTCCAGAGTCTCCTACGTCGTTAAAATCTACTTAGTCTTCCCATAAACTATTGAGCTATGTCTTTAAATATGTCTGCATTCACTGACTCCATTTCTTCTCTTGCTTATTCTTTATCTCTTTGGAGTCTGACATTTCTTGTCTCTTGTCTCTCCTCTTTGTTATCTGTGGGTCTGATCCTTAGATGACTCATCTGTCTTCATCCTGTCTTCTTAGTATGGGTTCTCTAAAGCTCTGTCTTGGTCTGTCTCCCTCTATATACTCTCTCTGGTGAACTCATCTGATAACTGTCAAATCTATATATCTAGCTATAGTTTGTTCCTGAGCTCCAGGCATGAATTTACGGCTGCTAGTACCTTAAACTCACCATATCCAAACAGAACTGATCATTCTTCCCACACCTGCCATTCTCCAAACTTCCCCATTCATGGTAAGGGCTTTAACCATCCTTCCAGTCATACAGATTCATCACCTTGTTTAGAATTTTCTTTGATTTCTCTCCTTTGTTCTTTGTTAGGGGAATGCTCATTGACAGCTAGGTGATGCAGTGGATAGAGTGCTGGGCCTATAGTCCTGAAGATTCATTTCCCTAAGTTCCAATCCAGCCTTAATCATTTACTAGTTGTGTAATCCTGGACAGTGCCTCTGTTCCTCATCTGTAAATAAACTGGAGAAGGAAATGGCAAACCACTTTAGTATCATTGCCAGTAGAGCCCCAAATGGGGTCATGAAGACTAGGGCATGACTGAAAATGACTGAGCAACGTTCATTGGCTCTGGTGTTAGAGTACCTGGGTTCAAAATCATCTACCTGAGTCTCCACATCTGTAAAATGAGGTTAGCCTAGGTAGCCTCAGAGTTATAACTCTAGATCTTTGCTCTTGGCAAGGCTTTTTGTCCACTTTACCTCTACACCATCTCTTGCACCCATCCCCTTTTCTTTACTCATGCAGCCAACACCCTGGCTTAGGCCTTCTGTACCTCTGACCTAGACTCTTCTAGCTGTCTCTTAATAGGCCTTTCTTCCAGTCTCTCCCCTCACCAATCTATTGTTACTAAAGCTTCAGAATTAACATTTGCAAAGGCACCTGTTGGACCACTTCACTTTGCTTTCTATTTCCTTCTTAATTTTTTTGTGTTATGTCCTATATTTAATGAAATTAACAAAAGCAAAGAAAAATACTCTGGCTGTCAGCAGCAATGACTCTCCTTGTTAACAGGGATTGATTGGCAGTTTCTCTATCACCAGTGGTCATGGTGCCAGGGTGATGCTTTTAGCTAGAAGCAGAGAAATAGGGGGAGTTCTTCTATCTCCCCTCACTCTCACCTCTAACCTGAGACTGTGATTACCAAGGAAATGGAAAGAACAGATGTACCTGAAGCCCAACTCCTAAACCATGGCCTGTGGCTTAGAACAGTTTGGTTCATTGTCAGTTTGAGACTCAGGAGACTGACTCTGCGGAAGCTGAGAAGGAATCATTAGATTTCTATGCTGGTGACAAAGTCTATATTCTTATCCATTTCTTTCTCTGCAAACTTTTTGAATGTCACCATTGTGCCTAGCCTAGGGTTCTTTTTTCCCCAGTCCTCTGATTTCCTCACACTTAACTTCGCTAATTAGCCACCTGGGGGAGAGATTCAATGTGGAGAGAGATGGAGGTCATGGAACGCTAGAGGCCTTTTGTTTTCCTTTATCTTTTAGGGAAAGAAATGACAGCTTGCCCACATTGTTGGTACCTGGGGAGACGGATGCTGACTCAGAAGGACAGCAGTGAGGGGCATTGGATTTTCAGAAAGGGTCAGAGGCAGTAAATTGAACCTATTTCTGGAAAACAGTCTAGCAAAATCACATGGATGAAGTTAATTAGAATAAAGTTGTTATTGTGCATTAATTAAAGCTCATTGGGAATCTACTCTATCATGATTTTCATGGTGTGTACCACGGGAGATAGGAGTAGGAGTCAGAGTTTTTACTCTCAAAGTGCACATAGTAAGAGATAGGGAAAAAGCATACACACACACATGCATATATACATTCACATGTGTGTCAAGAAAGACAGACTGGCAAACAAGGTAACTTAGTGATCAATGATTTTAATGGCAGTTGGGGATAAGTGACTTGCTCAGGGTCACACAAACTAGTAAATATCTAAGGTCAAATTTGAGCTCAGGTCCTCTTGACCCGTGTGTGTGTGTGTGTGTGTGCGCGCGTGCGTGCGTGCGTGTGCACACGTACATGTGCTCATGCACATATGCATTGATTCAACCCTCCTTTGTCTGATTCAGATTAGAGTGAGGTTCATGTGAAGCCTGGTTACTGCCCTCCTTCCTCAATATTTGTAAAGGCATTTCTAGCATAATCCATTTATGAGAAATAAGTTCTACCAGTCCTCCTTCCTCCTTTCTTCTCTACATTTTCTTTCCTCTCAAGACCATCAAACAGACATACCCTGAGGACCCCTTTTTTATT
>CM053772.1:123698319-123768884 GCA_028658325.1 Potorous gilbertii | reverse complement strand
ACCTTCCTCCCACTACCCCCTTCCCTCCTCATGACAGCATACAATTCTGTATAGGTTCTGCATATACTTTCCTATTGAGCACATTTTCACTATAGTCATGCTTTGTAGTCGCACGAAAATAAATGGAAGAAATCATATAACAAATCAAAACATAATACACTAAAACTCACACATACACAAACATGATCTGCTACATTCTGCGAATGACTTCCATATTTCTTTCTCTGAGTGTGGGAGGCATTTTGCCTTAGAAAACCATCATTGGAACTTTTTTTTTTTTTCCAGTAAGTTCTTGTGTTATTAGGAAGTTCCAAGTCTACCAGAAAAAACTCTTGCACACTCTGGTCGTTGCTGTGCACAAAGTTCTCCTGGTTCTGCTCCTTTCACTCAGCATCAGATCATGTAAGTCCTTCCAGGCCTCCCTGAAGTCTTCTTGTTCATCGTTTCTTATGGTTCAATAGTACTCCATTACATTCATATACCATAATTTATTAAGTCATTCCCCAATTGCTGGGCATCCCCTTGATTTCCAGTTCTTGGCTACCACAAAGAGTGCTGCTATAAATATTTTTGTACATGTGGGACCCTGAATGTGCATTTCAAAGTTCTTTTCATCAAGAATGTTTGCATGCCCTCTATTCTCATTTTTTTAACTGTAGAATTATACTCTGTGTTGCAAGGAAAATTATACTTGGTGGTAATCCTTTATCCTTTACACCTTATAACATTTTTGGTGTATAACATTTGACTATGTTCTTCATTATAGCAGCTACTGCAAAGTCTTGTATGTCCCTGACTTGACTATGATATTTGGTCTCCTTACAGTACTTTTTCTTTGATTTGGAATCTTTGAGTTTTAACAGTGACAATCCTAGAAGTTTTTACTTGAGGGGTTTCTTTCAAGAATTATTGCTTCTATATTTGCCCTCTCATTTTAATAGATCTGGGGAATCCTTAATATGATTTCTTGAAATAATGGAATATCTAGGCTTTTTTTTTCTCAATATGGTTTTAAATGATCTTTCCTGGACCTGTTTTCCATGTCCATTTTTGAACACTTTTTTTCTTCTACTGTTTTAATCTACTATTTCTAGTCTCACGAAGTCATTGATTTCTGTTAGATCTATTTCAATTTTCCTGGAGTCTGTTTCTTGAGTAAGGTAAGATTTTCTGTCTTCTGTTCTGAGCTATATCTTTAACGTCTAGTACTTTTTCTCTAGAGATCTCATTTCAGTTATAATTTTTTTTAATCTCTTGCTTCATTCTTTTTTAGATCCTTGTGACTAAGACATTTTTTTTTATGTCCTATTCGTGGTTGTTGTGGAATTACTTTTTGAGTCTTGGGTATCCCTGAATCCATAATATTTCTCTGTAGTGTTTGAAATCTTTTTTTTAATTATTCATTTCTCCAGCCTCTGTTCCTGATTAGGGAACCTGTGCCACAACTGGGTTTCACCCCTTCCCACACTTTCAGATGGTCCTTGTTTGGTCCTGATTGTCTAGGTTACTGCTGTCTTCCACTTTCCCTGTTGTGTCTGCTCTTCAGAGTTCTGATTTTGGTACCCTTCTCTCTCTCTAACCTGGTCCCTTCCCCTCTCTTTTCCCCCCACTCCCCTCTCATTTCAGATTGCATTCAGAGTGATGTGGTCTTTGGGGCTTTCTGAAGTTCCTCAGGTCAGAGTGCTTCAAATTTCCAGTGTCCCTAGCTTAGGGCTCGTGCTTTGAGTACTGCACCTTGGAACGTCTCCATTTGAGAAAAGATTTCAGTCTTCTAGCCCTTGATACTGAACTGTCTAAGCTTCGGGTGTCCCTGGAGCATCTCCTTTCTGTTCTAGAAGAAAGCATCTGGCTTTTGTCTATAGTATGCATGCTGGCATTTCTGGCTGTGCCCCTTTTCTAGTGCCCACAGGAACCAAGGCATTGGCTGTCTTTTGTTTTTGTGCAGCCTTAGACTTGATAAAGGCACATACTGTAGTTTCTTTTTGGATTTCTCCATCTTTCTTTGTTCTGGTGCTCTTTTTAGATCTTTGAAGGAGATGTTTGGATAGGGCTGGAATATGACTGTTCATACAACCATTGTAACTAAAAATTCAAAAGTTTTGGATTGATTGTGGGAAATAGACATCTGGACAGCCTTCTAGGTAGGGGGCAAAGCAGTAACGTATATGAAGTAGATAAAGTAGCTACTTTGAGAAAGAGGGATTAGGTTGGATTGACTGCTACTAGAGGTTGAAGGAAAAACCACAAGGAGCTTTATAATGATGATAGTATTTACATATAGCACCTACTGTGTCCTGGACACCATACTAAGTGCTTTATAGATATCTCATTTGATCCTTAGGCACTCCCAGGAGGTAGATGCCATTTTCCTCCTTTAAACTCCCTGCCCTTATGAAGTTAACAATCTAGATAGTTAAAATGGGCCTGGAGCAACAAATAAATTGTTGAGAGCTGTAGTGATAAGCATTTGTTCTTCCATTCTTTCAGCATGGATTTAGCACCTGCTACATACCAAGGGTTGTGCTTGATCCCGATGCCAGTCTCTAGGCAGCATCCCGGATTCAAAGAGACCCATCCAAATGGTAGCATAAACTAGAACCATGGAATGTTAGATGCAGATTGACCCTGCAGATCACATGCTCTGCTGTTTGAATCCAGAAAGAAGTATTGTTGTGATGTACGAAATGATGAGCTTGTAGATGTAGAAAACCATGGAAAGACTTGCACTTCTGAAGGAAGATGCTATCCACCTTCAAAGAAACCGATGATAAGTGGAAATATGTACAGTATGGTCTTACTTACATGTCTATGAGTGTGTATTTGTATATGTGTCCATGCTTATAGATATCTATGTATATGTATATCCATGATAATTGGAACCATTTTAAGATGGGAGAAAGATAGTAACAGTATTCAACAGAGAACAAAAGAAAACCTATAAGGAAGCAAAGAAAAGCAGTTTTGAAAACAAAGTGTGATATTTCTTACGTAGGTTTTCTCGAAATGGAAATTTGTTTTATATTGAGTCCTCTCTTATGGTCTGCTGTGTACATAGCAGTTTTTTTCCTTTTCTCATTTTATATTTAAGTGTAAAATTTAAAAAGTTAGAAAAAAAGAGTTCATACGGTCCAACTTCCTCATTTAAAGAAGTCCTTTCTTAACACTTAAAATTGAGATCACATCTTGCTTTCCCATTGGGTAGATGGCCAGTGCTCATTGGGAGCATTTTTACTCATTTGAGGTGAGAGGGAGAGAGAACTTTAGAACTCAAAAAAAATTTAAATGAATGCTAAAAATAATATTTTTTTTTTTAAAAAAAGAGATAACCAAAAATAAAGGTGTCCTTTCTCTGTAAGCTTGTCTACAGTCACACAGGGTATTTCCAACAGTCAGAAGTCAAACTTTTGCTCTCTGAACTAACATAGACCAGGAGCAGTCTCAAGGAACCGAATTTCCCAAGTGTTTATAGGGCCTTGTCCAGTCTGTCTGAATGAATCCAGAAGAGTGGCTTTGTATATATGAAGAAGGCCACAGTAGCTGGTGGCAGTGGAATCCTTCCTGCCTGCTGGGGTTGCTGATAGCCCAGAGCCAGTCCCAAGGAGTCTTTAGCAACCCTGAAAAATGCGTGCACCCCCACCTCCCCCTCCCCATTCAGGCAGGGTAAACAGAAATTCTGTTTGGGGAAGGAGGCCTGGTTGCCAAGGTTTGAGATCGTTGGTTTTCTCTGGGCAAACAGTACCACACCTCTCTGTAACCTAAACAGGAGACGCCGCCAGACGCCTGGATTACAGTGGGATGTGTTTGTACTGCCCACAAAGCGTGAAAGAGAAAAGTATATGAGGTCTTAGGTGGCTGAGGTAGGGGTGTCCTAGCAAAACAAAGTACATATAGCTCACACATTGTCTCCCATAATCTTCACACTCTACCCCAGATAAAGACAGAAGTCCTTCAGCTAGGTGTTCCTGGGACATCTTATCACCTGGAGCAGGATGTTACTGAGCCCTTATCCCACTGATGGGATAAGTACTGGCACTGCTCCAACTAAGGGATGTCCTCTTGTACATTGGGACTAGCAGCGTGGCCTGGCCTTGATTAGTGGGCTATGGGTACGTAAATTGTTTTTATTTCTACCCTTGACTAGACAAGGACAGCCTTATATTCAGTCTAATAGCCTGTGTGGTAGTCACTCCACTGATGCCTAGAATTGCATGCCCTACTTTCAAGACTCTTCTATTATAGTATTATAGCCCTGAGAAGTGAAAGACAGTATTCCCAAATAAATATACATTGTAAATTACTTCAGTTAGAATAGTTCTTTGACTGATGAGAGATGGGCCTCCGCAGCCTGAAGAAGGAGGAAGAAAAAGTGGGAGCCTCAAGATAACCCAGACCTCTCCTACTTCCTATTGCTGAGGGATAGCTGGCTCTCAGGCTTTACCTTCCCTTGGGTAGCAATCACAATACAACAGTAAGAGTAGCCCACCTTCGTGTAGTAATTTAGATTGCCAACAGCTGGTAGAGGTCCTGTTACCCCCCACTTTACATGTGATGGGGAGTCTTCCACTCTGAGGGCCCTCACTATGATTGGATTCATTGTAAAAGAAAAGGAAATATAGTCGTAGCTCAAGCCCTATCCATTGGTAAATCACCAGAAACCACATTTTTAAAATTAAGTTGAACAACGTTAACAACAACAAAAAAAACCCAAACAGGAAAACCTATGCCATTTAAAGGGCAGCCGAGTGGTCCATTGGATTGTATTGGGCCTACAGTCAGGAAGACCCGAGTTCAGGATCAGACACTTATTGGCTGTATGACCCTGGGCAATCACTTACCCTTGATTTGCCTTATTTTTTCATCTGCAACATGAGATAATATAGCACCTCCCTGGCAGTGTTATGAGAATCAAATGAGATAGATAATATTTGTAAAGCACTTGGTGGAAGGCCTGGCACTTAGTAGGTGCTGTGTAAATGTGTAATATGTAATTACTGTGTAATTGTAAATGTTAGCTGCTGTTCCCATTGGTATTATGATTCCTAACTCAAAAACCAACTGAAAATAATCTCCCCAGGGAATAAATTTTGGGGTGCATACAGGAACTGCTCTTGCCGACCCTAGAGGGAGGCCTTCTTTGTGTTTTTGTTAGAATGCCTCTCTGGGTCGTTGCTTGCCTCCTAACCTAATTCCTCTGAGGTGATTAAAGAGAAAACTGCCCTGGGTTATAGCTTGAACAGCCCTCTTGCGTTCTCACCTGTTACCGAGGGAGGCTCCCATCATGAGCCCCAAGCTGTCTCTGTGCCCATTGGGTGAGGTAATGAAGACTCAGGAGTCTTCCTCTGCATAAAACCTATTTCCTTCTATTCCCATCATGTCCTGCCATATAAAATTGTCTTTTGTAAATGCAAAGAAGATCCCAAAATGCTGGTGGGGAGGACACAAACAATTGTGTCCAATTCCTATTGCCATAGCAAAGTCCTTCTTGCCTTTATGTAAGGAAAGGAAACTGAGACACAAAGTGACTTGATCCATGGTCACATAACTTGTAACTGATAGCATTGGGACCAAAACCAAGATTTGATGACTCCTGAGTCCAGTGCACCACTCAAAGTCACAAACTTCCCAATAAAGACAGGAAGGACATCCTCTTCCCTTTTTTTTTTTTTTGAGAGTGTTAGAGGATTTATTATTTATATATTTTAAAAACATTAAGAAGTAGAATCTGTTATTTGTATGTTATCTGTAGCCTAATGTGGCCCTGTGATGATAGGATGAGGTAAACTCTTCCTTTATTTTTAGGAGGTGATGAGATGGTATGTTGCAGTGGATAGAGTGTAGTATTGAAAATTAGGAGGCGCTCTATCTAACCTTAGTGTTAAATAGCTGTGTAACCATAGGGAAGTCAGTCACAGCTCTCTGATCATTAGTTTCCTCACTTATAGAAAGTGAACAAAAGTCTCTGACCTGCTAACTTCGCAGGCTTTTAGTGGGACTTTCATGAAATCATGAATGTGAAAAGCACTTTGAAAAACACATGCATTTATTTTGGCACTGGAGTTACTGTAGTCAGAATGTGGAGTTTTATTTTCTTTTTGGTAGCAGGAGTTTTATGAAGCTTGAAAGAAAGTGAGAAGCAGAATTAGATAACTTGACCTCTGCAGTAAAGCCAGACCCTCTTTGCCCTCCCTTTTCTGGTAAGTAGAAGCAGTCATGACCTAAGCATCTCTCATTCAAGGAGCCTGGGTGGGAGCTACTTGGTGAGGCCATCATCCTCTCCCTCCCCTGTTATAGGATTTCCCATATTTCATAAAGAGCAGGAAAGAATATCCTGAGGTGTCATTGGTGGGGGAGAAAAGATACCATGGAAACTTCAAAAATAAATCTAAACGAAAATAAATAGTCACTCTCTATGTGTCCATATACAACACCTCTCTGCCCCATACAGATTACTTTCCAAAGGAAATTGCCTTCTATTACTTTATTGTATTACTGAGATAGTGGCCCAAAAGAGCTACTTGTTCCTCCATTAATTTTATGTGTGGAAAGAACTGTACCTTCTCTCTGAATGGGAGAACTGAGGACACCAACTATTGACTTAATTGGATTTGAAATATATGATTCCTGTGAACCAGAAATTATGACCATTGTGTGTACTTGTTCCAAAGTACCCAGAACTGAACACAGTATTTCGCATGTGGTCTGACCAGGGCAGGACAGACTACAATAGTGCTATCACCTGCTCGTCCCAGTCACTATAGTTTACAGGCATCTCCCCTGTCCTTTCTTTTTTTTTAAATTAGGAAAATACTGGTGTTTATCCAGTCCAGCATCCCTTCTCCTATTTTCCAGTATTTTGAAGACCAAAGAATGTTATTTATGTGGCCCTGAGGATTGCACCTCATCATGGGAAGCTCAGCAGTGCCTTACCATCCTCCTATATACCTCGGGTCTCAACTCCTTGTTGGTCATTTTTTATCCTCTCTGTTCTAGTCCAAAGATTACTCTCCTTGGAGGAAAAGAATTAGAAGACAAATATGAATTAAGCAGTTTTGTTTTATCCAGTGTCATCCACCATGAACTGTAATCTTTTCTCTTTGATATTTCTCTTTCCCTCAGTTTTTCAGGGAATAAGAGAGTATAGACCTATGGTTTCAGGGTTGTAGGGAACAAGTCAAGAAGAGCTGCCTGTCTTGGTGTAAATAAGCAAGGGTTCTGCTCCTTTTTCTGAGGTCCGAGAGACTAGCCTCAGGCTAGAAATTAAGTGAATTGTCCAGGGTCACAGAGCCAGTTTGTGGGGCAGCAGAGGGACTTTGATGCAGATCCTTCCAAGTCTGAAGGCAACTATTCACTTACCATGATACCTCTTTTTTTAGATTATAATGCCCTTATATTTTATCACTAACCTCAACTCATTCTAAGTTCCTGGCATTATTCTTCCATAGCTACATCCGCCTTTGCTTCTCATCTTCTACATCTCTCTTTTTTTTTTCCCATCTAAGCTAATTGATAAATTCTCTGGACATTCACTCTCATCTCTTTAGACAAAGGCCACTTCCCCTCTATTGTAATTGTTTCTATTAGTTTCTTCTGAATTTTATTCTGGAGAGTTTCCTTTCCCTATAGGACTAACTTTCCTAATAGAATTTTAGGCCAGGAGATCCTACATGTCTTTTCTCTTTGAAATATGTTTTCTTAAGATCCTAAGGCCATGAGATTCTACCTATATTTTCTCTTTGAAATAATGTTTTCTTAAGGTTCTATTTGTACAAAAATATTTATAGCACCTCTTTTTGTGGTGGCTAAAAATTGGGAATGCCCTTCATTTAGGTCATGGTTAACTGAGCTGTGATACATGATTGTAGTGGAATACTACTGTGCTTAAAGAAATGACAAGCAGGACGGTTTCAGAAAAATCTGGAAAGGCTTACATGAACTGATGCAGATTGAAGTGAACAGAACCAGGAGAACACTGTATACAGTAACAGCAATATTGTTCAATGAGGAATTGTGAATGACTTAGCTTCTCTCAGCAATACAATGAATGATCCAAGAAAAATCTCAAAGGATTTATCTGCCTCCAGAGAAAGAACTGATATTGATTGAATACATACTGAAGCATGCTATTTTTTCACTTTCTTTTCTTCATTTTTTTCTTTTATTTGATTCTTCTTGTACAAAATGACTAATATGGAAATGTTTTACATAATTGCACGTGTATCACCTACATCTGATTACTTACCATATCAGGGAAAGGGGAGAGGAGGGAAAGAGGGATAAAATCTGGAACTCAAAACTTTAAATAAAATGTTGAGAAATATGCTTTTACTTTCCTACAATCTGGCCTACATTTGTGACTGTGCCCTGATTTTCTCTTCTTTCTTGTCACCAGTTCTTAAGATGAAGCTGGCATTTTTTCCCACAAAGTTCTCATCAAATTCACTGCAGCAACCAGTTTCTCCTTGTTGGCAAAGATGAGCTACAAAACAGCAGTTCCCTTTGTTACTTCCTCTACCTTTGGAAGGATGAAATTATCATTAATACAAGTCCAGACATTATTGACTGTACAACTTTTGGCAGCAGGTGTTCAGATAATTCAAATCCCCCATCACTACTATATTATGTATCCATACTAAGCTTGTAGTCTGTTCCCTAAATGTCTTCTTGTATTTCCTTTTCTGTCTAAGTGGTCTGTAGCATATTCTGATGATAATTTCAGTTCTGTTTCTGCCTCTGCTGTTCTTCACCCATATGATCTCCGCCATGCTTACCCCCCTGACCCTTAGATCTCCCCATCAGGGTTTCTTGTAAAATTCAGTGCTACTTTTCCTTTTCTCTTGTCAACCTTGTCTGTTCTTTCTGAATAAGGCTTACCTTTCTAAAACTAGGTTTCATTCTGCAAAGTCTCAATGGACCTACAAAGTGAAATTTGCCTCTTGACCTTAGGATCATTGACTCCCTGTGCTTGTTACCCACACCCTGTATATTGACATCTGAAACTGTAGGTTTTGGTATTTCTTAGATTTTATCTGGAATGAATTTCTAGGTCTATCTACTGCTGTTGTTGATCTACCTTGTAGTTAACTACCCAAATAAAAGTGCCTCAGGACTGGAAAAGATCAAATGTCCCAATTTTCAAAAATGGGAAGAAAATCGAATCCATAAATTATGGGCTAATATACTTAACTTCAATTCCTGGTAAAATTCTAGAACATATTATTAAAGGAGTAGTTAATGATCACCAAAACAGGTCATGCCAGGCTAGTCTGTTTCTTTTTTTGACAGTGTTGTTGTTTGTCCTTCATTGTCAGAAGGGGACCATGACATCAGGGAGGTGATGCCATGACATGCAAGTAAATTGGATTTAAGTGAGGCAGGGCTGTGCAACAGCCTCACTTTCTCTTCCAGAGTCATCTGGGTCCAGTGGCGAGATATAGATCGGGACAACTGGAGATGGCCCTGGATGCAGTGGGAGACCTTGACCTTTTTTACTAAACTGGTTGATGAGGGAAATGCTGGATTTATCTATATTTTAGCAAACCATTTTGCATATTTATCATAGTAAGATGGAACTGATGGAGTGGCCAAACCTAAAGAAGAGTCATCATAATGGCTCAATGTCAGTTCAGAAGGAGTCTCTAACAGAGGGCCTCAGGGATCTGTGTTTGCCTCTTGTTTTACTATTTTATCAAAAATTAGGGGGACAGGGCTGGTTAAAATACTAGGTGAGAGAATCAGGATACAGGCAGATCTCAACAGACTAAAATCTGTGCCACATCCAAGAAGATGAAAGATAGTAGGGATTATTATAAAATTTGATTTACATTTAGTTTAAAAAAAAATCAACCTAACAAATCCAAAATGGGGACAAGAGGGCTACAGAGCAATGACCCTGAAAAGTGTCTGGGTGTTTTAGTGTGCTGCAAACTCAATGTGATTCATCAGTGGAAAATCATGGTCCAAAAGGTTGATATGATCTTAGTTTGCCTTGAGATTCATAGTGTCCAGGAACAAGTGATGGACCTATTGTCCTCTGTCATTGATAGACCACATCCTCTTTCCCTCCTCAAGATGGCATGCAGTCTGTTCTAGGTTATACATATACATACATATTAAACGTATTTCACATTAATTGTGTTACAAAAAGAATTAGAACCAATGGGAGAAACCACAAAAAAGAAGAAACATGACAAAAAAGAGAGCAAATAATATACTTCAATCTGCATTTCAGACTCCATAGTTCTTTCTCTGGATGTGAACAGCATTTTCCATCATGAGTCTTTCGCAGTTGTCTTAGATTCTTGCATTGCTGAGAAGAGCTAAGTCTATCAAAGTTAGTCATACAACAATGTTGTTGTGGGCACCACATTTTAGGAAAGCCTTGAACAAGTTGGAGAATATCCAAAAGGGAGTGAAGGGCTTGAGATCATGCCACATGAGGAAAATTTTATGAAAGGAAAGAGGGACATTTTCCAAAAAATTGACATTGGTTAGGGGAAACACAACAGTTGTCTGCAAATATTTGAAATGCCATGTGGAAGAGGAATCATTTAATTCAATTTTACCCCCATGGGCAGATATAAGAGTAATGGATAGAATTTGCAACAAGGCAGATTTAGACTTCATGTAAGGGAAAAATGGCCATCAAAAGAAATGGACTGCCTGCAGAAGTGGTAGTTTCTCCCTCACTGGAGGTTTTAAAACAAAAGGTGGATGAATGGTCATTTGTCAGGTGAATTGTAAAGGGAATTCATGTTGATGGGACTAGGCAGCTCTTGAGGAGTTCCTCAACTCCTCCCAAATCCAACTACCGCTAACCCCTCATACCGCCAAAATAATATTTCTGTTTGAGAGATGTGGAAATTGAATGCTAGGAAAACTAACTTCCCCCACAGTCTCCCAGTGGCAGAGGTAAGACTAACCAGAAAACAAATCTTCTGACTCCCAGTCTGATGGTTTTTTTTTTCTAACCATAATGCTGCCTATCTGTTATCTTATTTTTATCAAGATTTAGCAGGCCTTCTTAAACCATGGGTATGGGGTCGTGATTCTTGGTTTAAGAAGCACTGAAGGGGTCTTGAGTAGGAAAAGTTTAAAAAGCCCTTATTTAGAGTATCTATTAAGAAGAAAAATTATACTGTTTTGATCTATGATCCAAAGAAAAGAAATCTACTCTGTCCAACTGAAGGATGATTTAATATTCCTTCCCTGCCCCCCCCCTCCTTCCTATGCCTCCCCTTCCTGCCGTTTTCACCCCCAAAGCAGGGATCTAGCTATTCCAGACTTTTTAGGTGGGTAACTTGGGTTGTGTTCCATCAATTTTCATTTCAATCCTAATTTCAGAAATGACACTGACTCCTTTGGGGCACTCCTCTCACCCTCTCTTTCCTCCAGGTCTTCATCTTCTGCCTTTCCTTTATCTCCTTCTTTCCCCAGTGAATCAATGGAAAGATCTTTATTGAGAGCCTAAGGGGCAGCATGATGCAAAATATAAAAAGCTTCCCTCAAAGGCAGGAAGATCTGAGCTCAAGTGCTGTCTGTGACACATAGCGGTTGTCTGTGACACAGAGCGGCTGTTTGAGCAAGTCACTTAACCATCCTCTGTGTCCTAGGGATTTCTCCAAGACTTTATGTACCAAAATGTGAAAGGAACTATGATTTAACAAAAGCAAACGCTGATTTTTATTGGTAGAGGGAATTTTTCTATACCAGTGAAATACCAGATTTGGTCTGAAAAGAAATATGGACAACCAGGGTTCTCCATATTATTTAATTTAATTAACGAGCTATCATTAAGTGCCAAATTATATTGTATGGAGTGCAGGAAAAAGATCAGAAAGGAGAAATGCTATGGGCTGAAGTTGTCACTTCAATGTCAATTTCCCAGAAAATAGAGAATTTAAGATGGACCTTCAAGGGTTTTAAAGATTGGAGAGGATAGGATGCAGGAGACATAAAATAAGGAAGTAAGGATGAACATGATGTGTTCATAGCATTGG
Organism: Potorous gilbertii; assembly: GCA_028658325.1. Taxonomy (NCBI): domain Eukaryota; kingdom Metazoa; phylum Chordata; class Mammalia; order Diprotodontia; family Potoroidae; genus Potorous; species Potorous gilbertii. The sequence goes on along the minus strand of CM053772.1, from coordinate 123,756,888 downwards.
GATGTGATCTGGGATGCTGAAACAGAGTTTGCATGTTGGCCAAGTGGAATGGAAACACTGAAGAGAATTCTGAAAACAAAGAAAAAAACATTTGGACTTAATGTGATGTCATAGCCTTCCCCCTCCCCTGTCCCCCAAATTCACTGTAGAATATGGACAGCAGGCAACATGAGGGGCTAGGATCATCAATCAAGAAAAGCACAAAGTTATCTGGCAGGATAACACAAAGAATCAAGGTGAGTGAGGGGAAGAGGAGGGGGTTCAGTCAAGACAGGTAGGAATTAGCAGATGGCTTTCATATAGATTGTGTCCAGAGTCTGGCCAGATCAGAGTCGAAATCTGAATCTCAGACTAAACCTATTGGCTCTTTGTCCTCCTTATGCCTTCTTTGTGTTCAGACCTGGGTCCACAGATGGTGTAGCCAATAAACATCTTTAACTTCTTGTCCTCTTCCTGTTGCCCACAAAGTATTGGCATTTTTAGGCTTCTTTCTTTTTAATCCCCCTCTAGTTTATTTCCTTGACAATCTATTCTCCTGGCTTTAATTACCCTCTCTATGTAGATGACTCCCACATGCATACATATGCAGCCCTGACCTCTTCCCAGGTTCCATTCCCACATTTCCAGCTGCTTGTTGGAGCCTTCCATGTGGATTTCCCACTGGCATCTTATTCTCAGCATGTTCTGATCTCAATTTATCATCTCCTGACACCCATACATACTTCCTCCAAATTTCCCTATTTCTATTTATGCATCACTAACCTCCTCATTACTCAGGCTCAAAAACTTGAGGTTAGCTGTTACTTTTTCCTTTCCCTCAACACCCACATGCATTTTGTTGCCAAATCTTTTGTCTTTATCTAAAGTATAAGATAATTCCCATCAGTTCCTTTCTTTCTAGTTCCACTGCTACTAGGCAGCTAGGTAGTGAGACTTTGGACCTAGAGTCAGGAACACCTGAGTTAAATCCAGTCTCAGACATGCTCAGTTCTATGACCCTTGGCAAATTACTTAACCTCTGCCTCAGTTTTCACATCTATAAAATGGAGACAATCATAGCAACCCCTGCCCAAGGTTATTTGTGAGGATAAAATGAACCAATTTTTATAAAGTATTTTTAAGAGCCTTTTGTCATTACCAGCCTATCCAAATTCTCATTTCTTCTTGTCTGGACTGTTATGATAGCCTCCAAACTATTCTACATACGTTGTCTTTCCCCTTTCCTTCCCTGCAGGATAAAATAAAAGCTTCTGGTCCTAACATTTAAGGCTCTAGTTGGCTTCCTCATCTTCACATCACCTTTTGCCCTCTGCAAACTCCATTTCCAAGTTCAGTGAGAAAATCTGTCTTTCTTGAGTCAAGGATGTATATTAGGGAAGGGGGAGATAAAGCTGGAAAAGTAGGTTGAGAACTGATTTAGAAGGCCTTTCAATGCCATGTTGAAGAGTTTGGACTTTGTCCAGTAGGCTATGGAGAACCACTGAAAGTATATGAGCCTCTACATTTCAGGGCACTGGGAGGCAAATGTGGTCTGACCTCTACAGCCTATGGCTCAACCATCTTCCAGATTCCTCTCTTCCTATTTCTGCCTTTGGAAATCTATAAGGCGTCTCTCTTTGGCCTCTCCTAAAGCTGAAGATAAGCATGTTGAATTTTCAAACAAACTTTGAGAGAATGGAAAAAGAAAAGTTAATAGAAGCAGTCGTTCAGTCCCTTGGCACCAATGCCAGAGAGAGACCAGTGATGCAAAGGACAGAGCCAATTTCCTTCATCCTACCAGGAACAGGAGGGTCAGAACTTTGCCACAAAATAGTCTATCTTACTGATGAGATTGAATTAGGAGAGGAAACACCATACCAATTTCTGGAGAGGATACTTGCAATACATTGATGTTAGAATCAAGATTAGACCATGTTAGAATAACGTCCTGATCAGAGCACATCTGAAATAGTGTGTTCTTTTCTTGGTATAAGGGAGAGAGGGGCAAGCTGGAAGGTGACCCCAATGATGTGGGATCTAAAGCCAGTGTCATATAAAGGATACTTGAAACAGCTGGTCATACTATGCTTTTGTTGTGATTAGTTGTTTTTCAGTAGTACCCAGCTCACCATGACCCTATTTGGAATTATCTTGGCAAAGACACTAAAGTGTCTTTTTTTTGCCATTTCTTTCTCCAGCTCATTTTACTGCTGAGGAAATGGAAGTAAACAAGATTAAGTGACTTGCCCAAGGTCACACAGCTAGGAAGTATCTGAGTCTGGATGAGTCTTCCTGACCCAGGCCCAGTGTTCTATCCACTGTACCACCTAGCTGTTCCTATACAATGCTTAGGAGAGGAAAAAAAATGACTAACAAATAGACATCTTTAAATATTTGAAGGACTGTTTTGTGTAAGAGGCATTAGACATCTGAGTGGGTCCAAGGGTAGAACAGGGATTATTAATAAGTAGAAGAACTTTTTAGCCCTTAGAAAGGGACTGCCTTAGAAAGTAGCAAGCCTCTCGTTGCTGGAAGTATTCAGGTAGAAGGGATATGTATAATGAATGAGTGGAAGGCTGCACTAGAAGGGCCATTGAAGTCCCTTCTGATCATGAAATTTTCTGATTCTCTGCTGAAGCAGTCTAGGATAAATGTGTCTGTGGGGGTCCATTCCTTGTTACCTCACCTCTGCAGAGTTGTGCCTTTGATCCACCTTCCCTGTTGGAATTTCCTAGTCTTATGACCTCCTCCCTCAGAGAAGATGAACCCTGATCACCTGGAGTAACTGGATAAGCTAAAACCAACTAACACGTTAATAGCTGACAATGGCTTGCTATTATTAATGAAAATAATAAAATAATAATCCATATTTGCATGAGGATTTTGAACTAAGTGATTGCTGCAGTTCCTTATGAATAACTGATTTCCCAATTCAAATCCCACCTCCTAAAGGAAGTGTTGGCTGTATCCAATGCTTTTCCTCTTTAAATTGTTTGCAATTCATCTTCTATGTAGCTTGCTTTGTATATATTTGCGTGCATTTTGTCTCCTCCTTTAGGACAGGGACCATCTTTTGCTTCGTTTTGTGTCCCCCTGACTCACCACGGGCCTGGCACAGAGTAGGTGCTTAATAAATGTTTGTTGAATTAAATAGCCTGAGTCCTCATAGGATTCTACTGCTATGTAAAACCAACTCAAGAATCTCGGTGTGATGGCTTTAATGACTTTAATGGACTTGGCAGATTTGAAGGGATGAGTCCCTGGTTCTTACAGACCACAACTTCCTCTTGTCTTTTCTCCTCTTTCCCTTCTAGCTTTACCCAGGCCATGCTGAGGCAGCCGAAGATGGAAGGCTTGGACAGCACAGGGGCCTACTATGTAGGCCTCTTCATCCTGGGAGTTGGCATTGTCTTTGTGCTCTCCAGCTTCTATGCCCTTGGATTCATTGGGACTTATCTAGGTAAGATCTTGAGGAGCTTATGACAGAACACCTGACTCTGAGACATGGTTTTTGTCCCTACCTCACCCAGACAGAGCTGTCTGTGGGGTAGGCTTGGGAAGCTCTGTCCATTCAATATCAACTGTATTCTCAGGGTTCACTGCAAATGGCATCATATAACTAGCTTTACTACCTTATTTTGGTAGGAAAAAGCTCCCTAAGATAAGGATCCTAAGAAAATAAAACTTGGGTTCAAGAATTCTGGCTTCCAGATTTAATTAAAAAAAACACAAGCAACTATGCTACTTTAAGAGAGTAATTTATTCTGAGCCTTAGATTGGTCCAAAAACCTTCTGAAGTTGCTTCCAACCCAAGCATTCTGTGATTCTATAAATGCCTTGAAGAAATATTTAAAGACCCAACATGTTGAGAGAATATTGTTTTGGCAGCTAGGTGCCATGGGCAATAAAAAGCTGAATGAAGCCTGCTCCCTCCCCTCTGGGAGTATACTACCAAATAGAATCACAACTCAGGGTTGGAAAGGACCTACAGCCCAGCCCATATCCAAACAGGAATCTGCTTTACAGATTACCTCATAGCTGGTCATCTAGCCACTGAATCAGGACCTCCAGTGATAGGGAATTCAGTTACCTTCCCCATCAGTCCATTCCAGTCTAGGAGTGCTCTAGTTAGTAGGAAGTTTTTACTTTAGGTCAGCCTCTCATCTCCTTTGCAACTTAAATACATCAGTCTTAGACCTTCTCTTTGACACCAAAGAGAACAGATCTAAGCCCTCTTCCGCATGACATGTTAATATTTGAATTATAATTTTTCTCTCTCCCTTTAATACCAAGTCTTTTCCCACTACCAAGTTCTTTCAACCAGTCTTCCAACCTTGGTATGGCTTCTAGTCCATGGACCATTGAGTTGTGTCTCCTTGGCCATGCTTTTCAGCAACCTTTCTAAAATGTGAACCCCATAACTGAATACAGCATTCTAGATGTGATAAGATCTAGGTACAAAAGAACTAGAATCTACCTCGTTCTGGACACTGTTTCTTTCAGTGGAGACCAAGATTGCAGTAATTTTTTTGCTGCTTTGTCATACTCTTAACTACCAATTAGCTAGTAGACCATGAAAAGCTTTTGGTCTCTTTTACTTCCATCTTATCTAAAAAGAGAAAGAAGAGATAGAAAAGATAGCCAGCTGGATAAAGCATTAAATGGTAAATTTTTGTGATAGACGTTGGGTACACTAGGTCAGCTATAGGAGAGATTGCTGGGACCTGGGATAAAATAGAATCACAGACTCTTAGAACTTAGTGTTTGAAGGGACCTTTGAGGCCATCCCAAAAGAGAAAGTCTCTCCATATAACTAATAGGTTACCACCTAGTTATATGGTAACTATATAGTTATATTTGCTTGAACTTGAACATTTCATGGCAAGGTACTGAACTCCATTTCTAAAACACCCCCACTATTTAAAAAGTTCAGGAAGCTCAGAGCTATTACAGGAAGACCTTGACGTATTGGTTTTGCTCTCAGGGAAGGGCTCATGAAAGAAATGGGATTTGAGCTCTGCTGGAATGAAGGAATGACTAGTTCTAGTCATGGCTTTCCCAGTAACTTTGGACCCATCACTTTACTTTTCTTGCTTCAGTTTTCTCACTTGTAGCATTCCTCTTTTGCTACCTCCAAATGGAAAACAGGGCAATGAGTTTTAGAATGGAATGATTTCTTTTTCCTTTTTCTTTTTTTTTTTTGGATAAATAGTAATTTTTTCCAATGACTTTTAAAGATAATTTTCAAAATTCATTTTTATAAGATTTTGAGTTTCAGATTTTTTCTCCCTCCTTCCCCTCTATCCCCCTTCCCCAAGATGGCAAGGAAACTGATGTAGGTTATACATGTGTATACATGTATAAAATATTTTTTAGGTAGAAAGATTTCTATATTCAACCTGATTTACTGCTTTCCACAAAACTCCCAGAGGTTTGTTTTTATTGGAAAATAAAGGGCATGAGTTAAATAGCCAACAAAGTGGAGCAACTCCAGTCTAGTCATTTCTGGGAAAGACTCCTGTCCTAGCAGGCCTCTTGAAGTTAGCCTGGAAATAGACTCTTCCCTTGAGCAGCAATCCAGTTTCCTATAAAGTAGATGAGTCTGTGCCTTGGATGAGATCTGTTGCCTCTGAATGGAGATTCCTGCCCCCAGAAGAGTCTGAACAGGAGCATAGGGCTCCCTTGCTGTAGTTTACTATTAATATTCTTCCCTCATGGGTCCTGGTTTTCAGATCAGGCTGTCACTATTTGATGTCCAGAATCAACAACACAGACTTTGTAAGATTAGCCGAGGCACCTGCACTAATGACGCAGCTTCTCCCTCTGTCTTGGAAACCAGCAAGTGGAAACAAACTATGGGGAGTATAGGGGGATGAAGGAGAAAGAAAAGGGACAAATCTTGGGGGAAGAAACCTACTTAATTTTATTTGGTTTGCCCTTTAATAGTTTTGAACTTTATCTTGTGTATTTTGTCTTGAGTTTTGCTGCCTTCGGGGCTCTTTTCATTTATGTTGTAGCCCATGGTTTTTTGGGTTTATTGTTCCTTTGGCTCTGCTTTATCAGGCCATATAAATCTTTCCATGTTTTTCTGAATTCTTGATATTTGTTATTTCATAATTACATTTGTAAATCATAATTTCTTCGGCCATTCTCTAGTCATGAGACACATAATCTGTTTCTAGTTTTCTATTATTACCGTAGTGTTACTAAGAATGTTTTGGTACATAGGAGTCTTTCTTTCTGTCATTGACTTTGTTGTGGTGTAAATGGTTCTCAGGCTTATAATAGTAGGCTCTTGGGATTAGAAAGCATAAATAATTCAGTACCTTCTCTTAAATAATTTCAAATTGTTTTCCATAGCATTTGGACCCACTTATAGCTTCATTTGCATTGACTTAATGTTCTTGTCTTACAAGAGCCCTTTCAACATTGACTTTTATTGTCTGGCAATTTGGTGTGAAATGATACCTCGGGGTTATCTTAAATTATTTTGAATTGTTCTGTTCATTCATGATTTTGAACAATTTTCAAGTATTTGTTGGTATTTCTTTTTTTTTTATATTTCTTCTTTTGGAAGACTTTTTCATATCCTCTGATCTCATGTCTACAGGGAAGTAGAGCAGTTTGTCCTTTATCTGACAGAAAGAAAGTAGAATGATTCAAGTGTCCTTCAAAAAAATTTTTATTTATTTATTTTAAAAATTAATTTATTTGTTTTCAGTTTTCAACAATCACTTCCATAAGTCTTAAATTTTCTCCCTCTCTCTCTCCCCTCCCTTCCAAAGGTGGCATGCAATCTTATATGGGTTCTACACATACATTCTTATTAAACACAAAGGTCCTATATGTACAAAAATACTTATTGTAACTCTTTGCTGTGGTCAAGAACTGGAAATCGAGGGGGATCCCTATCAATTGGGGAATGACTGAACAAGTTATGATATATGAATATAATGGAATACTATTGTGCTATAAGAAATGATGAACAGGTATCTTAATAGTTAAGGGTACATGGTAGACTGATTTTGAACCTTCTAAGACTGGAGCAAAGGAGGATGGGATTAGGGAGGATGTCAAACTGATTGAAATGTGGAATTGGAGAGGGAGCATGCCTAAAATAATCTCAATTTTTTTCAGCAAAGTATGATTCAAGGTCCTGTGCCAAAAGAGAGTGTGGGAAAGGTAGAGCTGGTGACTTTAGAGAAGAGAAGGTTTGGAACAGCTGCTATGGAGAATGTGAAATCTCCAGATATATATATGAGTTAGTTGTCCTCAAAGATCAGTTCACGAAATCACTTTCTGCACAAAACCTTTCCTGATCCCCACAGCTACTAGGGCTTTTCTCTCCAAAATTACTTTATACTTATTATGTATGAATTTTGGATATTATTATATATATCCATATTGCCTCTCTTAAAAGAATGTAAACTCATTGAAGGCAGGGACTTTATGTGTATTTCTATCTCTAGGACCCAGCACAGTGCCTGGCACATAATAAATGGTGGTTAATTGATTTTTGCTTACTGAACTATGAGTATATCTTAATATGAAATGCTACGTTTTCCCCCTCTTTTAAATATTCTGTTTCTACCCTTCAATTCTCATCCTCACCTATTTAACTTCCAAATCACCTGCTGCCCCCATGGTCCCCTGTATTATGGGACTTCTCCATTGTCATTCCCCATATAATTTTTTATTTGGCAGTAATAAGACATAAAAATCAAAAGCTCCTCATAAGGAAATGATTGGGGACCCTAATCTTCGGATCACAGAGTCATGGGGTCATAGATTTAACGCTGGCAAGGGACCTTAGAAGCTACCTTGTCTATGCCCCAAAATTTTCAACTGAGGAAAGTAAAGCCTGGAGAAATGGTAACTTGCTCACGACCATGCAGGTAGTCAGTGGCAAAGCCAGGATGGTGTACCCAGGTTCTTTGCCACCAAATCTAGTACCTTTTGCAGTAGCCACACAAAGTAAACACTGTCTCATGGTTCTCCTTCATCTTGCCATCCAGTTGGTATGGGAAATGGCATGGTAGAAGTCCTTGTGTCCTCTGCGAGGAAGGAGGGAGCCAATTAAAACTATTCTCAGTCTAGTCTTTAGATTTGCCTATCCTGAGTGGAATTGGCCTAGAAATGGAAACATTGTGTTTGGCATCAAATGTAGGGTGAGCCCAAGGGCTGTGAGTCACTCTTCTCAAACAAGGTTTCTGTGCCAGGTGGCTCTTCCCCCACCGAAGTGTTGGCATTATCACCTCACCCCTACCACCATGATGCCACTTCCTGCTTCCTTGGAAGAATAAGCTTCCTAGCAGTCCCCAGGGCCAGCACCTCAGGGTTTCCTCCGCCCTTTGTGCCTTCACAATTGCTATGATGCAGTTAGCAAATGGCCCCAAACTCATTTAACTGGATCCCAAAGTAGTGCCCATTGTAAAGGCTCTTTGCCCTATTTTTCCACCTTTGGTTGCACAGAATTGGTCTCTTAGAAGGTAGACAAATTAGGATCTTTCTAGATGGGAACAGGATGCCTCTAGTTTTTAAAGCCTGGATGAACTCATAAAAGTTTCTGAGGATCTCAGATTTGCCCTATATATGTAAGGAGGCAGAGTAAAATCATAGTATTTAACAGGGCTAGTTCTTGGGCAAATGGTAAAAGTGGGGGTGATTTGGGTCCATCAGCCCCAGCCCATTCCCATCTCATTTACAGGCCTGGACTTTGCAGTATAGTGATTTTTTTCTCCATCTGCTTCATCCCCTTATGGCCCCAATCTCTGCCTTACAAAAGGAGAGTTTCTCTCATCTGGGAAAGTTGAAGATAATCCTCTTTTCTCAAATTGCACATTTGTTTTTTGAGACTGGGTCTCCCCATGTCTTGGGGGCCAGAAGGGCAACAACTACTTATACATCCCAAAGCTTATCAGTATTGAAGCTTATCTAGGCTAGTTCTCCCATCCTCACACAACTTGGCAGGTTCCCCAGGGCTCACCATATTGGCACTGTCATTTACTCAGAAACTCAGTCAGCTTTAACCTTACTACAATTTAGACTTTCCAAACTCAAGTGAGCCTCCAGCTTCAACCTCTCCCTGTTAGCAGGGACCACAGGCATGTACCACCTTGAGTAGTCATGTGAACAAGGGCCTTCCTCCACAAAAGTTCTAGCCTGATGTATAATCTTGATTGGTAAGTGTCTTTCATGTCTTCAAGAAGGCCACGTTGGCAGGTCCTGGTAAATTTGACTATTAGGTGATGAATTATTTGTCCCTGGCAACCCATGAAATGAAGAACAATTTTTAAAAAATCATCCTCATTTCTTTATGGCCTTCTACTACTACTGTTACTGCAGTGATGAGGATAGAGTAACATTAAAGAGGGAGGACTACATGCTTTTTAAACTGTCTAAAACATTAATTTATTTATAAGGTTAATAATTTAATTATTGGTATTCTAAGTATCTCACATTGATTGATTGATATGAGATCTTTGTCTGATAAAAATGAGAAAACTACTAAAGAAATTGAACCACGGCAGTATTGACATCTTGTTATCTATGAAATCAGAAGATATAAAAAAAGTGAATCTAAACTGATGCACAGCTAATAAGTTCTCCACAGAGAGGCAGAGAGATAAAGGAGTCACAAGAAACCTCATTTCTTAGAGTACTTAGTCCTTTTCATTTCATGGTGAGTATAAACAGGACAACTTCGGTTTATGTAGAATCTGTTGAAGAGCTTGAAGGAGCATAGAAATTCTGTGAAGCACATGATAGGTCTTCTAAATCAAGTTCTTATCTAACTTCATACTCAGTAAGATTATAAAATGAAAGCATCCAAAGTTAGTCAGCATGTCTATTGTCTTTACTCTTTGTCAGACACTGTGCTCAGTATTTAGGGATACAAAGGAAAAAATAAAAACAGTCCTTGTTCTCAAGAGCTTCCATTCTAATGGGGAAGGCATCGTGTAAATCAATAGGCATAGACAGAGTAGATGCAAAGGAAACTTTAGTAGCTGGGGGAGCCAAGAAAGGCCTCCTGCCAAAGACAGCATTTGAGTTGGTTGTTCATGGACATAGAGTTGAAGAAGGAAAACATTTCAGACATGGGGGACAGCCAATGGAAAGACAAGGTGGGGTATCATGTAAGAGGAACAGCAAATAGATCAATAGATTATAGAATGTATAGGGGGAATAAAATATAAGAAGACTGGAAATGTAGAAAGGGACTAGGTTGTGAAGAATATTAAATGCTAAATAAAGCAATTTATATTTTATCTAGGAAGTATAATAGGAAGGCACTGGAATTTATTAAGATCTCACATCAAGTTAGCAAGCACTTATTAGACATTTACTATGTGCCAGGCCCTTAAGAATACCAATAATTAAATTATTGTTTATTAACATTATAAATAGAGGGTCATATATTGAGACATGCTTTAGGAAATCACTTTGATAGGTGAAAAGATTGGAATGGGGGAGAGAGAAATGAGGCAAGGAGACCAGCAGTTTGAGTGATGGAGCCCTGAGCTGGAGTGATGGTGGTATGTATAGATAGAAGGAGTTAGACACACACACACATACATATATATGTACATAATAATACATATTATATAATTATATGTCATATAATTCTATAGTATTATACTATGTGTATGTGTATACACACACACGTGTATGTGCATGTATGTGTGAATAAAGAGAGATATTGTGGAGATAGAAAGATGAAGACAGAGACTTCGAGTCCACCGAAAGTCTTTTTATCGATCCAGAAGAGAATCAAAAGAACATCAGTGATGAAATTGACCATATCCTAACAGATAAGAAACAATTGATTACTGAAGTAGGAATTCATTTCTTAATTGACTTTCTGTATGTAGTCAGAAAGGAGAAAAGATAAACGTCAATACCAAATTAAAAGTACAGAGAAGATGAGAAGACAATGTTCAACAGTTCCCAACCCAATTTATTTTAACAAGCTATTGACTCTAAAGAATGGGAAGTCAGCGCTTTAATTCTCACTTAGAGTAGGTTATGATGCACATTACTTACACTCCAACTGCAAGGCCAGAAGAGCACAAAAATCATCTCAACCAGCAAATACTTGATGATTTTTCTACATGGCAGTCAAGAGGAGCATTGGTTTAGAGTCTAAGCTCACTTATAGATAAAGGAGGACTATTACAAGCAGTACCACCTTACAAAACAATGAAAAATAATGGAAGGGCAAACAAACCTGATGAAAATTTGGTGTGAGACCTAAAACAAGTCATCATTTCAAGAACATTTATAGATTTGACTGGAAAGAAGGCAATAAATAGTTGCAAATTGAGTGATTCTGTAACAGCTTATCCTTTTTACTGATAAGCTTATCTTCAGCTGCTGCATTTAGACTCTGACACCTCTGTACCTAATGACATGGCCCTGAAGATAAGATAGGGGAGAGCAGATAGTCAAGTATGTGAAAAAAAAATTCAAAAAAAAAAGTGAATTCCATGCTGAAAATATCTCAAAGAGGTGGATACCAGAATAATGGAGAAATTGATGTACCTATATCATTGCCAAATATAGCTAGTGACATCACCAACTACAAACATGGAACTTGACTTTTTCAACACCATTAAATCTTTATGAGAATGTTCTGTTGAGGATATCCTGGATGAAAATATGACAGAGAAACAGATAATCTTTCACAGAAGAATTTCTGTAGAGAATATATCTTTACAGTCACATACAGTGCTGTACTGTACACCAAATCTCTGAATGCTGCCCACTCCTTTTCTGCTCCACTGTTGCCAACTGTGTGTTGGCTCAACTTTCCTTCCAAGTCAGCAGCAAACTGTTCACGCTCAGAGAAGAGCTCTGATTGGTTGACATTAATTCTTCGGGTAGTCATTTTGCCTTGGGGGTGGCACTTTTCATGAATGCGAATATTTAGCTTGGAAAGAATAAGTCTGTGATCAGTCCAGCACTCTGCACCACACATTGTCTTTGTCACTCTCACATCTTGTCTGTCTCTTCTTACAAACACATGGTTTATTAGATGCCAATGTTTGCTGCAAGGGTGCATCCATGAAGTTTTATTGAATTTAGGTAAACGGAAGACAGTCTTGGGGATGAGGTCATGTGATGCACAAGTCTTCAGAAGTAAATGATCACTGCTGTTGCTGTTTCCAACTCCATTCCTCCCTAGGACTCCCTGCCAAGTCTGGTAGTCTGAGCCTACTCTAACATTAAAGTCACCCAGAATTATAAGCTTGTCTTCTTTTGGCACATTGATGTTAAGTTCTCTAGGTCTTCATAAAATTTTTCTTTGATTTCTTCAGGGTTTGTCATGGTGGGAGCATAGGCACTGATGATGGTGGCATGGTGTTTTCCTGTGAGTGGCAATCACATTGTCATGATCCTGTCATTCACTCCTTTTAACAGGAAAGCCAGCTTGCTGATTAGATTGGTTTTGATTGCAAAACTCCAAGACTGGTTTGATAAAAATGATGGGGAAATTCAGAAGCTGCTAAATGAAAAATTTGAACTCTGCAGGATTTACCAGCAGGATAGTTCATCCACCTCTAAAAAGGCAGCATTTAATTCTATCAAAAACAAAGTACCGGAAAAGCTTAGAGATTTCTGACTCAGTAAGAAGGCAGATAAAATTCAATTTTATGCTGATAGTAACAATCCAAAGTGCTTTTATCATTCCTTGAAAGCTATCTGTGGGTCAAAAACAATGGTACATCACAACTACTCTATTGATAGAGCCACGTTGATTAGTGATAAGGATGAGATCCTAGAGGGATGGGCTGAACACTTCCATAGTGTTCTCTACAGATCATCATCAATTAATGCTGAGGCCATTGACTGTTTACCTCCGGTTGAAGTCAATCCCTCCTTAGCTGAGCTTCCAACTGAAGAAGAGATTTTGAGGGCCATTAGGCTCCTTTCATATGGCAAAGCACCTGGTGCTGATTCTATTCTGAAATTTACAAGGTAGGGGGACCGTTGCTCATACAAAAGCTGACTGAAATTTTCCAGGTCATATGGCAAGAGGAGGTTATCCCCCAGGAGTTCAAGGATGCCTCCATTGTCCATCTCTATAAGGGTAAAGGGAAGAGATGCCTCCATTGTCCATGTCTGTAAGGGTAAAGGGAAGAGATTGCCCTGTGACAATCACAGGGGGATCTCTCGTAGTCATTGCTAGCAAGATTCTTGCTAGAGTCCTCCATAATAGGCTGATTCTTCACCTGGAAGATAGTCTTATACCTGAGAGCCAGTGTGGCTTCAGAAAGGGCCAAGGACCAGCTGATATGGTATTTGCTTCCTGACAACTCCAGGAGAAATGCCAGAAGCAGAACAGGTCTGTACACAACATTTGTAGATCTGACCAAGACTTTGACACTGTTTGTCATGAGGGCTTATGGAAAATTATGTCAAAATTTGGTTGCCCAGAGAAGTTCATCAGCATTGTATATCAGTTTCATGATGGCATGCTTGCCCGGGTTCTGGATAGTGGACAATGCTCTTGTGCCTTCCTGGTGACCAGTAGAGTAAAACAGGGCTGTGAACTTGCTCCCATGGTTTTTAGCATGATGTTTTCAGCCATGTTGACAAATGCTTTCAATGATGATGAACATGGCATCAAGGTCACCTACCTTACTGATGGTAAGTTCTTCAATTTGAAAAGGCTACAAGCTAAGACCAAAGTGGAGGGAGTGTTGGTGCACTGCAGCCTCTGAAGCTGAGATGCGACAAAAAAATCACAGGTACTCTATCAGTCACCACCATACCATCCATGTGTGGAACCATCAGTTACAACGAATGAAGAAGTTTTGAATGCTGTGGATAAGTTCACTTACCTTGGTAGTATACTTTCCAGGGATGTGCGCATTGACAATGAGGTTGACACATGTAGTGCCAGAGCTAGCTCAGTGTTTGAGAGGCTCCAAAGAAAAGTTTGGGAGAGAAGAGGTATATAGACTGACTACCAAATTGAAGGTCTACAGAGCCATTCATTGTACTGACCTCATTGTTATATGATTGTGAAACATAGACAAGTCAATCAGCAGCGTGCCAGGAAACTGACTCACTTCCACTTAAATTCTTAAGAAGATTCTGAGGATCACCTGACACTGAAGTCCTTGCTTGAGTAGGCCATGGGCTAGCCACGGTGTTCAAATACCAAATGTACGCTTGCCAAAAAGACTGTTTTATGGAGAACTTGCATGGGGCAGGCGATCACATGGTGGCCAGAAGAAACAATACAAGGACACTCTCAAGAACTTTGGATTTGACTGTGCAACATGGGAGACACTGGCACAGGACCACTCAGCATGGCTTGCCCACGTAAGAAAAAGTGCTGTGTTCTTTGAGCAAAGCAGAACTGACACAGCACAAACTAAATGCTGGATGTGCAATTTTGGGATATTCACCCCAAATATTCAAACGAACTACGTGTGCCCAGCCTGTGATAGAGCATTCCAAGTCCAAGGCCACAGTTGGACACACTGAAATTTCAATTTTCTCATAGTGATGTCATTTTGCCCCTCTTCAAGAACAAAGAATGACAACTAACCTACCAACAGTCACATAATGGATCAGCGTGTAGTGTAAGAAATACAAGACCATTCTGTTTATTAGTTCAGTCATTTTTCAGTCATGTCCAATTCATTGTGGCCCCCCCATTGGGGTTTTCTTAGTGAAGAATATTTTTTCCATTTTCTTCTCCAGATAATTTTACAAATGGGAAAACTGAGGCAAACAGAGTTATGTGATTTGGCCAGAGTCACACAACTGGTAAGTGTCTGAGGTCAGATTTGAACTCAGGAAGATGAGTCTTCTTGTTTCCAGGTCAGGTGCTCTATCCACTGTGACACCTAGTTGCATCTTTTTGTTAGTTGCATAAAAGTATTTGAGTAGAACAAAACTTCCCTTCCAGTAAATTGTTTTTTATGTTATGTTAGGATGAAGTAGTAGATAGAGAGCCCAGTGATGTGCTGCTTCCTTAAGAATTTGCAAATGTCAGAGCAGGAAGGCAGCTACCAATCTTTGCTGTGGAGCAAAACAATTTGGGAACACGGCAAGCTTGTGGGTTCTCAATCTGAGCTATCCTGAAATCCTGGAATAATACAAAAAAATGGTAGAGAGCCAGCCTCAGAGTCAGATAAACCTTAAGTGCAAGTCCCATCATGGCACATACTGGATGTGTAACCATGGGCAAATACCTTTAACTTCTCACTGCTTAGAAAGTATTGGTCTCCATTGATAGAGGGAATTCCCCAAAGGAGATGTTCTAAACCAATGACATCATAGGTTCAGTCTCTGTCCTTATCCTTAGATTCTTTAATAAATGCAACCATAGACATAACTTAGTTTCTTTATCATGGCTACTGTGATGGTGAATTAGGCCTCCCACCTCTTTCCAGAAATGATAGGCTTAGAGTACAAAATGATGTCAGTATGCTAATGTGGTGTTTTTTCCCCATTTTTTAACTTTGTTAACACCAAATAAAGTACGCATTTCCATAGGCATTGTTGAACAGTAGATTATACATAAAACCAAGATTCTCTTTTATATTGTTTGCTTTTCTTTGATTTATGTAATAAATTTATCAAAGCTGTCCTGCTTATCTGTGATTCCTAATGGCCTTTTTTCTGTGGTCTTTTCATTTGAAGGATTTGGGGGCAAAGAGGTAGAATTTCTCTTGTTAACCCCTCCTCCCACCTCTTCTACCGAAATGAAAATAAAAGCCATGTAATATGTGTAGTCAAGCAAAACAATTTTCCACATTGGCCATATCCAAAAATATATCTATCCTTTACCTTGATTGTACCATTTCTATATCAGGAGTAAGCAACACATGCTTCATCATCAGTCCTCAGAAATTATGGCTGGTTATTGTATTGATTGAGAATTCTTAAATCTTTTTAAATTGTTTTTCTTTATATTGTTATATAATAGCTTCACTCTGAATCAGTTCATACAAATCTTCCCAGGTTTCTCCAAAACCATCCCCTGCTTCATTTCTTACAGCAAAGAAATTTTTCTGTCCTGTTCATAGCCATAATTTGTTCAGCCAGTCTCCAATTAGTGAAAGTCCTCTCAGTTTCCAATTCTCTGCCACCACAAAAATCTTCTATAAGTATTTGTGTATATTCTTAGTTAGAGTTTGTGTTGCTTAGAACTAACCCTTCCTTAATGGGAGGTTTGCTTATAAATGTTTTGAAGTCACTCTCTTCTGGGATTGCGTTTTAAGTATACCTGTTACCATAATAGTTTTGTTGTTTTTTTTTTTTTATGGTGACATTTGTTTTTTTGATTGCATTTTCTTCCAGCCTACCTCCTCACTTCTGACATTATGTTAGGGTTATTGCCCTCATTTTTTCTTTATGGTGGGATTCTTATTTACATTTCCCCCTTTCCCTTCTTCCCCTTTTCTTCCTGTTTCCCTGTTGAGTGATGCATTTCTATAGTACTCTGTGTCTCCTTCCCTCCAGTTCAAATCAGAGTAATGTTCTTGCCTTCCACTCCCCCCACTCCTTCCTCCTTGTTTGTGTAAGACTATTTATACCCTACTTACTTGAGATTTTTCCCATCCATCTTTTCCCTTCCTCCTTCCACTCCTCAGTGTACTCCTTTCCCTCTCCTTTTCCATTCTTCTTTTAAGATCATCAAAACATAAGACAACAGTCCCCAGACCTTCTGTCTAATTAGACTCCTTCTCTGATACCTATGCTGATAGAGTTCACAGGGGACCTATGTATCCTCTCCTCATAATAGAACATAAAAAGTTTATCCTTGTTTAGTTCTTTATGAATCTTTGCTCAAGTTTTTATGTTTCTCTTTACTCCTGTGTTTGAATTTCAGAATTTCTATACAGCTCTGGTCTGGAATGCTTTGAAGTACTCTGTTTCATTTCCTCTGTCCATTTCCCCCTCAGTAGGGTAATGCTCAGTTTTGCTGTGTAAGTTATTCTTGGTTATAAGCCTATATCCTTTGCCTTCTGAAATATTATATTCTAAGCTCTCTGTTCCCTTATAGTGATGACTTCTAAATCATGTGTGATCCTGATTACAAGTCTTTAGTACTTGAATTCTTTCTTTCTGTTTGCAGTATTTTTTTTCTTCAACTTGGAAACTCTGGATTTTGGCAAAATTGTTTCTGGAAGTTTTCATTTTGATGGTTTCTTCAGGAGGTGAATGATAAGATTCTTTCTGTTTCCATTTTGCCTCCTAAGAAATCTCGGCAGCTTTCTTTTGTGATTTCTGGAAAGATGATGAATAGGCTTTCTTCCTCCTGGCTTTCAGGTAATCTAATGATTCTTAATTTATTTTTCTACTTATGCTGTTTTCCAGATCAGTTTTTGTTAGGATATACATTTTCTACTTTTTTTGTTTCTTAGTCTTTTGATTTTGATTTAATATTTCTTGTTTCGTTTAGTTCATTTTAAGTTTTAGGAAATTTGTTGAGTGGTCAAGGTTTTGTGCCTCTTGTACCAAGTTTTTTTTTCTCATTCCTTCTTCCAAAGTTCATTTATTTTCCAATTTTTCCCTCTAACATTCTTCTTTCTCTATAAAAACATTTTTTTTACTTTCATGCATCATCTCTTCCAGGAATTCTTCTTGAATGTGTGCCCAAGATGTGTTTTTCTTTGAGGCTTTGCTTATAGGTATTTTGGAATCATTCTCTTCTTCTGGGTTTTTGTTTTGAGCATACATAATTACCGTTATCAAAAACTATTACAAAAATAACTTTGGTAGAATTCTTTTTTGTTTGCTCATTTTTCCTATTTCCTTTTTTTTAAAAATTAATTTGTTTTGCATTTTCAACAATCATTTTTATGTCTCAAATTTTCTTCCCCTCCTTCCCTTCTCCCTCCCTGAGATGGCATGCAATCTTATATGGGTTCTACACATTTATTCTTCTTAAACACATTTTCACATTAGTCATGTTGCATAGAAGAATTAAAATGAGTGGGGGAACCCATGAGTAAAACAAAACAACACATAGCACAAGAATTTGCTTCATTCTCCATTCCAGTTCCATAGTTCTTTCTCTGGATGTGGATGGCATTTTGCCTCAAGAGTCCTTTGGGAATATTTTAGGTCCTTGCATTGCTGTGAAGGGCTATATTTATCAGAAACAGTCCTCACACACTGGCTGTTACTGTTTATAATGTTGTCTTGATTCTGCTCATTTTACTCAGCATCAGTTTATATAAGTCTTTCCAGGCCTCTCTGAAGTCTTCCTGTTCATCATTTCTTATAGCACAATAATATTCTGTTGCATTCATATGCCATAACTTATTCAGCCATTCCCCAATTGGTGCACATTCCCTCAATCTCCAGATCTTGGCCACCACAAAGAGAATTGTTCTAAATATTTTTGTACATGTGGTAACTTTCCCTTTTTCATAATCTCTTTGAGATGCAGTCCTAGAAGTGGTATTGCTGAGTCAAAGGGTTTGCACATTTTTGTAGCTCTTTGGGCATAGTTCCAAATTGCACTTCAGAATGGTTGGATCAGCTCACAGCTCCACCAACAATGAATTACTGTTCCAACTCTTCCACATCTTCTCCAACATATATCATCTTCCTGTTTTATGTTAGCCAATCTGATAGGTGTGACGTGGTACCTCAGAGTTGTATTTCTAATCAATAGTGATTTAAAGCATTTTTTTATATGACCATAGATACCTCTAACTTCTTCCTCTGAAAACTGCCTGTTCATATTCATATCCTTTGACCATTTATCAATTGGGAAATGACTTGTATTCTTGTAAATTTGACTCAGTTCTCTGTATATTTTAGAAATGATTTTAGAAATTTATCACAGACACTAGTTGCAAAATTTCTTCCTCAGTTTTTTGCTTCCCTCTTAAACTTGACTGCATTGGGTTTGTTTATGCAAAAACTTTTCAATTTCATGTAATCACAGTTACCCATTTTGCACTTCATAATGTTCTCTGTCTCCTATTTGGTCATAAATTTCTCCATTCTCCATAAATCTAACAAATATACTATCCCTTGTTTACCTAATTTTTCTATAGTGTCAGCCTTTTTACCTAGATCATGTGCCCACCCCTTTGGACTTTATTTTTGTGTACAGTGTCAGGCATTGGTCTGTGCCCAGTTAATGCCACACTATTATCCAGTTTTCCCAGCAGTTTTCACAAACTGAGTTCTTAACCCAGAAGCTGGGGCAGACTGCTATGTTCATTGGCTACTTTGTCTTGAATACCTAACCTATTCCCTGTTCTACCCCTCTATTTCTTAACCAGTACCAAGTGTTTTTGATGATTGCTGCTTTATCATACAATTTGAGATTCGTTTAGGGCTAGGCCCCCTGCCTATTTCCTAACTACAGACTTTGTTACAGCTGGTCTCTTCACACTTCTGGAGGAAAGGTCCTGCTGCTTCTTTCCTGGAATACTAAATATTGTATTATTATAGATCTCAGTGGACCAGGGACCTATAAACTTTCAGAACTCCCAAAATGATCTGATCCAGAATAAAGTCTTATTGCCACCCCCTTGTTCTGAGCTCTACAAATTCCTGACCTAGTATTGGGACTGAGCTTTGGGTAGGCTTTGGTGGACTCAGCCGCTATCACCTCTCTGGGAGCCCTGCTGGTTCTGAGTGACAGAACTGCAGGCATCCCTTTTGTTCTGTGATTTTTTTCCCTGGTTGTTCCTCTTTAGGCATCAGACTCATCTAGAAGTTTGAACCTAGACCCTCTTCTGTTCCTAGGGTTAGTACCATACCACTACTCTTTGCTTCTGCACTTCCTCGTAGCCTAGGATCTGTGGCTCCTCTCTACCCTGGAACAATCACTTCTTTGGAGCACCACCTCTGACTGTAGATTCCCTTGTATAATTCATTTTGGAGCTGTGACATGAAACTGGGTAGTGAATGAAAAAGCTGCAACTTGTCACCTGTTCTCACACCCTGTGATAGCCTGGTATGAATACGGAACCTCCTCTTTCTGTGTTGGCCTCCCTTGGTGCCAGAGGGCTCTATATAGTTGCTTCAGACAAATTCCCAACCCCAGCATCCACAGACTTCTTTGTCTATCTCTCTGTGCCAACCTGGGATAGAAAAATGACCCATCACTTTTTCTTGGATTTTCCTATCAGGATTCAGTCTGATGCATTTTCGAGATTTGTTTGGAAGAGTTTGGTGGGAGGACTGTTGTATTTATTCCTACTCTGCCATCATGGTTCTATCTCTCACTTATGAAAACATTTTAAAGCTTTTAAAAACTCTCACTTCATCTCTTCCAAGAGATCTAGCCAAACTTATTCCCAAACTGTATTTTTTCCATGAAACTTTGCTTGTAAATATTTTGTAATCATTCTCATTTGTGTCTCAAGGTTCCTGTAATTATAATAGCTTTTTGTGATGGGATTCTTTTTTTATTTACTCACAATTTCAGCATTCTTCTTGACTTATGATGTTATATTTAAGTAGGACCCTTCACATTTCTAGAGGGGAATATCTTGACTGAACTTGTGTCCTCTAGGATCCTGCTGTCCCTTTCTTGGGAGTACTGAATGTTGTAATATTCTAGTGTCTTGTGGATAGTTCAGTCTGGGGAGCCACAGACTTGCAGTGCTCCTAAATTGTTACAATTCAGAGGGAAGAGTGATAACTGCCCTCCTACTCTGAACTCTGCAAGTTCCTAACTTGGATTTGGTATGAACAACACACCTGTGGGCTTGCCCCTGCTTGAAGTTCCAGTGGATTCCTACTGGATTTAACCATTATCTGCAAGATAGAAAACTCTACTGGTTCAGAGTGACAGAACCAGACTCTCTCTTTTCATCTAAAATTCCTGTCCTGGTTTTTCTGATATAGGCTTCAGGCTGTGCTAGAAGCTGAAACTGAGACCCCACTGAACCCCCCACACATGTCTGCTGCTTGCTTCAGATTTTGCCCCTTGCTCAGTATGCAACCTACAGGCCGGGACTGCTCTTCACCCTGAAACATCATCCCTAGACCCCTCTTCATTCCACCTTGAGCTGGAACTGGGTGCTCACTTAGAACTGGGTGCTCACAGAGATGCCAATTGGTATCTATTCCTATACAATCTCTCTTTTTTTTTTCTTTTTTGCAGTCTCTGGGACATCTTCTTGCCCTAGTGCACTATCTCTCCTTGTACTGGAAGGCTTTACATCGTCCTTCCTGGCTAGACTCTGTCCCCATTGTCCATGTAATCTCTCTGTCTCTCTCTCTCTACCCACCTGCACTGGAAAAATGACTCACTTTTATTTATTTATTTATTAGGTTTCCCAATAAGGACTCATTCTGGTATATTTACTGTTTCTGGGTAGAAAGTTGTGGGGTAGAGACCAGCTGTACTTTTTCCACTATCCACTTCCTTTTTATAGATAAGTTCATTCCATTCAGGGTTGTCCTTAATTTTGTGTTTCCTTTCATATTATTCTCTTATGCTTTTTCCTCTCTTTGCCTCATGTACTTTAGATAGGTAGAAGTAAGAGATGGTGGTGAGAAAAGAAGGTATTAGTGATCTGTGCTTGATGCTGTCCATTTGTACTCTCTGTTCCCAATCATACTTTGTACCCTTTCTTTCTTTTTTTAAACCCTCCACAATCCACCTTTGAGGTTGAAGTTCATTTTTCTTAGAAATACTCCATCTCTGAGTCTACTTTTTCTCTCCCTCTCCCAGTTTTCTCTTGTTTCTCTATTGATTTAAATGTACTTTTTTCATAAATTCAAGGTATTTACACACGTGTGTATTTTCTATATTCCTTTGACTAGTTCCAATGAAAGTGAAATTTAGATGACACTTACTTTCCTTACCCTTCTTCTTTGTATAGTCTTCTACTTGCACTCCCAGATTATATGAGATAGTTTCACACAGTCTTGATTTCTCTCCCTTTAGCTCTCTTTTTTCTTTTCCCTTTTCTTTCTGCTCTTAAGATCATCACATATCAAAACTATTTCTTTTTAGACAAGTGATTCTTCTTTCCCTTATTAAACAGTAAACACTTCATCCCTGTATACTCCTTTTCCATTTGCTACAATGTATTTTAATTTTTCTCTTGACGCCTGTTTTTACATTTCAAGTTTCTATTCAGTCTTCTTTTTAGGAATGTTTGAAAATTCTGTATTTCATTCAAGATCTGTTTTTTTCCTCCATAAGTTTGCACTCAGTTTTGGTAAGTAAGTTATTCATGATGGCAAGCTTTTATCTTTTACCTTCTGAAATATCACTTTCCAAGCACTCTTCTCTTTAGTGTGGTCACTGTCAAGTCTTATATGATCTTGACTGTGACTCTTCAGTACTTGAACTCTTTCTTTCTGACTGCTTACAGTACTTTTTTTTTTCTTTGACTGGGAAGTTCTGGATTGTGACTATGCCATTCCTGGGAATTTTCATTTTGAGGTTTCTTTCAGAAGTTTTGATTTTCACTTTACTTTCTAGTTCTAATGGGTCTAGAAAATTTTTATGCAGGATTTTTTGAAACATGGTAATAATTCTCATTTCTTGGTTATTGCTTTCTAGGTCAGTTTTTAATATGAGATTTGATGTCCTTTCTTCTCTTTTTTCCCAGTCTTATGACTATTTTAATATTTTCTGTTGTTATGAACTCATTTACTTTTATTTTATCCATTCAGATTTGTTCCTTGTGTAAGGTTTTATATCTCTTGTACCAACCTGTTAATTTCCTTCCATATCTATCCTCTAGAGTTCTCATTCTTTCTACTTCCTTATTCTAGAGATCTTCTTTCATGTATAGTGTCATTTTAAAATTCTTTTTTCATTTAGTTCAGTACTTCTCAAACTGTGGGTCTCAAGTTTAAGAACCACCGAAGGGATTGTGAATGGAAAAAGTTTATGAAGTGTCATGAATTTTAGTTGTCTTTGAGGCCAAGGAGTTTTTTTCTTTGAGATTTTGCTTGTAGATATTAAGAGTCATTCTCTTCTTTCGGGTTTGTGTCTTAGGCAAGAAGCCATACTGCTGCTCCTAAGTGGAGCCCTGTATCTGTTTCCCCCTGGAACTTTTCCATGGCTCCCAGTTCAAGAAATGTTAACTCTAAGTACACATGATAGCAACTTCTTATGAAGAGTCTTCATTCTGAGCAGAATGAGTTTCTTTGTGAGGTAACACTTCCCACAAAATGAGCCCTCTTTTACTAGAGATGAAGTTTCGAACATAACAATTCCATCTCATTTTCTTGCATTTGCATAGCAGACACTTTTTGAGCAAAGGGATAATCAGTTCCTAGAGTCTTGAAAGTCCAAATTCTTCTTGAAACTCAAAAGTTCCCTTTTACTTCATCTGCATAACAATCAGCATAATTCAGCCTTATTTGCATGAAAAAAAGAAGAACAGCAGGTCAAATTGCTCCATGATATTATTTTTCTAGTACTCTGAGTTAGTTTCTAGTACTCAGAGTTAGAGGAAGTATGACACAGGATGGGGCTTAGCAAGTAAGATTGTGGGGCAGAGTCAGATTCACAATGACAGTGTTTAGAGGGCAAGAAGATTTTTATTCCGAAGTATGCAGAGTACCATGCAGTTGAAAAGATACTCAGGCACAGGACTTTAATCTGAGTGGACTCTGGATGAAAGACTGTTTTAGCTTCAGGATTTTTATCCAGATGCCAATGGAAACAAAAGTATCACCTGTAGTGCTGGTTGCACTGATGGAATACTTGGAAAACCCCAAGTAACATTCTTGAAATAAAAATGATATTTGCTGGAATTAAGAAGGGGGGGGGGAGAGACTTGATAAGATATCGCAAAAAAAAAACTACTAGTGAATAATAATTATCTCCTACCTAATTTATTACAGAAAGATGTCTCTTACTCTGAGATTTTCTTTTATTTTACATGTACTATTACTGCCTCTAATTTAAATTGGTTTCAGCAACAAGAGAACTTGAATCACAAGTGGCTCTTTAAATCAGGATAGTCTGAGAATACAGATTGAAGGATATTTTTTCCCTTTATTTTCCTTGCCGTTTTTTTGGGAGGGAGGAGCGAACATGGTTCATATGGAAATATTTTACTTGGTCTCATATGTATAATGGGTAGCATATTTCTTGCCTGCTGTATGGACGGAGGAGGAAGAAAAGGGAAAACTTAAAAATAAAAATAAAATTAATACAAAAAGAAATTTGTGCATCTGTCCTAAAAAAGAAATTGTGTAGACTTGGTAAGATTGTGTGTAAATGAATATTATTATATTATTTTCAATCTTTTGATCCTAATTCCAGGTACAACTAAGTTATTACACTCTGGTTTTTCTTTGAAAGATTTAATTAAGTTTGACATTTCATTGAATTGCTCCAGGACCAAAGGTTTCTACTTTTCAATATCTTGGAAGAATTTTTCTTAAAATTTATTCTGGCACCACAAATTTATTAAACTAGGTTTTGTATGCCTTTGACATAGAGTGTATTTTAATAAGTTACTTTTAGTATGCAAAATCATCTTGGTTAGTCAGTGTACCTCAGCCTATCCAAAGGTAAGAGCTAAGGCAGGTCCACTGCATTAAAATAAAAGTAGGCATTTCCACCTTAAATTCCCTAATTTTCTATGTGGTAATTAGCCTAATAATAAGTCTAAAATTAAAATATTGTTATTAAAAATTATTATTGTAATTTAAAAAATTGTTTTTCAATTATTGAAAGACATTTCATACTAGCTAGTGTGTAACAGTCCTGAGTAAGAATATCATGTCACATTTTACAGTGTGAATGTTTTGAATGTCCAATGTATAAATACTGTAATTATGGTACACAGATTGCCTTCTATTGAAATAACTAGCTTAAGCTATATTGTACCTTAGGCTTGCCTTCAGAAATCTATTAAACTTATGTTTTGCATGACTGCTCATGTATAACATATCAAATTGCTTGCCTTCTCATTGAGGGGGGAGGAGAAAAGGGGACAGAAGAGGAGAGAATCTGGAACTAAAATTTTTTTATAAAAGAATGTTAAAATTTTTTATATGTAATTGAAAAATAAAATACTGAAAAAAAGTATATTAAATTTAAAGGTTGCAGACATGTTACACAGTATGTAAATAGTAGGCCTGTTACTAACATAAGTGAGGTAACCAAGTGTTACTGTAGATAGAGAGCTAGTCTTGCAGTTAGGAAGACCTGAGTTTAAAATTAGCCTCAAATAAAGTATCAGTCAATTAAATGCTGTCTTCCTCAGTTTACTCATCTGTAAAATTAGGGTATGAATAGCCCCACTTCCCATGACTATTATTTTTTTAGTAATATTTTCCCCGGTTATGTGTGAGAAGAATTTTTAACATTTTTTGGAACATCCGTTTGAGTTCCAAATTCTCTCCCTCCCTCCCTTCCCTACCTTCTGAAACAATAAGCAGTTCATATACATATGTAATCATGTAAAACAAATTTTCATTTTAGTCATGTTGTATAAGAAAACAAATCAAAAAACAAGGAAGTGAAAAATAGCATGCTTCAGTCTGTATTCAGACACCATCAGTTCTTTCTTTGGAGGTGGATAGCATTTTTCATCATGAGTCCTTTGGAACTGGAAGAAATCTCAAATGAATTATAGAACATTCTAGAATTACAGAACAAGTACTTTGGATAACCCAGTGGAAGGTGCAGACAGAACCAGAGTAGGGAGGGAATTAAGGTTCAGGTGGATGGAGATGAGAAGGGTATATAACTGGGATAGAGGATAGGTATTTGTTCATTGGCAATCAGGAGTTCAATATCATTAGGACAGGGAGGAGGGTAAGAGGAGGTGGAAGTATGTTAAGCATTACAGGAGTAAGTCCAGGCAGCATATCAGAGGAAGAGAGATCTGCTGAGTAAGGCAGGTGATTAAAAGGTTCAAGGTCTATCCTGGACCAAGGCCCTCAAAGTTTTCCTCATTTGCTTGGTCTCATTGCAGGCATGGTTGCTGGTTCCTCAAAACTTCCAGAAATCTGGCCTTTAACAGGAACAAGAAATAGCTAGTGTGCTATGTCGCAGAGATCACCAGGATCCTAATGACAGGGCAAAATATGGTGTGTTCTAGGGCAAATGGATGGGCAAGAGGCAGTAATTAACTGATAGATGAAGGGAATTTTCTAAGTACAGGTCAGTAAGTGGCACAGGAGATAGTTGGACCTAGAATCAAGGAAGACCTGAGTTCAAATGTAGCCTTAATTAGCTCTGTGACCCTGGACAAATCATTTAACAATTGTCTATCTCAGTTTCTTTATCTGTAAAATGGGGAAAATAATAGTGCGTGCATGTGCACATGCACACACACACACACTCTCCCTGGCTTGTTATGAGAACAAGGTGAGGTAATGTTTGTAAAAGCATGTTATAAACCTTAAAACCCTATATAAAATGCTCTGATGATGATGATGACAATTTACCCTGGTTTTAGCAATGCTTTCAGTAAAATATATCATAATTTTTCGAGTGGAGAGATATGTGAACCAGCCAATGAATATAAAATATTCAGAACTTGTTGGAGTATTCATTAATGGTTCCACATTTTATGTAGCAGAAGGTTTCTAGTAGAGGACCACAGGGATCTCTGCTTGGCTCTGTACTGTTTAGCATTTTTATCAGTGACTCAGGTAAAGGCATGCATGGTATGCTCATCAGATTTGTAAAAGACACAAAGCTGATAGGCAAAACTAACACATGGATGTCAAATTTAGGTTGCAGAAGATCTTCAGATCAGAGGATTGACCTGTCTAATAAGGTGAATTTCAATATCAATGTCTCTGATAAGGGTATCTGTAAAAGCAAGCATCCTGACACATCCAGGATGGCCTGCTATCACAGGTTCTTAGATCTACTTTTCTAAAAGGATAGCAACTTTTAAGGAGTCAACAACCACTTTAATCAAACACATATACCAATAGAGAAAATACAAGCAGAAAAGACCAACAGACAGGGCTTCCAACTGTCTGACCATAAGCAGTATATACATACACACACACACAAACACACACACAGATATATATATATATTTCACAACAGACAGATCCAACTGTCTGACCATTACATTACATACGTACATAGTTTCCAGAGACAGAAACACCAACATCTGGGTTTTCAAAGTGGGCTCCTTCGTGGCTGCCCAGAGTCTCATCTGACTAAATCTGACCCAAAGAAACACTTCCAACAAGTGAGCCTCTAAGTAAAATCTCACTTCAGAGTATTTATACACTTTTCAGAGCTGGAGGGCACCCTCTGACTCAGTGCCTCAATAGAAATTAACAAAAGATATTGAAGCCTGTTAATAGGAGGGGAAGATCTTTAACTCTCCCCCACCCACCATTAACCTTACAGTAACATTACAATATCAGAAGTATATATGGAACTACAAAAATATATAAGGACAAAAACATCCCCCCCAGTGAATAGTCAAAGGATATGAATTGAGGTTCTCAAAAAATTGCACACTATTAAAAAACTATATAAACAAGTGTTCTTAATCATTAATGGTAAGACAGAAGTAAATCAAAACAACTTAAGGTTTCACCTCACACAGCAAATTGGCAAATAAAACAAAAGATGGGAATGGTCAAGATTGGGAGGGTTGTGGAAGGATAGGCATACTGCTGTATTGTTGATGGAACTGTGAATTGGTGTAGTCATTTTGGAGAAGAGTTTGGAATTTTGTGAAAAAAGTGACTGAAGTTTCCATACCCTTTGACCCATAAATCCCACTGCTAGGTATATTCTCCAAGGAGGCCAAACATAGAAAAGTCCCATCTGCACAAGAATATTTGTAAATGGCAGCACTTTTCATAATACAAAGTAGATGTCCATAGATTGGATAATCCTAAACAGATTATGGACTTTGAATATTAATTGGACCAAATTGTTTCCAGAAAGACAGATCTCAGTTCTGCAAATACAAATAAAACACCGAATATCAATGGAATCTAATTTTTTAAAATAAGACTTATTGATGCCTTTGTATATTACAATTATTTCTGTTAATATCTAGATTGAAACTTACTTCTCAACATAGCACTTAAGCAAAAGCATCAGATTCAGTGCTTTGACAGCTTCCAACAGTATGTCTATATGACATTCTACCAATGGACTCTCCTTTTCTATGAAGTAATTCTGAGATCTTCTTTGAGGTAATAAGGAGCAGAACAGCTGAAGGCCAAGTACCTCCGCACAGAAGCTAATGAAAGACTATTTCAGTTACAGAGAAGAACAAAGGGAAATCCTGAGAGTTTAGAGGTGAGGAAGGAGGTTATAACATAACCCTTTCTGACTGGGCATCTGCATATCCTGAGTGAATTTGTGTGGTGATGAAAAGATTTTCTCACCTGCATACATGTACAAAAACACACACAGATAAACACAAACACACACGGTCCACAATCATTCAACCCTGTGGATAGTACATTGCCAGACTTTCATTGCCAGGTTAAGAGCTCTGGCAAAGTTTATTTTCTCTGTGCTTTGGGAGAACTTGTGTGGGCAGAAAAGCTTCCACCTACCAGTCCAGAACAGTACATTCATTTGGCCCTTCAACATCTTATTATATTTAACTTCAAGGAGAAAATGACTTTTCATACAATGTAACTTCCCCCAAAATCCATTTATTAAAAAACAAAACATCCATATATGTGTGTCTCAGTTTCAGTTTTCATCTAGAAAAATCACAAAAGTTGAACAGTAACATTTTAAAATTCGCTGTTGGTTAAAAACCCAACTATTTAAAGAAATGGCCATCTTTTTTCTTAGAAAGGCTGTTCAGTGATAAGATGTACCTTGCAGAAGTACAACTAGGGGAGAATTTTTAACTAAACAAGGGGTAGAGTTGAATCTAGAAAATAGACTACATAAACATAAAGTTGAAACACTTTTGCACAAATAAAATTAGTGCAGCTAGAATTAGAAAAGAAGCAGTAAGTTGGGGAAAATCATAGCAGGAAGTATCTCTGATAAAAGTCTGATATCCAAGATATATTGGGTGTTAATACAAATCTATAAAAGTAAGAGCTCCATTGTCCAGTACATAAGGAATTAAAAGATATGAAGAGGAAATTTTCAAAATAAGTGCTCTCTATCAACTATATTAAAGAATACCCCTGAAGCACTAATAATGAGAGAAATACAAATTAAAACTGAGATTCCACCTCATACTGAGGTAGTGGTGCTGTGAGTAGAGAGAAAGAGACAGATACAAGAGATGTAGTGGAGGTAGAATGAACAAGACTGCAATTCAATAAGTCAAGGGAGAAGGAGAACTAGAGGTTTACACTGAGATTGTGGTTGACTGGTGGTGTCTGCCTCAGAATCAGGGAAGTTTGAGAGAGGAATGGGTTTGCAAGTAAGGATAAAAGTAAGTTCTGTTTTGGACTTGTTGAGTTTGAGATGTCTCTCAACATTTGAAATGTCACTAGGTAGTTGATGTGGAAAAGACTGGGGTTGGATTTATAAGTCTATGTGTCATCTGCGTAGAGAGGATAAATAAGGCCATGAGAAGGGATGAGGAACCTATGGATGATGATCCAGTAAAGAAAATGAGGAGCCATTAAGCAGATAGGAAGAGAGTCAGGAAAATGAAGTGTCACCAAATACCAGAAAGAAATAAGGATACAGAAGGAGAAGGAGACCAATAGTGAGGTCACGTGCTAAGGACAAATGAGAAAATACCATCAGAGAAGTAAAAGATAGGGTAAGGAAGTGAAGGCAGTGACTATAAGTGATGTTCTAAGAGTGTGACTGAAAAGAAGACAGGATGTAGAACTGCTTGAGGGGAATGCAAGCTCAGGTTTTAAAGATGAGGGACACCTGGACATGTTTGAAGTCAGCCATTGGATAAGGAGAGAATAAAGGTAAAAAGTGAGGAATGGATTCAAAATGGTGAATGGAATAGATTCCTGCTTGAGAAGAGAAGGGGTTCTGTTAGAAAATCAGGGAATTCCATGTAGCACTGAAGAGCCAGTTGAGTTTCATTTGTAGTGGAACCTCTTGGCTTGGTTGTATGACTTTCTTCAGCATGCTTCAGAAGTATGTAAGTAGAAGCCAAGTCAGGTGGTAGGGGGTAACCCAGGATTGAATTTACCACCACAAGAGTGATGGTGGAACCAGGAGACAATGGATTCAACAAATGTATTGCAGACCAACCATAGGATCAACAGAATGTGAAAGGGGTAGGGACTGAAGTGAATAGGGATGACAGGAAAGAGAGAAGTAGCAGGGGAAAGAGATTTCCACCTCAACAGATGCTAACTCTGAATTGTAGGAGTTCGTTTGCCTGTGGTAGAATGATCCTGTGAGAACTGAGCATGGAGTGAGTGATGTTTACTCCAAATCTTGGAGAATTCAAGTGGGGGTGTTAACAGCAGAAATTATTCTGACATCTGAGGTTTTTGAGTTCTCAGGACATATTCAGGGTCAGTTCTGTAGCTTCATCCCGATAGGGGATCAGGCACACCCAAAAGACAACCTGACCTCGGGGCAAACACTGATTTCCCAATCTCTGAGTCATTGGAAGCACAGGCTTTGGTGACCTGTGGCTCAAAAGCTTGGATGATTGTGAGACCCTTTTCTGATGCTACATAGTCCTAATTAGAACCTGGGTCTCCTGATATGGTCCTGTCTTCTTTGTACTACATCATTCAGAGTGAACTGTTGGATTGTTTGGAGGTTATATGTTTTTAATTCTGGAGAAAAATGATATGTGGTAATGTCATCTTCCCTGCCTCCAAATCCATGCATCACTTCCTACTGCTTGGTGAGGACACATGTTGCTTTAGTCCAACTGGTATTATTAAACTTGTACACGCATCCCTCAGTGATGCTATAAACTCCTGGAGGACAGATGTCTCATACATCTCTCTCCTTCCCCATTCTCCTTGTCCTTCCTCTGTAGCTAGCCAGTGTTAAACATATAGTAGACTATAATAACTCTTTATGGGGTGTAGGGTGTGTTCAGGGAAGACTAATACCTCCATATGATGGCTGCCTAGCCCTTTCAGGGGCACCTTTCCACCTTTGATGTCCACCTATTCCACCCAACTCTCACTTTTGGCTCTAAGAAGCTGCAGCAAGCACGGTGGCCACGCTCTGGTAAACCATTTTGGCATGTAGACTAAACCAAGTCGAGTAACCAAGGGGTCTCACACCCATTGGTGAGTTAAGGGCATGTTTCCCCCAAGCATGTGATGGCTTCTCTGGTGGAATGGGTAGATGAGAACAATCTGTTGTAACAGCCATGAAGGGAGCTGAAACAGAAGCTGTGGGGACCCCAAGGTCATTCCCTGCATCTTGAGCCATCACCAACCTGCTTGATTCTTTCTGTTCTGCCAAAGGATTGTGATAACTGTGGAAGAAAGAGTGAGGTCGACGACTTCGTGCTGCTCTGCCTCACTTAAATTAATTTATGCATGAATCAAAAGATACCACACACACATGCCCTCCCCGCCAAAAAATAAGTTTGTTGAATGAATGAATGACCTTCCTGGTCCTGTTTTTGTCCATAGGTGATTACTTTGGAATCTTGAAGGAAGCAAGAGTGACAACGTTTCCATTTAATGTCTTGGACAATCCCATGTATTGGGGGAGCACAGCCAACTACCTGGGGTGGTCAATCATGTAAGTATAAGTCTATGTTTAGTCTTTTAACTGTAACTATGAATCTCATCTTTCTGTAAGATACCAAACTGTTATTAATAATACTATCATTTAAAATCTATTGTAAATATTCTTTGTAATCTCCATAATTAATGAGTTTTATCACCAGTTATTAAATATTATCAATTATTGTTCATAGAATATAGTAGGAGTTTAGCAAATGCTTGATTCGTTGATTGACAATAATCTTCTTAAGGAAAAAAAACATGATTTATTCAGAATTTGGAACCTAAAACAGACTTTAAAGGACACGTTCTAATCTTGTTACTTTACAGTGAGAAAATTGAGATCCAGGGAAAGGAAGTAACTTGCTTCGGATCACATAGTAATAATAGAGAAGGGGCTGAACTCAAGTCTATAATTTCCAGTCTATAGGTCTTTCCTGCTTTTTTCTTTTTTGTTTTGTTTTCTTTTGTTCTATTCTTTTCCATGCTTCTTAGTTCTCCTATAATACATAGCTGGATGCCTTCATAGGGTGATGTTCAATAAACATTGGTGATTGATTTCAGCTACATGAAATCAGTCAAGACATTTTGATCTTTTTAAGAGGGAATCCAGGATAGCTCAGTGGCACAGTAGATAGAGTGCCACCCCTAAAGTCAGGAGGATCTAAGTTCAAATCCATCCTCAAACACTTACTACTTCATGACCCTGGGCAAGTCACTTAATCCTGATGGCCTCAAAAAAAAAAAAAAAAGAGAGAGTTTATCCCTGATAAATGCTGTAGTGGTCACCCAGACGGATCTCATGCTGACCCACGTGGGTATTGATAATTAAGCATTGTTGTATAGAGGGAAGGAGGGTATTTTTATAGGTAGGTTCATGATTTTTCTCATAGTGCAAAAATAAAATTAGAACTGCTTAATCACTTTCAGTGTCAGAGTGGTCCAGAGCACAGGACATGGCTTCAAAGCTAACTCAGTGACATCAGGCAAGTCGCTTCATGTCTTTAGGACTCCCTTTCCTCCCCTATGAGATGAGGAAGATGGACAAGATGGTCTCTTCAGGACTCTCAGCCATAGTGTCCTATGATTTTTTGATTTTTCCTTGACCAAGGAGAATGGTGTCGACTCTTAGCTGGACAAGTGTGGACTCAGTTGATGGTAGCAGGCATACATATGGTGCTTTACATATAAAGTCATTTGAGCTACAACAACAACCCTGTGTATACTAGAGGTATATCCCTGTTTTACAGATAAAGAGACTGAGGCCCATAGAGTTGATGTGACTTAGTAATACATCCAGAAGCAAATTCTTAACCCAGATTTTCCTGGTTCCAAGTCCAGCACTCTCTCTGTTATGACAAGTTTCCCCTGCTGTCTAGGGCTGTCGTTTGACTGGCTGATAGTAGGTGCTTAATAACACATGTTCATTGAGTGATTCCTTTACTCAGTTAGAAAAGGACTGAGTCCATCTGCACCTAGCAGTCCCAGAGAGGCAGACTTTATATGCTTATTTATGGGGGTAGGTCTGGAGTATGTTTAGGAGATGGCTAATGACTCTTACAAAATCATTTTAGCTATAACAAAACAGCATAGGCATTGGCAAGAATTTCAGTCATCAAGTTGAAAACACTGGGGGAGGGTGGGAGAGGTGAGAAACGAAAATAGACTCCAGCCCAAGATGTGTGGGATTTTGGTGGCCTCCAGACAAAGAAAGGCAATAGCTTATGTAAAAGAATATTTTCATGTGTTGGAAGTTGAGGCTACATATCATTCATTTATGGAGAAGAAAAAAGTATGGCTATTGGGAAATAATGGTCTGAGCTACTCCCAGCTCAGTGAGAGTAAGTAAACCTTCATGCAAAAACCAAGAAGTTTTTTTCACTATTAATGGGGGAAAATTCTCATGGGTTCCTTGGAGATTATGACTGTCAGCCAGGGAGTACTTAAGGAACCCAGATCCCCAGGTGAACTGCTAAGTAAGCCTTAGGGACTCTCTGGAGAATGCCTCCTATTTACTGTTCTGTGAGGGAAACTCAGCGCTGCTGTCAGGAGCAGGGGGAGAGGGAAGAAGGATTGATTGTGGCCTGTCTGAGAGCCCATTAAAGATGGGCAGTGTTTCATGCAGGCCCCGCATTGCTGACCAAGCAGGTCTCCTCGTAAATCTTCACTGAAGGCCATCCGTCTCAGCACCTGGAACCCTTCCTCTTCGTGGCTTCAGAGAGAAAGTAGGGGTGGGGGAGAGAGGAGGAATTGTCGTGGATTGTATTAAGACACAGAGAACCCGCACAAAGCGTTGTATAATCTGAGGCCCTTGGTTAAGAACCCCATTTTATACTCCCAGCATTACTTACTTTCCTCAGTAAATAGAGGGAACTGGGGTAACAGAAGAGACCTGAGCATGGAGCAGAGCAAGAACTTTCCTAACTCATACAAGCACTGAGACAGGGGAAGATACAGAAAGGAGCAGCAGGAATCACTGAGAGGAAGCTTGACTGACCACCATTTTTCCAGGTTTTGGTCCCAGGTTTCCTGTGGAAGGCACCAGAAAGCCAGGGTCCTCTCCTCAGTTGCATTCCTTGCAGCTCCTCAATCTACATAATAGACATAAAACTGTGTTGACACTCTCATGACCCTGGGATAGATGCAGAAAAGCCCATCTTCCCATCTTTCAAATTGATAGGCACAAGTTGGAGGGAGATGCTCCATCAAAAGGAAAATAAAACCATTTGGATAATCTGGCGGGTACTGAACTGAAGCAGATCATCAGCCCGAAGCTTGGAGGGAAGCAGGCTAATACACTAAGCCTCAAAAATTGTTTTTGTTGATTTTTAACCAAACCCCAAACTGAACCAAAATTTCTTTGGGTTGGGTTTTTTTTTTTTCAACTTCTTTTCCTCCTGCTCCCAAGAAATTCAGAGAACTAGTTCAAACTAAAATCAGAATCGGTAGACTAAAATAATGTAAGCACTTTAAGATTATCTCCTTTTGACTCCAGTCAGAAGCAACATGGTGTAGTAGTTAAATGAGACCTGGGTTCAAATCTTGCCTCTGACTCATACTGGCTTTGAGACCCTGGTGTCAAACTCAAGTAGAAGTGGATCCCTGCCATCCCAGTTACATTTTAATCCGCTTCTGGCCACACTAAGGACTTTTGCAGCCCCCTCATCCCCACCCCACCCCCTGAGTTTAGTGTCATTGTTTCAAGCAACTTTCCAGTACTATGATGTGCAGAGAAGCTGTTGACTTTCACACATAGGGAGAGTTCCCCATAGCAATGAAATCTGAAGTCTAGGACCCATTCCTTTCCTCCAATCCCATTGTACTTGAAACAGAAAATAGATAGTTAAATAAAAATGCTAGCACTAGAAGGGGCCTCAGAAATCTCGGTTGGCCATTCATTTTACAGATGAAAAAACCCAGGCCTAGAATAATGAAATGACTTCTTAAGTTAGTTAGCAGTCAATCTGGGTTAAGAATCCAGAGCTCTTGCCCCTATTCCCCAGATTGGAACAGAATCAATCTGTAAATTGATCTGTGTATCTGATGTAGTATGTACAGCTGGTCACATAGTTTTCAGGACCCTTTAAAAACAACAAAGACTGATCCCAGGACTTTTGGTTAAGAGACTGAAGTTCCTACACTTGCTCCCCAGGGAACCTTATAACTTTGGTTATACTAAAGATAAAGATCTTTACTATGATGCCCTCCCTCCTCACCTCAGCCTGTAAGAATCCTTGTCATCCTTCAAGATAGCTCAAGGATCACTTTTTATGTGAAGCCTGTCCTGATTTCTCTCAACCACTATATATACATATGTATGTGTGTGTGTATACATATACATACACTGTATAGTTCCATAACTACTTTGTACTTATTTGTACATTTATTCTGTACATATTCATAAATGTACTTGTAGGGATTGTTTCATTCCTTGTATTTTTATCCCCAAAATCTAGCCCAGTGCCTGCCAGGTAATAGATTCTTAATAAATGCTTAAAAAAGAAAAATCTTCCTACCAACTTAAAGCTTTATTAGGAGAGTCAAAGAGAGGCTCTATTTGGATGCTTTGAGCTTCTTGGAAGAAAGGTGAAGCCAAGGTATTCATTACACAATTGTGTAGAATCAAGAGAAGACTTGGGTCCATTATCCTGATTTTATATTCTGTTGAGACCCAAAGACCCAAAGGACAGTGCTACAAGTCACAAAGCTAGTGTTTATCACTAGGAACTCCTGCCCATAAAACATACTGGTTCTCATATTTAAAACAAAACAAGACAAAAACTACCACTTGTGCCCATATCCCTGGGAAAGGAGTGGCATTGCTTGGCATCTACATCTGGGCAGAGGTAATTCTCATAAGGCTACTCAACTTTTTTAGGAAGTAAATAAACATGTAATTAAAGGGGAAACACAAGGATGCCATTTATTTAGACTTTCAACAAGGTTGCTAACTTAAAGGAGTTTTTTTCTTTTTAATTGAATGTTTTGTTATTAATAGGAAAGTAGCTTAGTGACCAGGAATAGGGACCAAAGGGTACTTCTCTGGGCACTGAAGTGTAAATAGTAGGATCTCAATTCCCGCTCAGGCTGTTTCTTATAAATGACCTAGGAGAGAAGGGTGGTTATGGCACAGAAAAAGGAATTAGGAGTTACCGCTGGCTATTCCCCAAAGTATAAACCCCCAAACTTTTATCAGTCACCACATATTTGTGAAGTTCCTATTAGGCACCGGTAATACAAAAACAGTCCCCATCATCAAAGAACTGGGGGACAGGGGAACAACATGTACACATATAAGGGACACAAAACACAAAATAAAAACAAGGTAATTTTGGCAGGAGAGTCTTAGAGCCTGGGGCAGGGCAGGGGTGGAACATGGAAGGGAAATTGGGAAAGGCCTCATGGAAATTAGCTTTTAAGCTAAACTTTGAAAGAAACTAGAGCTTCTGAGCAGCACAAGTTAGAAGGGCATGCAACAATTTGTGCAAAAACATGGATTAAGAAAGAGAAATCCACTAAGCAGGGTATCAAACTATGAGATACCTATCCAGAATATTCTATGCAGTTTGGGGCATTTTGCCTCAAGGGAGACAGAACCAGAGGGAGGGAATAGAATTGATCAAAGGATTGGGTGTTTCCCTATGAAGAAAGACAAATAAAAGGCCTATTTAGCCTGGAAATATAAAGGCAAAATGATTAAGAAATCTTGCAGTAGGGGTTTGAGAACTGATTGACATTCCGGACTTTATAGGTCAGGGGGACAAACATTCCCTCTCAGCCCTAAGAAGGGATTTGAGTCACGTTGAGGAGATTTTGAAAATTCCTGTTTAAAAAACAAAAGAAAAGAAAACAGTCTGCAAGCAGGCATCTGCCAGGTTTGCTATGGAAGGAATTCCCCTTTGGATGAAAGGTTGGACCAGATGACTTGTAAAGCTCCTTCTAAGATTCTTCAATTGCGTGGAAGAGTGTAGTGTCGTGCAAATGTAAGGGAATATTATGATGGAAAAGAGTCTTGTTTGTAAGCAACCTCCTCTCTATTTTCTCAGATATACCTGTGTACAGTAGAGTGGGCGAGGGGAAAGTGAAAAGTAGGGCAAGGGATGCCCCGGTAAAGAGCCACACTTCTACTGGCATCCATTGTCTCAAAAACATAAGCACCTCCCCACCATGCATGAAC
This sequence comes from Potorous gilbertii, assembly GCA_028658325.1. NCBI lineage: Eukaryota > Metazoa > Chordata > Mammalia > Diprotodontia > Potoroidae > Potorous > Potorous gilbertii. The sequence continues at coordinate 123,719,672 of CM053772.1, read as the reverse complement.
AGATCCTCATCTTATTTTCTACCTTACTAGTAAGTAGGAGCTATGAAGGCAGACAAATGGAATATTTTTCCTTGTCACCCTTGCCTGTCTCCCAACATCTGATACAGTGCTCTGATCATAGTAAGGATTTTGTAAATATTTGTTCTACTGAATTGCCTGGCGACCTACCCACATCATCCCTGAATGACATGCAAAATCCTGTTAGAACTCCCCTTGACTCCTACTGTTATTTCCAGAATTTGTTTTCATTGAAAAACCTGACAAGGCCACCATACTGGGCAGACATAGAGGATGTTCTCATGGCCTCTTCCTCATCCCTGACCTAGAAGAAAGTCTATGAGAGATTTAAAAAGTGTGAACCAGCTCCAGTAAAGAACTTGTGTTACAAGGCTGTGGTGCCCAGTGCCCAAACTAAGCAGATATTGAGAGCTTCCAATGATTATAGCCTACTGACTTTGAAGCTGGCAGTCTAGAGACCTCCCTCCCTCAATTCATCTAAAACCATTAGCCCATTAACTGTTAACCTGTAAGAAGTAGCTTATTCCAGCCTAAGGATCAGAAGGTAGCTAGAGAAATAAATTGGGGAAGCAGTATGACAGCGGCTATTTCTAGAAACAGGAAGCAGATGTGGCTATGACTCCTCAGCCTTTGTCACAAAGGAGCTGTTCCTTTTCATTAGCCTTAGAAGTCAAAGTAATTCGTGTCCATGAAAAATACTTTCAATGAAGAAACAGTAGGATTTCCGTTTCTCTTTGCCCTCAGCCAGGCATAGGGGACATTCTGCTTAGATAGGTGATGAAGAGCCTCTCCTGTACCCAGGGCAGAGCCAAACATGCAATGGCAGTTTTAGGGTGAGGGAGGAGGAATCACAAAGAGCTTTTGGGTCCCTAATTTAGCCAACTAAGAGCATACAGCTCCAAGAGGCACAGGTGAGAAGAGAGTGCAGAGGCCAATGAATTTGTTAGGCACCAGATCCTTGAGCTGTATGGAATATTCAAGAATAGACAGCCACTCCCACTGTCAGTGCCACCAGTGGTGTATAGGGAAATCTTATATGTGTTCATGTTACTGGTTTTACTCCAAGAGGGAGCTTACTTGATTTGGGGATTAAGGACACTTTGGGTAGTAGTATGGTTCAAATGAAGGAACACTGACTTTGGAGTCAGAAGACCTGAGTTCAAATCCTTCCCCTGTATGACCTTGCTAAGTCATTAATCCTTTGTGGGTCTTGGTGTCCTCATCTGTAAAATGAGAAAGTTGGAGTAGATGACCTCTAAGGTCCTTTCCAGCTCTTAATTTATGATCCTATGGTCCAATGGACAATGAAATTTGTAACAATAATGGCATATTAGAACTTCCATATAATACCTACAAACTATCAATACCATACTGCTTAAGGTGGATCTGTCTTCTATACCCAGGGGCTTAATTCCTAATGTTTTGAGAGGTCCTTGTTAGGAGGCAGTTTCCCCTATATAAGGGCATCCCATGGTAAAATTCCTGAAAAAAAGCATTATAGGAAATGACCCCAACCTAAGGTCAGGCAGATCCAGTAGCATGTTCCAGATTTATGCTAAGGACTTCACCATCAGCTTTCTCCTTTGTCCTAGCATAAAGCATACACAGGCACGTAGATGGGGCCTGGCAGTCCCAGTGGACAGTAATTCAATCATGATGCTTATATAGAGAGTAACACATGGTTGATTTGACTCCACTATGAACTACCAAGGTTTGGTCTCTGGTCATTTACTTGCAGTAGCCTTTTGTTTCTCTCTCTCTAATTAGACTGCAAGTGTCCCAGAACAAGGCTACACTGCTCTTCTCTTTTGCCAGTGCCCCTTCAACAATACCCAATACAGCATTCCCATGATCTCTTCACTCAGGGAGTATGTGATACCAGGTAGTGACAGGTTTGGGGATGGGAATTTCTACACACAACTCTCCCCTACATACCTCTCTTCTAACTCCAAGTACCCACAGTATCCCAAAACGTTAGCCCCAGAAAGCACTTCATCAATTTTTTTTATCTAACTTCCTCATTTTACATATATAGAGAGGAAAAAAATGAAGGGGACATGACTTAGTCAAGGGAAAATAACAGTTTAATAACAGACATAACTCAAGAAGAACCCAGGTCTCCTGACCTCCAATCCAGTGCTCTATCCACTATATGATCTGTGAAGGACATGAAAATGGGAACTGAAAGATTTCATCACCCAGCCCTGATTATATCAACTAAGCTAGGAAAAGATCTCCAGAAATTAGAGGGGAAGGTTCAAGGGCTGTTGTTTTCAAAAAGAGCTATTTTGAATCATACTGATTAGATGGACAGTGGGCAAGAGGTGGCATCAGAAAGACCTGGGTTTACTTACTATCTCAATACTCAAGAGAACTCTCCAAAACTACAATCTATAGCACAACTGCTGTTCTACTTTGAAAGAGGGAACTTCCTCTACCAGTGGAATCATACATCTGAACCCTACCCCACTCCCAAATTAGATCTCTAGTGCTGGAGAGGTCCTTCAAGATGAAATCAGAAGCTGTGAAAGAAAGGAAAAGTAAGAGGGTGTGACTTGCCTCCATTCAAATCAGTCTCCTCATCTGTAATATGAGAAGAATATTAACAGTAGTACCTGTTAAAATGACTTTGTGTGTGTGTTTGTTGCATACAGACATATATGTGCACATATATGCATACACACATATATTATATATGGTGTTTTATGTCTATATTATATATACACATACATATGTATGTATATAGTATTAGGTAAATGTCAGTTCTTACTGTGATTATAGAAAAAACATCCTCTTTAAGCAGTGGAATCCGTGCAGAAATGGTCTTGGGACAAGTCACTGTCTTGGTATTTAATTCTCTTATTTTATTTGTTCTATGGACAGTGACACAGGTGGATTAAGAAGCTGCTTTTTTTATTTGAGTAAAAGTATTAGCAAGAAAACTTGTCTTCAGTAAGCTTGATGTAACTAAACGAGCAGAGCAGATGACAGGGACGTGCCTCAGGTAGCGCCTCTCAGGAGTGTGAGAGCTTCGGGTTCCTCCCCGCTCCCCAGCTTAGAGATTGAGTAGTTGGCATCATAAAGTCTGTTACTGTTATGTCCAGGAAATGCCAGGCAACACTTCAGCCTGTGAGGGCACGCTGTTGTATCTACTGGTTGAATTCTCAAGGATATTTGGAGGTCTGTGTTGGGAGGGAAGAGGATTTGTCATTTGTTAGTTCCATAAAAATAATTTTAGCCACCTTGTCTGGTGAGCCAGCCATTAGGTGCTAAATGTGCGTAGGTGGCCTTGAATGAGTGGTCATCCATTTTCTTGCATAATATATGTTATTAATAGTAGACACAGTACCACGGCCCTGATATGTTCTCGCCCTTCCCAGAACATATCACATAGGTGTCTGTACCTTATGTGCTGTGAAATAAACACCTGAGCTAGCCATGGAACTGAGGCAGAAACTTGGAAATAAGCAAGGATAGAAATCTTCCAGATAATAAGCACCTGCCTCTCAGAATTGAGGCTAAAAATGAATTAATTTGTATAGTGCTTTGCCAGCAATATAAATACTAGCTGTTAAAAGTGCAATATAAATACTAGCTATTAAAAGTATTTGTATGTTTGGTATGTCTTATCACGGAATGATCATCTAGTATGTTCACGAACAAATGATTATCTAGTATGTTCAAAAACAGGGGCCTTTTTCCTCTTGTATCTTCTCCTTCTGGTTATTTACTCTCCACAATTCTTCTCTTGGGCTCTTCCTTGATACTTTGGGGGCAGTCACGAGCTGGGGTAAAGACTCAGTGTTTCTAAGGGCAGTGAGAAGGCTTGGAGATGATCCCACACGCACACTACCACAGCCACACTTTGTACCCAGGAGCCCTTGTCTGACTCCTGCCTTTGGCAGCCTAGCACTTCTGTTCTCAGGTATTTGCTAATCCCAGCTTCTTTTGGATTGATTTAGACATCAGTGCCTGGGGACAGGGAGGAAGGTGACATGCAGGGGAAAGTCTCTTGGTGTTCCCTAGTTAGAGCCACTGAAAAACGATGCATTCTCCCAGCCGGAGGAAAACATAGAGTTCTTAACCTTAAGTCTCTGAACATGTTTTGAAAAAACATTTTGATAACTTTATCTCGATATGTTTGGTTTCCTGTGTAATTTTAGTTTATACAATGTTCTGAGGTGTTCATAAGCTTCACCAAACTGCCAAAAGATCTTTGACAAAAGAAAAAAAAGTTTAAGAATTCCTGATACTGAGAATTCTTTGCCAACATAGAAGTACATATTTCAGCCTCTATGGCTTGAGTGGCACCCTTCAGAACGTAGCAGTCAACAAGTCAAGTCACTGTGGTGTATTGAATAACTACCATGGGCCTAGTACTGTAAATATGGCTTGTATAAACTCTAGCAGTTCTTATTCCAACCCTCACTTGGCACTGACTGACTAGGTCTCCAGGCCTGTCTATCTCTCAGTCTCAGGCTGCTGCTGAGGGGTTATTGTGTTTTCTAATGCCACCAGACTTGAACTCCCAATCCCTTTGTCTACTCAGTATCCTTACCCGTGATCAGCTCCCTAATATCATCTAACCAATTAACATCAATTAGCTTTTACAAGAGAATATTTACTTCAAAGATACAGCAAGAACCAAATTATAAAAACATTTCCTCAAACCAGAGCATACTCTGCTCTCTATTATCTCAGTCCCTAGAGAAAATGAACTCAGAATTAAAGCTGATGCTATAAAAACATTCACCTCACCAAAATCACTCCCAAATGTGGTCTTTCTGAATTCCCTGCCTCACTTGCAGGACGCAGCATCTCTCAGCTGCCACGTCAATTCCCTGCTGGTCTGGCATTGTTCCTTGGGACTACAGTGTCATCCCACCAGCCTGGCCACAGCAGTGTATGCCATGAACTTCTGGTAGTTTTTCAGACCTTTGATCATCTCCTGAGATCCAGTACCAAAGGAAAGAACGTAGATAGAGGAGGTGAGCCCATCCTAGAACACAGGTTTACCTAACAGGTGAAGTGCTGCACTTTTAATAAATGATCCTTGATTGATTGATTGTGGAAATAATACTCCCTTTTCAGGATTGTTGTGAGAATCACATGAGATTACGAATGTATAAGTGCTTTGAAAAGTCCAAAGCTGTACAAAAGGAGAAGAGAGGAATTTTGACCTCAAGGAACTCTCCATCTAGGCAGGGTGACAATTCTAACACACAAAAAGGATTGAACAACAGCCCATCTGAGAATGATGGCAGTTTATGAAAAACAACCCTTATCTCTGTTCTCATGAACCATACAGCCTGGTTATTCCCTTTCACACCCCACCAGAACCTAGAGGAACCTCCTACCATGGTTTCCAACTCTTTATCGTGGCCAAGGTGGAGCTAAGATCTAGGCCAAGCCTAGCCTTCTCACCCTCCCCTGCTGAGAGGGGGAGGTAGGGCTGCCATGGATAGAGCACTAGATTTGGAGACACAAGTTCAAATCTGTCCCTAAGATTCTTACCAGCTGCATGATCTTGGACAAATCCCTTATCTGCTACTTAACCTCAGCTTCCTCGTCTATAAAAGTAAAAGTCATAGTAACACCTGCTGCACAGGGTTGTTCTGAAAATAAAATGAGATATCTGTAAAGTTCTTTGTAAACCTTAAGCTCTGGCTCTCTCTCTAATGGCCGTTATCTTCATTGTTATCTATGGTGATTTATTATCAGCCTGAGGGGTCATCTTTAGCAGAGGGTTCTAGGAATCTGCCACATTCTGTTCTGAATTTTTATCAGTTACTTGGAAGAAATTACAGATGGAATATGTATCAAATGTGTAGATGACACGAAGGTAAGAGGAAGAGGTATCACAGTGAACCACAGAGATAGGTTCCAAAAAGATTTCAACAGTCTAGAATGCTGAGTCAAGACCAATGTAGCTCTGATAATGTAGTGCAAGTCAAGTCCCTCAAATAAGGGATCAGTTTCACTTTAGGGGCCTCACTTAATATTCCACACATAGAACACTGCATGTAGATCTCTTCAGTGTTAACTAGTTAAATCAACTGAATTTTCTCTCTTTTCTTTTTCTTTTAAAAGTTTTTTAAAAATATTCTAAGAGGTAGTTCTCTGGGAATATTTGGGAGAGAGATACGGGAGAAAATCTGAACAACATAAAGACAAAAAATGAGGAAAATTCTGTTTTTTTTTTAAAGCTGTCATTTCACGCCAACATAGGGGAGATCCCCTTTAAAGGGCATTACCCTGGGAGAGGGCAGTAGCTGTAATATGTCTAGAGTGGGAAGGGTAGATATTTAGTGATAGATTTAGACTAGGAGAAATAAGAGCATTGGGAAGCCACCTTTTCTGGGACAGAGAACCTGTATAAGCTCCTCAGGGGAGGCTGGTACCCAAAATAGGGGTGAGAAGATGGGAAGGGCAATGACATGGTCTCAGAGATGAAATGTCAGGAGGAAATCAGTCATGTCATGGATAGAGAGAGAGTAGGACTGAGCCACACAATTTAATACAGAGTAATTTTTTACCATGCAACTGTTTCTGTCCAACGTTACTTCTCTAATAAATGGATATTTCTCTATGTATAAGGCACAGTAAAAAGGCACCAAGTCATCAGGCTAATAATTAAGTGCCTATTCTGTGTTAGAAACTGTGCTCAGCACCAGGGATACAAAGAAAGGCACAAAAAAGACTTCCCTGCTCTCAAGGAATTTACAGTGTAATCGAGAAGTGGGGGAAGGATGGGCATGGATGATGAGGCAAGATCTATCAAGGCAACAATTCGGAAATTAGTTAGAAGAGGGAACTCGAATTCAACAATACAAAAGCTTTAACCCCATAAAGAGACTGAAGGAAAACAAAGAAACATCTAATATGTTAATAAAAGAAAAATCAGAATAAACTGAAAGGGCAGTTTTCAAATAGAACAAGACCAAGGAAACTTCTTTTTTAAAGGCATAGTAAAAAAGACATGTGAAGGAGACAGGATGGGAGATTTTTAACTGAGCTGTAAAAGGGAAGGAGTAATATAGGGAAAGAGATAAATAAACAAATAAAAGAAAGAAACCAGCAACAGAAATAAAATTTTTTAAAACAGGAAAGGGTAGATATACAGGGACAGAGGAAGGAGAAAGAAGAACCTGTGAGAAATAATTAGATATTTCGGTACAGAGAGTAAATTAATATTAAAAAAAGGAAAAGATACTCAATATATCCTTTATAGACCATAACCATAAAAATAGTAATTAATATAGAGAACACAAACACAAAATACAGAGTTAATTGGAGCCTCCATAACCATCTTTCCTCACTCCTGATCGCCGTCCTTTCCCCTTTGATTAAAAGTTAATGCTTTTTATTATTCATTTCACAGCAACGTGCCCGTCTGTAAAGCAGGAATCCTTATAGTAAAGGAATGTCTTGAAGGGGCATATCTTACCTTGGGATAAAATAATAAAAGTCACATCTGACTCTTCGTGGCCCCATTTGGGGGTTTCTTGGCCAAGATACTCCAGTCGTTTACCATTTCCTTCTCCAGCTCATTGTACAGATGAGGCTCTGAGGTTGGACCCGACTTCAGGTCTTCTGACTCTAGATCCATCAGTATTCACCGCACTACCCAACTGCCCAGTAATAGTACCTTAAAGCTTATAAAGCACTTTTACCCTAGGAGGCTACAGTAACTTTATTTGAGATGATGAGACAGTGTATCAACGTTCCTGAGATGAAGCAAATGGACCTAAGGGGAAAAATTATATCCCTGAGAACACTGATTAACAAAATAGAAAAAGGAAGATTTACCCAATTGAATATTAAAAATTAGAAAACAGTCCAAAAATGCACCAAAAAAAGAAATCTTGAAAACCAAAACAGATTTTAAATTTTTTTTGGGGGGGGGAGATGTAATCACAAAATATAGACTGATAAAAACTAAAAGTTGATTAGCTTAAGCATCATCAATAAGATGTCAGCCCACCCTGACATCTGAGAAATAAAAAATGAACAAAATGAAATCACAACAAGCAGAAATAAAAATAATTGTCATTATATACATTGTTATATCATCCAAACTTGATAGGGCAGTCAGTCAACAATTCACAAGCATTTATTAAGCATGGAATGTATGCAAAGCACTGAGGACACAGAGAAAGCAAAAAATAACCCCCATCTTCAAGGAGCTCACAGGCTAATAATGGGAGAAAAAATATGCAAACCAGCTGTGGAAGAGGAAGCGATATGCAGGAGCAATTGGAATTCATCTCAGAAGGAAGGCACCTCATTAGCATTAAGCGGGTAAGGGGGGGAGGGGGGGGGAACAGGGAAAGGCTTCTTGCAAAAGGTGAAGTTTTAGCTGAGCCTTGAAGGAAGCCAGGGAATCCGGGAGGCAGAGGTGAGAAGGGAGAGCATTCTAGGCATGAAGACAGACAGAACATGCCTGTACCTGAGAGATGGAGTGCCGTGTTTGAACAACAGCAAGGAGGCTGGTGTCACTGGATCCAAGAGTACATAGGCTGACTGGGTGGGGAGTGGGGGGTGATGGGGAGTTGGATGTAAGAAGACTAAACAAGAAGGGGGCACTTTCTGAAGAGCTTTGAACACCAAACAGGATTTTTCTATTTCATCCTAGGGGTGATAAGGAGCCTCTGAAATTTACTGAGTGAGTAGGGTCATGTGGTATAGGTGTGTGCTTTAGGAAAATCACTTTGACAGCTGAGTGGATTGAAGTAAGGAGACCCCCCAGGGAGACGGACCAGCAGGCTATTAGAATATGTAGGCATGAGATGATGGAGTCTACAATAGGTTGTGGCAGTGTCAGAGGAGATAGGGGGCCTTATATGAGAGACACTGAAGGTAAAATCACCCAGACTGTCAAAGTTCACAAGACTCACCAACATATTGAATAGAGGGGACTGAGAGCAAGTCTGAGGGAATGTTACCTACTTTACAAGCCTGGATGACTGAGGATGTACTGGTGCCTTTGACAGTAACAGGGAGTTACCTATACAAATATAGAATACCCAAATTAATGCTATGTAGAGAGATCTTAAAACAATCCAATTCAAGTAGAATAACTAATTTTATAAAGGATCCACCAAAGGCAGTGGGGAATACTGGTCCAGATGAATTTACAAGAAAATTTTATCAACTTTCTAAAGAACAACAACAGATGCTTTTGCTGTGCAAGTTAATCCCCCTAAAATGGGAAAGAAAACAGTATCAGATTCTTTCTTGCAAAACAAATTAAACGTAACCATTATAAGGGGAAAGAATGACAACAGCAAAACAACAGAAACAAAATGCCTGGAAATGATAGTGACCAAACTCTGCCTCCAAGGACAGGATGTGAAAAGTGACGTCTCCCCCTTCTGATTTATTTATTTTTTTTACAGACGATGGGTTTGTAACACTGCATATAATGTCTGTGTGTGTTGGTTAATTTTATTGCTTTTTTTTCCTCTTTGTTAGAAGAGAATGGTTCTCTGAGAGGCTGTCTACCATAGAAATTAAACTCCATGAGGGCAGAGACCACTTCATTTTTTCTTTGTATTTGTATGATAGCACCAAGTTGGGCACACAATGAAGTACAATAAATGAACTAACAAAAGAAAACTGTTTTCAGTAAATAGGCACAAGACATATAGTGAAAGATGAGTTTTTATTTTCTTCTTGATGCACTCATCTGTCATGCCTGGACTTTGGACACTGGGTACCAGAGCACTCTCAGGTACACAGATACTCCTTGGGGTAGACTCAGGGGAGGTACTGGGACTTAATCATATGCGATAAATATTTATCATTACCACTAACAATAAACATTTATAGATCACCTACTGCATGTAAAGCTTGGTATTAGCTCTTAGAGTGCAAACATGTAAAAGCCACAATCCTCGCCTTCAAAGAGATTAAAATCTATTTAGAAAACTACTCCACAGCCCCATATTCAAAGAACATTTCTGGGTCTATGTACTAATCTGAACCAGCCTTTTTTAGTGTATGATATTGATCAAGTTCAAGGTATTCCAGTTTTCTGTAGAATAAACCCAGTCTGGCAAGGGAGGATAGTAATGCTACCTTACATTTCTGTAGCCTATCTGCCCCTCAGTGACCAGTAGCCAAAAGTGATCTGTGATTCACCTATAGAAGGGGTGAACCTCCCATCCCCTGAGCCTGAGACCCCCATCCTTGTTTCGAAACCTCACAGTCATTACAAATGTAAGGAAGCTTCCTTGGAGGTAAACTTGGTACAGTAGAAATATTGCTAGCTGTACTGAGGGCTTCGGATCCAAACCCTGATGCTTATTAGTGCCTAACTTTGGACAAATCACTTAACCTCTCTGAGCCTCTGTTTCCTCATGTGTAAAAGAGGAGTTGGATTGAATGTGCTCCAAGGTCCCTTCCAGCACTAAAGCTGATCATGTCATCTGCTGCCTCTCAGATCTCCTTCAGTATCAGAGAATCCATACAAACCCTACAGACAGATATGAATAAATGTGAGGAGGTAAGCACAGGGAAGACAGCATTGAATTGAAATCAAAAGACCCAGCTTTTAATCCAGTTCTGTTTCTTACTTACCATGGTTGTGTTGCGGTTTAAATTCTGCCCACCCAGGGATACCAAAAACCGTCGAGGTTTCATGATGTGTTGTGGTGAACCCTTCTCAAAGACTTCAGTCAGACCAGCTCTGATCCAAGTACAGGCATTTATTGAGATTGACACTTCTCCTGAAGCAGGCTAAGTTCCAAGAGGAACCAGCAACTTCAGAGAAAGCAAGATGGGATTTTTATAGGGTGAAGCTGCAATTGCATAACAAAAATTATGACTATTAAAAAGGCAGGAGAAGTTTGTTAAGAAATTAGGTAATAGGGGAGGGGTACTAGGCATGGTGGAACTGCTAATGCAACTACCCACAAAGCATACATTGTGGGGTGGGAGGTATATATGTATGTATGTATGATATTATAATAAGCCTCTCTACATGATATGTTCACTCAGTTCTTTACTATTATGCGTAGGTGCCTACTTAGAGAAAGGCCTTTCTATGGTTTTAGGGTTCACATCCCACTTGGGCATCCTGGTGCTGCTACTTTCTGACTTCCTGGGTATTGTGATCCTGTCTGAGACTAAATAGATATGGTTGTGGCTGAGTGCATGGACACGTCTGCTGTTTCTGTAGGAAATATGAGGAATGGGCCTAGGGGCAGCCGCTAACTAGAGGCAGTACCTGGGATCCCATCACATGGACATGCCTGCTGTTCTGTGAGAAATATGAGTTAACACTAGTGAGCAGTGAGGTATGTATGGAGAAGTTAGACTATTGAGTGTGTGTATGTAGGGCAGTGGGCCTGCTGTTCAGTGGGGCCTATCAGGAAGTTAGAACATTGCGGCTGGGGGCAGCTTTATTAGGATTCCATCAGTTGAATTACTTCCTGTCTCTCTGGGGCTGTTTTGTTTTTTTTTTTTTAACTTACAAAATGAAGAGGTTAAACCAGATCATCCTTGAGTTCCCTTCCACCTCTCAAATCCAGTAGTTTTTAAGGGGCAATGAGAACTCCTCAAACTGAAGAGACCCACAGAATTTACCTTTAATTTTTAAGGTAAAATTCACTGTGAAATCAAAATAATGGAAATCAGGTATAGTTATCCCTTCCACAGCAAGTCTTTCCCCATATATCTCCTGTTGGCACAATAAATTAAATGGAAATTTTGGGGGAGTTTTGCAGAAGCCTGATGATACACAAAGACCAGCAGATGACACAGAAAAAGTTTAGAAACTCAAAAATGCATAAACTATATGTACAGTATTGTATATCAACATTTTATCTTTTAATAACATAAATGTACTAAAATTTTACAATAAAATAACCTTTCTTCTCTGGTACAAAGGGTGGGCCAAAATATTTTATGAGGATTTTCCAGATTCGGGGGGGGGGCGCTCACTTCTAACAACCTTCCTTCCCAAAGGGCTACTCCCCCCTCCCCCTCCCCCTGGCTGCCATAATGTGGAAGGGATAACTGTAGTTTGCTTCCTAAAAGGAGAGGGGATCCTCCTCTACCCTAAGCTCACATGCTTTAAAAATGACATATATAGAAATCCTGGACTGTCAGAATTACAAGGAACCTTCAGTGGTGTTAGCATCAAAGCTAATTCCCTTATTTTATAAGTGAGGAAACTGAGACCTAGAGCAGTGGGATCCATTCAGAGTTATATAGCTAGTTAGGGTCAGAGCCAGGGCTAGAATTTTATGCAAATACTTACTTGAGCATTCTCTCTCATCCCTTCCCCTCCCCTCCCCTCCCTTCCCTTCTCCTCCTCTCCCTCTCCCTCTCTTTTCCAGGAACGCCAGCCCTACGGGCCTTCTGCTGACCGTCATTGTAGCTCTCACCTACACAGTTGCCATTGTATATGAAGAGTAAGTAGCTTTGAAGCATGGCATCTATAGCATGGAAAAGCCTAGATCCCATGGTCTGAGGTGATGGACTGAGGAGGAGGGGAACAAGAATGAGACTAGACAGAGCCCTGGCTCACTTCTAGTTTCCTGACTTAGAAAGAATGATTGATTCTTGCTCTCATGAGGACAGTGGGGGACGTACGCATGGCCCAGGGATCCGGTCTGACCTTTTGGATGCCCTCTCTAGAGTCATTAACCACTGCCTGTTTCCCTGGTAACTGGATCTGTTACCAGTGAAGAGGAAGGTAGAAATGAGGAGGCTTTAGTATCCACCTGGGGCAGGACATGGCTGGTAACACATCTGGCTTCTGTCCTGCCTTTGGGGAAGGACTGTTTTAATGAGGCGTCATCTCAGAAGTGGAGCTCTCCTCACCTCATCCCCCTGCCTTTCCCTGCTCCCTTAAACTCAGCATTTCTTTCTCCCAGTATTGTACCCACAAACCTCTCCTGTGTGAAGAGAAACTGCTCTACTTCAGTCAATGGCACTATGAGGGTACAGGCTGTTTACAAGTCAAATAATCACAGATCCAAAGCAGAGACTCTGAATCCAATTCTGAAGGTAGTTCTTAGTAGCATTTAGACTCTCCTCTGATGTCCTTTATTCCATGACCTTGTCCTAGCAAAGAAGTTGGCAAAGGGAAATGGGTTATACTGACCAGGCCCAACAACACCTTGAACTTGGAACTTGGAACCTCATGAAAGGAGGACATTCTTATCCCAGAGTCCATATCAAAAAAAGGTGGTCTCTTTGCAAAAATTTTCTTAGAAACTAGAACCTAGGATCATTTAGTCAGCCAAAAATATCAATGGAGAGAATCCTGGAAAAATGTTCCATCTCACCATACCAAATAGTAGGAGACCCAAGATTCAGAAAACTCAGCAAGGACAAGAAAAAGATAAGTGAATGAACTTACCACCAAGTAATTCTTACAGAAAAAAGAATCGAAGCCCAGCTCACCAGCCCATCACTCTTACAGCTTTCATCACTTCTGTTCCCATCGTTTCCAACTCCCTTCCCTTCCCACCCCCAGCACAAGGCCTGGGGCCAACCCTTGTGGCTGTGACAGTTTTAGACAGATTTTTTCAGTCACTTTTGGCAATCCACTAGGGGATCCCCATACCCAGAGTGGATGGAGGTCCCCTTACTCACTAACTTCCCCTTATTCCCTCATTACTGTCAGCATGCTGGCCTGGAGCAGCCATACGACCTAAATAACTAGACAGTTTTTACTACCAGACTTTGGTAGATTGTGTCCTTCTACCAGGATGTAACTCATCCCACAAATCAGAACAGCTCCACAGCTCAAGAAGGAAAGGGGGCATGGCTGAGGACACTAAAGTGGAGGAAGCAAGACACCAGAAATATGGCACCGATTAGAATTCATTAACCCAGCACCAGAGGAAATGGGGCCAGATAAGAGAGGGAGAGAAAGATGGAGAAGAGAACTCTCTCTTAGTACTCTCTACAGAATATCCTTGGAGACCCTCCTCTAACCCTTTTACAAATAGCCCAAAAAGTCAATTACATAGAGTATCATAGCATAGTAAAGGCTTAGAATAGGCCTTCCTGCATTGTACAGTTGGGGGTCTTCTTACCACAATGTTCCACCTGGTCACCCTCATTCACTGAGGAAAGCACATGGCATCCAACTCTGATAGTCTTAACGGGGGAGCAGCAACGGTCAGTGCCAGACCTTCAGATGGAAAGGAATTGGCCACAAGCAACTGTTCATCCAGCATAGGGTAGCAAAGTAGACAGAGTGATGAAAAATGCCAAAAGCTGGCAGAGGAAGGGGAAAAAACTCAGGCTGCAAAGGAAGGCGAAAATATCACCACAGACTCTGCAAGGCCCTGGTAACAGCAATGACATAATTCAAGTATGTCTGAAAAGAGCAGGAAATAAGGAATCCGAGCCCTAAAGGAAAAAATTAGCAAGTCTAATCCAACAGTAAATTATCTGTAAAGTGTCTGGCAGAATGGGAATGCAAAAATGCAGAGGCAGAAGGAGAATGAGTGGAAAAAGTGTTTTTTCTAAGAAGATTAGAATGTATGACAACCTCTAGAAAAGCAAGATTATACTAACCAGGAAAAACACAACACCCTTTCCCCATCATTGGACAGAATTAGAAAAATGTTACTTATAGCAATAAGACAAAATGGCAAAGAGAATACCGACCTGTCTCTATTTTCAAAGGCATAATGGTATACCTTTTAAAAAAAACTGAATCAGCCCCCAAAATGCCCTAAATTGGAATTACTAGTAACTACAGTAAGGTAACAAAGACAAAATAAATCCATAAGAAAGATCAACAGCACTTTTCTACAGTGGTTTTTTTTTTTAAGGAAAGGAATGAAATTTAAAAGAGAAATCCCATTCAAAATAACTACAAAATATACCTAAAATATATGGGAGTTAACTTGGAGACACAGAAAATGATAGGACTGCAACTATGAATCACTCTTGACAGAAGAGAGATTTAAATAATTGGAGAGAGATTCACTACTTACAGTTGGCCCATGTCAGTGTCATACATATTGCAGTACTGTTCTAACTTACAAATTTAGCCTAAAGTACTACTTTTAGTTTACAAACTTAGCCAATCAGGTGACCGTGGAAATGTTTTGCTTTTTGTTGAAGTAGACAAGTCAACAGGCATTTATTTATTTAAAACCTTCCATGTCCCAGCCACAGTGATAAGCACAGAGGACACAAAGGAGGGCTGTGCTCTGAAAGAGCTCACGGTCTCTAATGGGGGAGACACGTGCAAACAACTGTGTACATATGTGTATATACCTGAGAGGGCAGGGGGAAGCTTGAGGATGGACGAAAATGTAAACTAATCCATTGAGAAGAACAAAAGGCCTAGAATCTCGAGAGATAATTAGCAAAAAAAAAAAGTATGAATGTAGCATAATAATATACTAGACTTGAAACTAAATTATAAAATTAATCTTCAAAACCATTTGGTCCTGATTGAAAAAAACAATAACAGAAGAGAAAATCAGTGAACCAGATTACTTAATTAAGCAAGAGTTGAAGCAATGGGGAAGAGTAGTCTGATAAACCCAAGAACATATATTATTGGGGGAAAGACTTTTTTTACAAGGACTACTATGAAAACTGGAAAGTTATCGGCAGAAATTAGGTTTACATGAACACCTTACAAATAGCTATTAAACATAACACGCAGCCTTCAGTCCCATCAGAGCCACACTCCCAAGTGCACTGGAATCAAAATATAATGGGAAATATTTAACAAAATAAATAAAAGACAATAAAACATAGATATTATTAATATGTGGTTTTCTAACTCAATATACAGCCCACAGGGGTCCTTATATATGGCTTAGTAGTCCCCATTTCTATTTGAGTTTGCCATCAGTGCCTTATGCTATATAATACAATGCTAGGGTTACGGCTTAGCACTGCTGAGAGGAGCAAGTCTTATGCCTGGCCAGCAGGCTGCTTGTCCTCCTGTGGAGCTTGTGAATAAAAGAATGAGGCAGGAGAGTGGGTCTGGAAGCAACTCCGATTTATTCAAGCAAGCACTCTGATTATATAGTCTCTGCCCTGTCAGCCTAACAAACTATGGTAACACATACAACAAACCTGGAACATTCTACAGACTTGGGACCATGGTAACAAAAACAAACAAGGGTGGGGCCATCCCTTCCAGCACCATCTTGTTCACCCTTCCCTGCTCCAGACTCAGTTTACCTGATGTTCATCAGTGTGGTGCCCCAGGTGGCGTGGTGGTCAGCACCCCTTACAAAACAATAAGCTCAAAATGGCAGCGTTAACTAAATATAAAAGATTAAGGTCTACAGCCTTGCCACTCTGAACACACCAGATCTTGGCTAATCAGAAGCTAAGCAAGATCAAGCCTGGTTAGTACTTGGATGGGAAACCTGTATCTCAGATGTCATAAAGTCTGATTGCAAAATATACCTGGAGTCATTCCATGAGCAGTTTTCAAAAAAATTGCAAATTATAAACAGCAAGATGAAAACATGCTCCAAATCACTCATAGCACTTTTTTAAATTTAAAAATATTTATTATAATGTATATAAAAGCTGCAAAAATATTTCAGTCATTCGACATTACATTTAATAGACAATTCAAATAGTTTTAAAATCTAGACTATAAAAGGCACCTTACAATTTCATAGTTTAACAGTTTGATCATTAAAAACAGTTCAACGTCAGCAAAGGAGGTAGATACTTCATGAGTAAAATGGAAGAAAAAGTTTGGCTTGTTAAGAAGAGTAGTCCACAATAGCTCTGTCCCTCATACCTCTTCTGGGATTTTAACTGTGGCACTCTCTTTCAGTTTGGCCAAGACACAGAGCTTGATCTCCAGGCCAAAGGCTTTGGCCAGGGGTGGAGGCACTGCATTCCCTACCTGTTTGTGTTTTTCTACAGTATTGCCTGTAGGAATCTAGGAACCCTTGGGACAGGGCACACTCCCGCACACTCACTAGTTGGTGCTGTTCTGGGTGAATCACTCCACCCTGTTTGCCCATGGGTTCAGGATCGGTAACTATAGTGCTGAAAAAGCCACCCATTCCAATCTTCCATAGAGCCCAGCCCAATGGTTATGCCTGTTTCCAGTGTGAGGCAGACACCATGGAATCAAGGTGTTGAACTGTCTATCTGCTAGATTACATGGTTTACCTTTCGCACAGGCGCAGACTCTGAGGGCTCCAGTACTGCTGTGTCCATTCTTATCATCGTGGTTATAGTGCAGTTTCTTGGTCACGGTACCATCCGAGATGTGTACCTGGATGTTAGGAAGGTCTCACCCATCTGAGCCCCGGGCCAGAGGAATCGGTTTTATTCGCGCACTCGCCAAATAATTCATTTCCTTGCAGATGTGCTCCCTGAGGATTGGATCATGGGAGTTCCTCATCTGTCTCTGGAACCAAGATTTTGGCTCCTCCTTGTAAGCAATCTCTTCTTCTGAGGCACCGTTCTTCTTGATGTTTGGAAGGTCTGGCATCATGTCATGGATGGTAATTGTTCAAAATGGAGCAGAACGCAGCCTCTTTATATTGCTAACAAATAGCTTGTTATCCACCACGATGCTGAGCTGGCAAGCTCGGGGTGCAAGTACATGCAGGGGCTCCAGAAACATGGGGAGTTTCTCGCCTGGGGCTGCAGCCAAGATGAGGGCCCTTCTTCGAGTCTGGGCAACACCATACTGGCCAGCCTGTAATACACCAAATGTGCACTGAGACCCCATTCGAACCAGACATCGGAGGGCCAGCTTAAGGATCATGGAACGCTTGAATGACACAAAGTTTCTTACATTCTCTAGAAGGAAAAATTTAGGTCTGTAGTAATCACAGTAGCTGAGGAAGGAAACAATTAAGGAGTTCTTGAACTTGGAATAAGTGCGTGAGTTGAAGCGGTTCATGCCTCTAAACCCTTGGCAGAGTGGGCCACCACACAGCATTTCTACATCTCCTTTCTGAGACAGCTTCTGGCCCAGGGAGTTGGTCTTCTTCTCAGACATAACCAGCTTCAGGAGAGCATTACAATCTTCTGTGAATACAGTGCTGTCAGGATTATTCATACAGAACGCCTGGGCAGCAGGCTCCCACATTTCAATGGCCCACAGCATTTCTGATACTCCTGCTTGGTGAAAACCTTCTGACAATACTCCACAGCCAGAGAACACATTCAAGGTGCGAAGCTTGGGCAGCTTGATGTGTACAGTTTCCTGCTACAGATTTTCCCTTGTCTTTGCCTTTTCCTTTGTCTTTATCGCCATGGGCATAAGCTCATGAGCTTTTCATCTAAGTTTTAGAAAAACTTAATATGAAGTTTGACCATTAAAATTGTCCATTTTTAATAAATATTACAATCTTTAAAAAAAATTTTCTCCGCAGTTTCCATTTATTTTCACTCCCTCCTTGACAAAAATCATAAAAGCAGGTTTTTTTGGTTGTTCCTTTAAGTGGCTGTTCAAAATATTCTAAGAGGATTTTGTAGCTTAAAACCATTTGGAGAGGCAGTACAGCATAGTAGATAGACAGCAGCAGAACTATGAAGCCATGGGTTCTAATCCTACAGCTCACACATACTGCCTCTAATCCCAGACAAACCTTTTAAATGTCTCAGTGCTCTGGGCAAGTCTCTAAGACTTTTGGAGTTTGCAGTAAATTCGGGATCAAAATAAAATGTGTCTTCAGGTCTACCCTTTGCAGGCTTAAAGGATGGAAGAATTTCTCTTCTGTATAATTTATTCCAGTCTATTGTGGAGAAAAATGAATGCCTTTTAATTTCTTCAACTCCATCTGGCCCCGCTCCTAATCTGTTTGCAGGATTTCGTTTGAAAAGCATACATAAAAGACTCTGTGCTTCAGGGCTTAGATTAATGTAGATTAAAACAACTCTGTAGTTGACAAATTGACAAAGATGACAGTAGTCACTGTTGAAGAGTTAAGAGGATATGAGGAAAGTCAGATTTCTCCACTCTAGATGGAACTATGATATGGGCTATTAATTATTCTGGACTGGAATTTGGAATTCTGTAAAAAAGAGCAGCAACATCCTCTGGCCCAGTTGGCCCTCCTCCTGGGTCCAAGACAAACAAAAAATGCACCAAAATATAGCAGCATTCTTTTTGTCAAAGTAACTAGAAGTAGAAACAACATAGGTTCCCAATAATTGCAGAATGGCTAAAAAAAAATAACCAGGGTATATAAATGTAATGAAAGTAAGAAATAGCAAGACCTTAAAATATAGTGAGAAGAACTGTGTTCAAAACATGGCCTTAGGTGAGGAAATTGAGGTACAAAGAAGTTGAATTGGAAAAAAAGAGAAAAGAAATAGCAAATGATGAACCCAGGAGGTATGAGAAGATTTGTATGAACTGATGCAAACTGAGATAAGCCAGACCAAGAGAACAATATACACGATGACTACAACATTGTAAATAAAAAAGATCACTAAAAGGAAGGCAAACTGTTCTTAATTGAAAAACCAACAAAGATCTCAAGGAACAAACAACAAAATAGACTTTCTCCCTTACTACAGAGAGGTGGGGGGAATGCTGGAACTGAATAATGTATACTTGTCAGCAGTTGTCACACTATCAGATACATGTGGCTCCAAGAAGCTGTAGCATGCACAGTGGCCACAGCCCATAAGACTATCTTAACAGATGGGCTAAACCAGGTTGAGAGTAATCTACAGACCTCAAACCCACTGGTGATTTAAGGGGTGTCCATTCAAGCATGTGAAGACTTCTCCCAGCAGAGTGAATAGATAAGAACATTTTGTTCCACTGACCATGAAGGCAACTGAAGCTGGCTCTACATAGCACTTAGAGCTTCATCAGACGTGGAAGATGGATGCCAAGGTCATCCACTAGATCCCAGCCCATCTCCTGTGGTCCTGACTTTTGGCCTGCTCTAGACTTCAATAACTCAGGAGGAGAGAGGGAGGCTGACAGCTTTGCACAACTCTGCCTCACTTAAATCCAATTCATGGACAAGTCAAGACTCATGCAATCAGATATTTCTACTTAATTGCTTTTCTTTATCACAAAGGTCATGTGAGTCTAAAAGGGTGACAAGCATGAAATGACTATATCGTAAAAACAAATAGTAAGACACATTAAAAATATCATTCTTGCCTAAGTACAGACCCTGTGTCAGATCCTGAGGGAGATTGGGAGACATCTACGAGACTGCCTCTATCCTAAAGGACTTAGCTTTTTATAGCACACAAGTAACAAATACAGATACTATAACGTGGTGAGTGTCACAGTCAGTAGTGTGTATATGGTCAGGACTTAAAGGACTGGAAAGAATTTTAGTTCATAGTTCAATCTCGGCCACCTCCTCATTTCACAGGTGAGAAACCTGGGGAAGTGATTCTAAGACAGAGAAGTAGTAGAGCCAGCATCCCAAATCCAGCAGACCCTCCATTACACCATACCTCCTTCCTCTGTGTACTGGCATGCCCCAGGGAAGCTTTCCCACAGAACACGATATCTGAGTTGGACCTTGAAAAGACAGATAGGATTTGAGTAAATGGGTGGGGATATTCCAGGGAATGATGACTCCACTGTGTCTGCAGTCTAGGAGAGTAATGTGAATGTGACTAGAAAAGCAGATTCAGGGGGTATGTCATAGAGGGTCATTCTAAAGAATTTAGGTGTAATCCCTTAGGCTGTGGGGATCATTCGGAGAAAGACTGCTCATCATGGTTCCCCTTTACTTTTACCCTTTTGTAGCTCATCCCCAAAATTGGGGGCAAAGAAAGGTACTGGAGAAGGCAGATAGGACTCCCAAGAAAGTGGGATATCCTCAGCCTAAACATTGCATCAGACTCCTACCCCTAAATAAGGGACAAGTGAGATCATACGGACATTCTATGAGGAAGCTTAGTCTGCAGCTCCTGGGGTCTGAGAAGGGTGCTCTTGGGCAGGGGCTGGGAGTAGAGGAGCCACCTGGGTAAGAAGGCTTGGTTGCCTTCTCTACTACCAGTATCTGGATAATCTGAGAGGAATTGTTCAAAACTTTGGTGCTAGGAGGAGAGAGATCTTGAAAAACAATTGGCTAATGGTTTTTTTTTTATCTCTGCCCTTTCTTCCTCATCCCTTTCTTTCCCTTACTCTAATCCTTCCCCCTCACCCCCTCCCCACCCAAAAAACCACCTCATACAGGCCTTTCACTGAGGAGATCTACCGGCAAAAGTCTCCGAAGTCAAAGAAGAATAAATAAATTCTGGCAGGATGTGTTGGAGAATGGGTGGTAGAAGGAGTCGGGCTGACTGCATTGCTGGAAGCCAAGCTCTGTCGTCTACATGTGTTGGATAATTTCAGCTGAAATGCTTGGTGACCACTTGGGTACTCCAACCCCTCT
>CM053772.1:123644529-123697819 GCA_028658325.1 Potorous gilbertii | reverse complement strand
GCCTTTCACTGAGGAGATCTACCGGCAAAAGTCTCCGAAGTCAAAGAAGAATAAATAAATTCTGGCAGGATGTGTTGGAGAATGGGTGGTAGAAGGAGTCGGGCTGACTGCATTGCTGGAAGCCAAGCTCTGTCGTCTACATGTGTTGGATAATTTCAGCTGAAATGCTTGGTGACCACTTGGGTACTCCAACCCCTCTCCACCCCGCCAGGGACTCGGAGTGGTAACATAAAGTGCCTTTTAAAACTGCCTCCTGGGGGCTGGGGGAGTACACCACTGGGTATGTGCCCTCACCCACCCACCCCCAACTTCCCAATTCAATAATAAAATAATAACCTAATTCCTATTTACCTCTCCGTTCATCTTTTCATACATGAGTACAGTAAGTAAGAGCAAGAATTCTTCTCTTCTCATGATATAGGCAGTTGGTGTTTCTCTTTTAAAATGTAATTCATTATTCACCTTCCCAGGTCCCTCTATTTCTAAGCCTTTGCCTGTTCTACTACCACAAACATGTATCCAACGTGGGGAGAGAGACTGTCACCTCAAATCAACCAACATTTATTGAGCCTACAAAATATAACCCTGTAACTAGGTAGATTTTTGGGTGAGAGGGTACAGTGGAAAGGCCACAAGACAAAAAAGAGTAAGGAGACCCCAGAAAGTTTGGAGGGATAAGACTATGAAATATTAGTGAATGATATAAATTTAATTATAATGCAATATGTTTATATCTTTTATATATTTGCAATAAAATTTAATTGTAATACGGTATAATTAAATATTGTATTGTCAAACAATAAGTGTTGTAGGTCAAAAGAGTAAGAGATTACTGTTGCTGGGATAAATTAGGGAGCCCTTCAAGGATTAGGGGAAACTTAAAGAAGGACCAAAATTAAATACTCAGAAGAGAGATGGACCAGCTCTTGTTTTCCGTAAGCCAATGTAACATAGAATGGGGTGAGCTTCAGTCTGGACAATTCCCTTTGAAGGGGAAGGGAAAGGAGGGAAACCATGTACCAGACATGTGCTAAGTGCTTCACAAATGTGATCCTCGAAATAACTCTGAAAGGTAGGTGCTGTTAATTACCCTTATTTTACAGGTGAGGCAACCAAGGCAAACAGGTTAAGTGACTCGCAAAGGGTCACAGTAAGTGCCCGAGATCAAATTTGAACTCAAGTCCTCCTAATTTCCAGGCCCAGTGCTCTAACCACTGAACCACCAAGCTTCCTTAAGCGGCCTGCAGAGGGGCTTTATTTCCTTTCTTCCCATCTTATTACTGACCTCTGTTTCTCCTTTGAGAAGGACTCAGTTCTAATTCTAATGTCTCCTCTAATGTATAGGTTTAACTGACTAATGTTCTCGACCTGATCCAAGGTTCTTCTACCCATCCATAGTCCCCCTTTGTTTTGATGCTTGTTTGTGCCCCCATCTTGTTGGTTTGCTCAATGTTTCAGTGCAGGTACTAATGAGAATGTTGTGTGGGCGATCTCAAAGTGAACCCCAGTCACAAACCAAGCTCATTCACCCCAGTCACAGATTGTGCCTTTAATGATGGCTTTGAGATCTACTGGTATGTCTCAATCTACTCTTTAGGTGTCCTTGTCAATACTATAGAATTTTAGAGCTGGAAATGGCTTCTTCCCTCTTCCTATGGTCTCCTGTAGTGTTCCATTCTCTTCTCCTTCAGTTTCTCCCTGATTCTGGCAAGTTCTCCATATCCTTCCCTAAAGCCCAAAGCCTGAGCAGGGCCCTGGAATTCCACACCATGCCAGGATCCAGCAGACAATAAGAACCGTCAAAGTTGATGTCTTCTAGCCTTATGGTTAAGATAAAACCAAAGACCTTCTCAGAACTCCCTAATGCCTGTGAGCAAGCCACGTGAAAGAGACCAGAGGAGAAATGAGAAGGTGAAGTAGGTAGACCAACCTGGGATCTGCTTTTGATGTTTTTCCGTTTCTGTCACTTGGCACCAAACTTTAGTCAGCACTTAATGCCTTGGGTTGAGCCTCATGGAGTCTCCCTACTGTTTGGACATTATCAAACCTAGCCTGTGACCCAGTGCATAGTCTTCAAACAAGCAAGTGTTCATCAGTAGATGTTGATTAAATGCCTAAGTGCTGGGAATACAGATGCAAAAATAAATCTTTGCCCTGGAGGAGCTTATAATCTAATGAGAGCCCACAGCATACAAAAGGGAGCTGAAAAGCAATGGGAAGGTAGAGGTACCCACTGAGGAGTCATGAAGAAGTCAGAATAGAAATTCCTGGTTTGGAGACAAATAACATTCCACCTTTTGCCAAAAGTAGAGAGCAGGATCTGACATTCCCAAGGCACCCATACCCCCTTATACCCATTATTTTCAGAACTTTCAGATGCTGATACACCTTGTAAATAGCCTTCCCCACTTATTTGTCTTAAAGGAAGAGCAACTGGGGAGAGCTGTCCAACAGTAAGAAAAGGAGTTTCTAGAGGGAGAGAGGACCCCATCCACACTAAAAGTATGGCAGGAGAAGTGACCATCTACCAGAGATATCATAAAGGGATCCCCTGCACTAAGTGAAAGACTGAATTAGGGACAGAATGGTTCTTCTAAATCTGAGATTCTCTATGGTTGGTCACAGTGTTGAACAGTGAAATATACTACAAATTGAGCTCTGGTAGATTATGTTGCAGGGATGATGGGGAGAAGTACCAATTTTGGGGGGGAACAGAAAAGTCTGATTATTTACACACACACACACACACACACACACTCCACACTCCACCTTCCTCCACTTCTATTCCCTCCCCAACACTACTTACCTTTAATTGATTCTCATGCCCTGGAAGTTGAAGAAAATGATGATTTCAGTGGTTGGTTTTGGGGTGGGGGACAGAAGGGGGAGAGCATAGACCAGACTTATGATTTCACTGGTATTGGGGGCTCCAAGAGAAGAAATTCCCTCCACCAAAGCAGATTAGTACCTACTCTGCCATTTGTTTACAATTGTCTGGAGGCACGGAAAGGTGAAAGGTTTGGCTAGCCTCAAATAACCAATGTATATCAAGAGGGAGGACTTGAACTCAGGTCTTCCTCACTCTATGACCAGCAGCTTTCTTAAGAATAAAGAGAAGAGGAAAATGAGAGTAAGTGAATGTGACCTAGAAGCAACATGTGGGTTGGAAAGAACACCAAAGGTTGGTCCTCCAAGAAGGAGATTTAAACGCGCTCTAAGTCCCAGCTCTGCTACTTAGTAGCAATGGAACACTGGATAAGTCCCGACCTCTCTCAATCTCGGTGTCCTCCATAATAATGCCACAACCCTGGCTTCCTCCCAGGTTTATCATGAGGATCTAGTAATGTATGAGAATTTTAAAAAAAAAAGTACTCAATGAAAAACAGGGATACGACCATTTTAACATTCATTTACTTAAATGTCTGAGTTCCAAATTTTCTCTCTCCCTCTCTCACCTGAGATAGTAAATAATTTGCTATAGGTTGTATATGTTCGACCATGGAAACATTACCATATTAGTCATGTTGTGAAAAATGACAGATTCAAAGGGAAAAGAAAGAAAAGAAAGGGGCTTCAGACTGTGGCCATAATAGGCACTTAATAAATGATAGTTGAGTGACTGACAGGGATGAGAGCTACATCAACTCTTTAGGGTAAACAAGGTTAGGCAAATGAATACCCTAAATTAGGGCTCTATCTGTGATTGGGGTTTGGAAGAGTAGTTTGTGGTCAGGGTTACAAGAGAAGTCATAGACCCTTAATGGTGGCACAGTGGATAGAGCTCTGGATCTGGAGTCAGGAAGACTCACCTTCCTGAGTTCAAATCTGGCTGTAGACATTTACTAGCTGTGATCCTGGGCAAGTCACTTAACCCTGCTTGCCTCAGTTTCCTCCTCTGTAAAATGAGCTAGAGAAGGAAATGGCAAACCACTCCAGCATCCCTGCCAAGGGAACTTCAAATGGGGTTATGAAGAGCAGGGACCAAATGGAAAATGCTTTAACCATCACAACACAAGAGATGACTGAGACTTTCCACTGTAAAGAGGAATTCAGTGTAAGGTGGGTTCTTCTTGAATTTCAAAAAATAAATTCAGTATTGAAGTCCTAAAAGGACTTGATTGCCTGGGCCTGGAATGCTCCTTTGCTCATATCCTTCCCACACTTTAAATTTCAGTTCCCAACTTACCTCCTTCCAAGCTTCCATGACCTTCGGTCGAATTTTCAAGTTAGCAGAATTTGTCTCCCGTACTTCCAGCCTCCCATGACCCAAAGACACCTGGGAGTATTCAGGCTCAAATGAGTGCTTTGCATTTAAATTTTAAAGAGCTGTATGAATGTCAAGTACTATTACCAGCTGCTCTCTCCCTGCCTCCATCCCCTCCTGCCTATCAATCTGCTCTCATAAAGTCATTTACACTGAGGAACTAATCATTGTTTACATAGTGATCCTAGGGGGCATTTTAAAATCAAAGAACAAAAGCTTCAAGGAAAAAAAGAAGAGATGATGGAATTTCAGGTGTCAGCTAACAGAGGAGAAAATTACTTTAGGGGCACTTTCTAAGTATTTCCAAGAATGAGGGAACTAAGTATGTAGGTGGCTACCTGATCTATTATTTCATGAGAACATCCCTAGATCTTTTCCATACAACAGAGACAAATTTGGTCATAATATAGGAGAATTCCTTGTGGGCATAGCTCATGCATAGACAGAAGTCATCTGTACAGACATATGAGGTGTATGCCCCACAATACCTCTACCCTCTAAATCCCTGGCCCCTTACCATTCTCTCCCTTGACAGAAAAGAACCAGCACCTCCCCCTCTCTCGGTTTGAAGAACCAAGGTCAATAGGGCCATGCTATCTACTCTTCCAAAACGTTGTCTTCAGGAGCTTCTTAGTCATTCCCTTCTTTTATCCCACTATTTAGGACCAAAACCCATTGACCCAAGCACTCTTCTCACATCGTTTCTTCCAGCCGAGGGTCAGATGCATGGAAGTAGGAAAATGGATGGGTTGACATTTGAAAGATGCTCCCAGGCTCAAGATTTTGTCACATGAAGGTTCCCTAGAGCTCTCCACCAATTCAACAATGATTTGTTCTTGTATTTGGTTTGGGAACTCCATCTCATCTAGAACTCAGTAGATTAAGTCTTGGAGGTTCAGAGAAAAAATCCTTACTCAGGCAGGATCACAAAAGCTCCGGAGTGTCAGAGACTATGTCTGAACCCAGAACATCCTGACTTAGAAGCTATCACTTAGATATATCTAATTTCAGCTTCTTCCTCTTAAAACAGGAAGGTTGTGAGACGTTGAGTAAATCACTTCCCATTGATAAGATAGAGTGAAGGCCAGTTACAAAATGGAGTTGGTTTAGTGTGGGAATCAGGAGAACCAAATGGATTTTAACTCATGAAACACTCCATCTTGTGCTGCCACATCCATGGAAAACTTGATGCTATAAGTCATCTATTGTTTCATAAATGCAGGCAGATGCAATTAATCAGCATCTCAATTCTGCGAACAGACAGACCCCAAAACCTACTTGTCATCCCCCCCCCACAATTTGACAGAAGCTAACTCTTACCCCTTCCCAACTTGGGAAGCCCCTAATCTTTCCCCTAATTAGAAATTGGATTACCTAATATGGTTTGTATCCTGGTTGATTTTTTTTTTATTTAATTAGCTTTATTTGATGATTCTTAATATACAAAAACGTGTCTTACCCTGTATTCAAGGTCTTTGTACTGACTGAGGAGTCCATTAACCTATTTATTACCCCTGTTTTGATAATAAATCATGTTGCTTTGATGGTTTCCTCAGTTTTTATTCATTAACTGTCACAGTTTTTGATGAAGCCAGCCAGGTTGGAACTTGACAAAGCTGTAAGACCTTGGGGAAGTCAATTCCCATCTCTGGTCTCTAGTTCTACCTTGTTAAGTGAGGATGTTGGATAAGATGGTCTCTTTTAGTACCAACATTGTAGGTTCCAGCTGATGAACCTCTATTTCACGCTAGATACTGTGAGAGAGGAGAGATTGTGTGCCCTTAGAAAGAGGAGACAGTAACCTCCTACACACAGGACATCTTGGGGAAACTATTCAAGGAAGTCTGTGACCAAGAATTAACATGTGTGGGGCCAACACCATAAGTGGCCATGGGGATAAAATGAAAAAAAAACCCAAAATCATCCAGGGCTGTCGTTAGCAGTGAGAGTGGAATCTGAGCCAGGTTTAACTGGGCAGAAGAGACAAGGGAGGGGGCGTGCCACAGGGAGAGGCCAGGCAGGCTCTCTTCCCTCAGTACTCTCTGTGCCTGGTATTTCAGTACAATAAGCTGCAAGGCTGAACCCATCTCTGGTTACCAATGACATTTCCTCCCTAATCCCAAACAACCTACAGGACTTTAAACTATATCAGAAAGTGTGGTTGCTCAGGGCCTCCAGATGAACACAACAACACTACTTGATAAGACTAAGGTGTCCCCTTTTCCCTCCTTCCCTCCCTTCCTCCACAGCACTATCACCCTTCATCAACACGGAAAAATAACAAGAATACATTTACATAATATATAATACAATTTATATTTATATAAATATACATTTATTTATATAATGATTTGGCCTGGGTTTCTCACCAGGATTTATTCCCACTCCTGCATCCCTTCTCAACTTCTTATGTCCCTTTTATGTAATGTCTTTGTCATTAGATGTCAGGCACTTTGTTTTTGATTGTATTTGTAACCAAGATACTTAGCAAAGGGCCTGACCCTGAGTTGTTATTCAGTTATTTTAGGTCACTCTTTGTGATCCCATTTCAAGTTTTCTTGGCAAAGACACTAGAGTGATTTGCCATTTCCTTCTTCAGCTCATTTTACAAATAAGGAAACTGAGGCAGAGTTAAGTGACATGCCTAGGTTCCTATAGGTAGTAAATCTAGTCTGAGATTACATTTGAACTCAGGTCTTTCTGACTCCAAGCCTGAGCTCTGTCCACTGCACCACCTTTAGTAAATGCTCTATAAATGTTTGTTGACTGATTCATTTGGATTCAGGTCCTAGTCTTAACTTTGACACTGATTGGTTTTGTGACACTGGATAATTCATTCGATTGCTCTGGACTTCACTATCTTGATCTGTATAGAAATAATAGCACCTATAGTATATATTCCCACAGATCTTTCAGAGAATCAAATGAGAAAATACATATAAAGCATTTTGCAATCCTTTAAAGTAAATATTAATGATTATTACCAACATTATTTGTCTTACTAAGTACCCAAACAATCTATGAGTTGGGTGACATGCATGCCCATCCCCAGGTAAAGGGCCACAAAGTGATGCCAAGGTCTCAACTCTTGCCCTACTGAGGGTCCATCACTTGGTCACTTCAAATCCGGGGATTTTAGAACCTGGACCAAGTCAGGACCTGTCCACAATGCCTAGTTCAACTCTTGTCCCTGCTTCCTAGGGAAGATGGAACCAGTGAATTGATGAGCAGATGGAGTGTAGTGGAAATAGTGTTCACTGGATTTGAAATCAGAATCAATCAATCAACAAGTCTTTATTAAGCATCTACTATGTGCAACGCACTCAGGCTACAAAGCAAGAATGAAACAGCCCCAGACCTCACAGACCTTACCTTCTAGTGGGGAAACAAGTACACATACAAAGTAGATACAAAGTGAGTGGATTGTGGGGAGTCTGCACTGGCCTACCAGCAACCTCTGTGACTTTGGCTTCTCTGGTCCTTTTCCACAGACCTCTAGCTCTTTGAGATCGGGGATTGGTTTTTAACCTTTCTTTTTTTAGCCCCAGCACTTAGCAAGGTGCCTAACACAAAGTAAGTGCTTAATAAATGCCTGACATGCAATCAACTTTCTTATGGTACTATATTATGGAAATGCTTGTTTTATTCTATAGATGAAAAATAAAATAAACTTTTAAAAATAAATTCTTGATGACTGCCTGATAGGTTGAACTAGATGATGAACTAAGGTCCTTTCCAACTCAAAGGTCTACTTATTCTCAGATCTTATGGCTTGTCCCATGTCACATAACTAATTGATATCAGAGCCTGACCTCAAACTCAGGTCTTCTGACCTCTGCTTGTGCCATACTCCTTAGTACCAGTCCTTCTAGAAGTACCTGAGGCCCCAGATTTTCTGTCCTGCTTCCTAGCCTTGCCACTCTGGCCCCTGAGAGACAGGAGCTAGGGCTTCTACTGTCTAGACTTGAAGAACAGCAGTCCATAAAGACTCCAGCCAATGGCACTAGCTGATCATTTGTTATATGGGTGACCCCATACTAGGCATTAAAGGGAGCTGGCAGATGTGGGCAGAATATGAGAAAAGTAAAACATTGTCCCTATCCTTGAGGAGACTATAGTAGAATAAGGCAAATCGGAGATGGTTAAAGAACAATTCACAACTAGGTTTCTCCCAAGCCCAGAAAGTAGCTTGGGATTGGCATGCAGGAAAGCAGAGTTATAGCAGAAATAAATGAAAACAAGGTACTGGCCAGACCAGAAGAAACGACCAGAAGCCAGTAGCTCTGGCAGTTGGTGAGAATGAAGCACAGCCCACAGCTCCTTCCCACACCCTTCACTTGGCTGCCTGAGGAAACTTCCCTCCAACTATTTTTCTTCCTGTTTTCCCTTCTGACTAGTGAGGTGGAAAAAACAGGCCTACTACCTCCCCCCACTCCTTCTACAAGCCAGATTGTGGCTATAACTTAATACCTATCTGTGTTTTATGCTATTTGATAACTCTATTAAAGAACATGACCAATTAACTTATGGTCTATAAGGGTATAATTTGCAATTGTGAGCTGAGACACTAACCCAAAGGGAGAACACATTTTTCTCTCTATCGAAAGGGAATGGCAAAGAAAGGCCAAGCAGAGAAAAAGCTTTCTACATTTGGGGTAAATCTGATCAAATTCACACACTAGACTACTTATGAACCCAGAGAGAAACTTATCTAGGAAAAGAGCCAGTCAGCAGAGATGATAAAGGAGCTGGTGAGGCTGTATCTCCCTCCTCCCCCACCCTACCACTTAGCACATATTGCTTTGCACCTAGCCTGGTCTGGCATTAGATGACATCTTTCACACACCCACGATTTCTGAAACACACACTGCCTGGCCCCGTTAGACAAACATGATCTCATAAAACCAACCAGGTGACCCAAATGTTATCGTGTGTGGAAAGAAAGGCGAGATGCAAAGTTCAGCAAAGTAGAGACGAAATGGTCCTTAAATGTGATATTGTAAAGCACGTTTATTTTGGTGACTGCGTCCATTAAAATGAGAAGTTGTCCAGTGACTGCTTTATTTACAATTGTTCCATAGCAGAGTTAACGGCAACCTTTTGGTGTTGCTGCTTCCTGATGGATCTTTCTTTCCAAATAAGTTTTTATTGATGACATATGCTTTTTTAAGTCACTAAAATTTCTCCCAGCATTCCTTCTCCTCCCAGAGACCCATCCCATATAGCAACGATAACAAAAGTAGAGACAAAAAAAAAAAAGAAAAAAAAGCATAATCTGAGGAATAAAAGGGAAGTGTACCGCACTCATGAACCTCCCACTTCCACAAAGGGGGTAGAGTGGAGGTATCTTCTTATATCTCTTCTGAGCCAGGCTGGTTCTTTGTTATTTTGCAGCAGATGTGTGTGTGTGTGTGTGTGTGTGTGTGTGTGTGTGTGTGTCTGTCTATCTGTCTGTCTGTCTGTCTGTCTATATCTGTGGTGTGATTCCTTCCATTTCCATTGTGGAAGTCATTGAGCATGCTGTTTTCTTGGGTATGTTCATGTCCTTCTGCATCAGTTCAGGTGGATTTTCCCATGCTTCTCTATATTCATCATATTTATTTCCTATAACAAAGTAATGAGCAGCTAGGTGGTGTAACATACAGCATATTGGGCCTGGAGTCAGGAAGACTCAATTTCCTGAGTTCAAATTTGGCCTACTAGCTGTATGATCAAGGGCAAGTCCCTTAACCCCATTTACCTCAGTTTCCCCAAGTGTACAATGGGAATTATAACAGTACCTACCTCATAGGGTTGTTGTGAGATTAAATAATATATGTGCCTAGCACTTAGCAGGTGCTTAATAAATGCTTATTCCCTCCCCTTCCTTTTAGATGCCTGTCACTATGAGACATGGGGCAGCTAGGTAGTGCCACAGCCCACAGAGTGTCAGGTCTGGAGTAAGGAAGACTCATTTTCTTGAGTTCAAATGTGGTCTCAGACCCTTACTCACCCATGTGACCCTGAGCAAGTCATTTGACCCTGTTTGCCTTGGGCCCTCATCTCTAAAATGGGCTGGAGAAGGACATGCAGACCATTCCAGTGTCTCTGCCAAGGAAACCCCAAATGGGATTGTGGAGAGTGGAATCCAAGTGGGACGACTGAACAACATAGCACAGCAATGATAACATGTTCATGTTGCACAGTTTGTGTAGCCATTTTTACCCAGCTGATGGGCATCTACCTTGATTCCAACTCTGCCCTCACAAAAAGTGCTACTATCAATATTTTGGCGTGTGTGGGGATTTTCTGCTTACCACAGACATCCTTAGTGTATTAGCCCAGGCCTACAGCACCTATTTCACTGAAACAAGCTACTCTCTTAAGATATAAAGATGGATTAATACTTTCATGGAGAAGGAGGAGAGGAATTAAGAAATTTTAAACCTTGCGAGAGTTGCAGGGATGTTTTGGCCTGGCTCTGCCTGAGGGCTGCTGTTGAGAACCTGTTAGAAAGAAGGACGCACCCCTAGACAAAGAGGGAGCAGATGAGACTTCTTTATTTTTTACATAGCTAGTGCAGGAATTTGGTTTGCTCGACTATATATGTTTGTAATGGGTTTTTTTTTTTGCTTGTTTTCTCGAGGGGGTAGGGCAGGAATGGTAGGAAAGAATGCAGATCTGAAAATATATTAAAATTGAATTTTTAAAAACACCCCCAAAAGTGGAAGGAAAATTGAACGTTTCTAGGGAAGAAAAGAGAAGAGTCTGCCTGATAGGGAAGACATTTCTAGGGAAGAAAAAAGAAGAGTCTGCCTGATAGGGAAGACAGACAAGGAGAGGGAAGGAGTAGGAGAGAGAGGAAAGAAAGAGAGAAGTAGATAATTTATTAAGAGCTGACCTGACTAGGCTAAGTACAAAGTGGATAAAATTAAAAGTAAACAAGATGGGAAAAAACCAACAGTACTAAGGAGGAGAGAATGAGTATATTTCTGACACTGTAGACATCAAGGGACAGCCTTTGAAGTGACGCCATCTCATCCGCAATCTGAATTTAGGCAATGTTTGCCTCACAGCAACCCTGCAAGATGGATACACCCATTTTACAAGTGAGGAAACTGAGAGTGCAAGTGGCTGGCTTGGGAGCCACAAAGCTAGTCAGCGGCAGAGTTACTCAAGCCTAGCTTTTCTGATTCCCCATTCAGCAATCATTCTTTCTACTAGGCCATCTTGCCTTTCCAATCTGCACCTGCATTAGCATCTGTATCCTCCCAGGCTCTTTCCTTGGAAAAAAATATCTTCCCAACTAGTGATGAGCCAATTAACCCAAATTGAGCAGCCCTGTGAGAAGCAATCTGCAAGAGAAAAAGGAAACAGGCTGGGAGAATAAGATTTACTTCATAACTGAAATTGGAAGCTGGGGTGGGGATGCTCTTTCTTTCCTGGGGGAAGGGAAGCAAGGGAAGGAAAGCTCCTTAAGTGATGAGATGCCTGAGGGGAAGAAAATAAGGACCAGAGGACCCAGGGAAGAGGTCCCAGAGGATGTTGGTAGATTTTTTGGCATTCCTCCAACCTTTAAGCCCTGCCCAGGAGAGATCTATCCAGCCATCCAGGCAGCAAGGGTACATAGAAAGAGCCCTGGGATTCCAATTTGGGCTCTGCCATTATCTTGCTGAGAGACTTTGGCCAGGTCACTTTTCTTCTCCAGATTTCCATCTCCTCATCGGTAAAAGGATGGTGATAATATTCATTCTACCTACTTCATGAAGTTGTTGTGAGAAAGCAGTATGGCATAGGGGAAAGGGCGTATCAGATGAGAAGTCTGGACAACTGTATTCTAGTATCTCTCCCTTCCTTGTCTATTTCAGGGGTTGTCATGAGAATGATATGAGATAATGTGTGTACTAGTGCTTTGCAAACACTGATACTACAAGAAGACTATAGTTATTCATAGGCACTAAGTACCTGCTATGTGAAAAAACAAGGACAATTAGGTGGTACAATGGTTAGAGTTGAAATCTGTCCTCAGACCCTTACTAGCTATGTGACACTAGACAATTCACGTCACCCTGTCTGCCTCAGTTTCCTCATCTGTAAAATGAGCTGGAGAAGGAAATGACAAACCACTCAGGCATCTTTGCCAAGAAAACTCTAAATAATGGTCAAGATGAGTTGGACATGACTGAAAATGACTAAACAACAAACAAAATGTGAAATGCAACATTTGAGGTGCTAGGGATGAAAGATGAAAATAATCCCATATGGAAGTATTTTGAAAAATGTAAAGTACTATGCAAAATTAGTGGATTTTCTAAATTAAATGTTTTATTAAAAACAAAACTGAGTACCCATATAAGCAACTAAAGTTGCTTAGTAACTATTTACATTTAAATGAACTCATTTCAAGGGATAAAGTATCAGCAATTTTTCAGTAAGGCAGTTTATTTTTATGTTTTAAAACAAGCAATGTTCCTTAAGCTTTTCCTTGCGATTGAAGTTAACCCCTTGGATGTGGGTCTCTGTTAGAAAGCTCTTCCAATCCAGACAGACATGTTTTGCCAGCTCAGCAGGTTGTCTCGGTTCCTAGTCCTAGAAGCATCTGCTTCCTCTGTCACTGGAGAAAGCAAATGCATTTTCCATTATTCCAGGCAAGCTTGAGAGAACTGGTTTTGGCCGGACTATTTCTGCAGCCTTTTAAGTGCTATTCATGTGCTCCCAGCGACAGATCAACTGCTGGGACAATTTGGACGCAAAGTCTGGAGACCAGACGATCATTCATTAGTTCCATTAGCCACGAAGGCCAGATGTTCTTGGAAGGGGATCCAGGGCCCCTTCCTGCTGAGGGAGCCCACCCCCATGCATGCCATATAATGGGGTCACTTTTCAAAAGAGTTCTTTTAGGGGACTGTTAAGATGTTTGCCACACCTTGGGGGCTGCTGTACTCTGATAATGGTGGAGAGACCCTCTCATATAGAAATGTTCCTTACTTTTTCCCTTTGGCAGGTATGGAGGAGACCAGAAACTAAGAGCCCCAGTTTTCAAAATTAAATTTTTCCTTGAACAAAAATCAGTGTTTTCTCCCTATCACTTTCTATCCACTGCCATCAGTGAAAAAAAAATAGAAAAGAAAAACAAAACACTTGTAGCGAATATGCATAGAGAAACAAAATTAATTTCCACACTGATCTTGTGTGGAGAAAAGCTATAGCTCACTCCTCCCCCTGACTTCTCTGTCAGGAGACTGGCAGCGTGCTTCATCTTCTCATCAGTCCTCTGGGATTATGGTTGGTCACTGGAGGCCCATGACAAACCAGAGTCCCAAAGCCAAGTCCCATTTGTACTCTACCTGCCTCCATCAGAGCTTTGGGGAAGAAACATTGTGTTTCTCTTGGGTGCTGCTCTGTTCAGCTCAGTTCTATGTTGATTGCTCAAGCCTGCTGCCGTGCACAGTGCCTGCTTTCAGAAAGGATGGAAAGTACCAATGAATTGTTCTTCTGTCCAGCCATTCAGTACTGTCTCTACCTGAACTTATAGTCCATGGAGGTTTCTTGGCAAAGATCCTGGAGTGGTTTGCCATTTCCTTCTCCAGCTCATTTTACAGATGAGGAAACGGAGACAAACAGAGTGAAGTAACCTGCCCATCATACAACTAGGAAGTGTCTGAGGACAGATCTGAACTCGGATCTTCCAGGCTCAGTGCTCTATCCACTGTGCCACCTAGCTGCTCCCCAACCAAGATGAATAAGACATGGTTATAACTCAGCACTTAGCACAGTGATGGGCACATGGTAGACCCTTAAAAATACAAGTTGATTTGACCTTCAGGGGACTAGTAGAGGACACAAAGACAAGGACGTATAAGGCAGAATGAGATGTATTGAGACAAAGCACTTATGAGGTTTTCAGGGAAAGAGGAATTGGTGGCTTCTAAGGTCCTTTCCCAGCTCTAGATCTATGAAGCTGTGAATGTTTAATTGTAGGGTTCAAGGAAGTCTTCATGGAGGAGGTGGCCCTTGATCCCTGTACAAAGGAACAACCCAAAGCAAAATTGAGTGCAATATTGAGACCCACCCCCTTTGTTGCTTCCCCTAAGAAAGTAGCCCTTTCATCATATCCCCTCTACTTTGTGCCTACCCCTGGGCCTCTCTATTCTTCCTCTCAAGTAAAACCTAACCTCTGGTGGCTGATATCCTGCATGGAAGTGCTCTCAGCTTCTGCCAGGAGAAAGAAATCTAGTAAACTCATTCATGATAAGGTATAAATGACTAATAATGGCTTAATGAGAGGGTGCAGAATCAGTCTCAGAGTTGGAAGCTTCTAGTCCAACGTGTGCTAGAATGGGGATTCCCTTTGCCAGCATCCCCAGCAGACTTGAACTTGAAAAAGAGTCCTCCAGTGGTCGGGAATAAACTGCCTTCCAAAGGTCCATTCCACTTTTGGACAGCCAGGATAGTTAGGAAGCATTACCTTACTCAAAACTGAAACCTGACCCTCTGCAACCTCTCTCCATTGCCCCTAGCTCTGCCCTTCTTGAGGGAAAAGAGCAAATGAACTTTTGCTGGCCGAATTAGATATAGGACATCTGCCCCAGGTAAGCTATCCCTTTGCCGGGCTGTGCTCAATATCCTTCCCAGGCACTTGAGACCATTAGTGAGGATCCCTTCAGGGATCACCTGCTGGCGTCACTTAGTAGGTGAAAAAAATGAGAAGACTTCTTGTTTTGTTATTTCCATAGAGTCATAATTCCATTGGTATGCAAAGCATCATAGAATTTAGAGTTAGTTTCAAGAGGCTTTAAAAGGCACGTGGTCCAGCCTCTTCCTCTTACAAATGAGGAAACAAGACAAGATCCAGCGACACTGGCCTTCTGGCCCTTCGTTGAACAAGACCCTCCATCTCTCAGCTCTGGCAATTTTCTCTGGCTGTCCATGCCTAGGATGTTTTCCCTCCTCTGCTTTGGCTTTTTGGGTCAGTCTAGTCAGATATGCTCTTTCAAAGTCAATATCTTTTCTTCTCAATAAGTGGCCATTCCACCTGCAATACAAATGTAGATGGTAGCTCCCTCCAAACTGAATGGTTTGGGTTTTGTTCTAACACAGTAAACACCATTTCAGCCATTAGGACAAGGTCATAGAAATACTCAAGCTTTTGAAATTATACCTGAGGTGCAGTTCCAAGGTTTTCTTTTCAAACACAGAATCCCTAGTACTTCCCATCAAACAATACATCATGTCCCTGTTACCAGCCAGCCCTTTGGTTATAAGATCCTCCTATATTTCTACTGAGTCTTTCCCGGGGCGGCCAAGGTCCTTTCTTAAGAAAATTTCTATTTTGGGTCAATCCTTGCTGTCTGCAATGAGTTATCTATCTAGTGCAGGAGTGGGGAACCTGTGGCCTCAAGGTCACATGTGGCCCTCTAGGTCCTCAAGTGCAGCCCTTTGAGTCCATGAAGTTTGGTTCCCCACCACTGATAGTGTCAGGCTTGCTCTCAGCTGAGGCTTCTCTGTGACTCCCAGGGGATCTAGCTGTTACCTAAAGTCCTTATAGAGGAACCCCCTATCCTCAAGGGAACTAGGCCTCACCTTATGCATAGATGAGCTGCCCTTTTCTGCCATAAGAGATCTAACCTTGGCGCTCCTTACAGGTGAGCTGCTAACCTTGTTTCCTCTGGAGAGTGAGCTGCCCCTTTGTGCCACAAAAGACCTAGTCTTGACTCTTTCACAGGATGTGCTCCTCTATATAGATAGAGGAACTAACCTTCTCTCTGCCGAATTAAAGCTCTCCTATCTGGCATAGAGAATATGGAATCAGCCTTGCCCACAAATGAAGTATCCATTTCTGGGGAAGCCCCTAGAGCAGACCTAAGTCTGTCCCTCAATTGCTGTGCCATATCATCCCATTTACGTATTCATTTTGCAGAGTTCTTCCACTTCAAATGGGAGCCTGCCAGCTAATCCCTGTGTACTTTCCCATGTGGATTTTGTAAAGAATTGCTGGTCAAATGGATTCGCTGATTCACAGAACATACCTTTAGTGGATTCTCCTACTTTCATAATTTATAATATGTAAATTATTCTACAGCAGCCTCAATTTTTTTTGCTGTGTCCCTCATAATTTTTGTGATAACTGCAGCTCCATGCATATATTACTATTGTTTTTCAGTCATTCAGTCATGTCCAACTCTTCATGCTCTATGAACCATACTGTCCATGGAGTTTTCTTGGCAGAGGCTGGAGTTATTTGCCATTTCCTTCTCCAGTGGATTAAGGTAAACAGAGGTTAAGTGACTTCCCAGTGTCACACAGCTAGTGTTTTGTTTGGACTCAAGTCTTCCTGACTCCAGGGCAGGTAGGTGATGCGGTGGATAGAGTACCAGGTCTGAAGTCAGGAAAATGAGTCCTCCTGAGTTCAGATCCGGCCTCAGATACTTACTAGCTGTGTAAGCATTTAACTGGATAAGTCATTTAACTCTGTTTGCCTTAGTCTCCTCATCTGTAAAATGAGCTGGAGAAGGAAATGGCAAACCACTCCAGTATCTTTGCCAAGAAAACTTCAAATAGAGTCAGATAGGACTGAACAAGAATAAAACTTCCTGACTCCAGGGTCAGTGCTCTACCCACTGAACCATCCAGCTGCCTCCATCCATATAACTTACTTCAAATATCAGTAGTTCCCATGGGTGTTAATGTCCAATAAGAAACACATTTTCAGAAGATTGATCCATAATGATAATATTTGACCGACTACAGGGTGAAAATGGACTAGCTAGGAAGTCATATCACGATGGTAATAGAAAGCAGTCCTCTTTGGTAGACAGTAAAGCAAATATGTAAATCCGCAGCAGTGATAGTAACAACATTCCATTCTCATCCAGACAACTAAATAACACTTTAATGCAACACCAATGTTGCAGTTAGCATTATTAAATAACAGGTTTTCATATGTAAATGTAATGCAGAGACAAAGCACAGCTGTTGGGATGGAGGCATTTCCCCAAAGAAAACTGAAAAACCAAATACAGCACAAATAAAATCAAAAGAAATAGAAAAAGAATTCAAAACAAAATCAAACTGCAAATTGCATTGGGAAAGGAAATAAAGGAGCATCAAAAGGAATGAAAAGTGTACTTCAAAAGGAAACAAAACTATATGTCAAAACTAAAAAATTCAACCATCAACAAGTCTTCCCAAAGACAACAAAGCAGGGAGCTAAATTGAATTATAAACTCAAAGCATCAAAGGAAAAAAAGTGAAATAACAGAAAGAGCACTTTAAAAAAATAAAAATTAAGATTTTCATAGTATAGGTATCTTCAAGGCTTGCAAGTAGTTCTAGAAAGTTAGGCTTAAAGGAAGAAAGAATTAAATATATGAACTCTAAATTAAAAGTTCGAAGACAATCCCAATACATATTTTTACTACCAACATTGTTTGAGGGTTAAGAGGAGGAGAACTGGTCACCTCTTTCTCTCGTCCCTGTTCTCTTGAAGTCAGCCCTACTGTTGCCTAACTCTTCTGTTCTGATGGGACTTTCTCTCCAATTGCCATCCTCAGATTCTCCGATAGGGAAAAAATCTTCCTGAGAGGCAATAGCGAGGAAAGATGTTTGAGACCATTGCCTCTGACAATCAAGATTGAGTGCCATTCACATACCACACCTCATCCTCACCAGAGAACTGGTTTTGTATTAGCTTGAGTTCCCACTTGGTATTCCCACCAATTAGTCTCTCTCTCCCTCTCTCTCTCTCTGTCTCTCTGTCTCTGTCTCTCTCTATCTCTGTCTCTTTCTTCTGTGTATCTAGCTGAATGAAAAAAGAAAAGAAAGAAGAAAGGAAGGAGAGAGAGAGGAAAGAGAAAATGAATGTGTGTTCAGCTCTCCCTTACTTAGTTCACATAAGAGTTAGGTACATGAGATGCCCACACATTCACTCCTTCCTTCATGTTTGTATACCCTTCTTCTGGCTCAGGCCAGTCATGAGAAATAATAAGTTTCTCCTTCTTCATTTCTCTTTATTGCAAGGAAACCTGCAGCCCTGAGGCCACATGTGACTCTCTAGGTCCTCTACTGTGGCCCTTTGACTGAATGCAAACTATTCAAAGGTTCCCCACCTCTGCCCCAGTGTATTCTTTCCCCTCACCCTTTTCTTTCCTTTCTAAAAACCAACAAAACAGAGTCTTTAGACTCTGTGATTCTTTGAAGACAGTGGAATTCTTAAGGAAGATTTTATTCTTCCCTTCCTATTACAATGTGAGCATTTTATCATTTTTTAAATCTGCTTTCCCTTCCAAATGCTCAAATTATAGTTCCTTTCTAGGTTGCTCTCATTTCCCATATTTGCATTTCAAAGATTCTACCTTTCTCTAGTCATTTCATTGGAAATGCTGATAGAGAACTTTAAAGTCCTTTATTTTATTAAAGGGACTTTCCCCCCTTATAGGATTATATTCAGTTTTGCAGGGTAAGTTATTTATGACTATAGGCCATTTCTCTTTTGCCTTTTGAAATATATTCCAAGATTTCCTCTCCTTTAAAACAATTGCAGTAGAGTCTTATGTGATCCTAACTGTGATTCCTTGATACTTAAACTCTCTACTTGATTATAGTATTTCTTGGAATTTCTGGAAACTCTGAATTTTGCCTGTGACATCCTAGTACCTTTCAATTTGTGGTTTCTTTCAGGAGGTAACTGGTACATCCTCTTTATTTTCATTTTGCCTTTGGCTATAACAGACCCAGACAGTTTTATAATTTCTTGAGCTATGGTATCTACGTTTTTTGGTTTGGTCATGCTTTTCAGTTAATCTGATTTTGTTAAATGATTTCTCCTTAACCTATTCCCTACAGTAGTATTTTTATGATACATAACTCACGTGTTCTTCTAATTTTTTACTTTGTTCTAATATATATTATTGTCTCACAGAACCACTGGATTTTGTGCTCCATTCTATTTTTCAAGGAGTTCACTATCTCCAAATGGGTGTTTTCCACCTTCTAAGTTTTTTATTCTTTTTTTTTTTGTACTTGAGAGCTCTAATGTCTTTTCTTTCTAATCTCTAGCTTTAGTTCCTTCATATACTCTTGGTCTCTTTGTGACCATGTCAAAATTCTTTTCTTTGATGTTTTGATTATACATACTGTGGAATTACTCTTTTAGATTTACCTCAGGAGTTTCTTTCACCTTATAGTGTTCAGAATTTTCTTCTGTTCTCTCATGTCTCCAGTTGCAATTCCCAGACTGGAACCTTGATCCAGAGCCTGACCTACCCTATATATCTTGATGAGGAGGGCAATTTGTCTGATCCTATCCCTACTTCAGTCTGGCTACTGCTGCAACTGCCTTGCTACTACTTCTCCACCCTTTTCTGCAGTCCTGGTCCAACACAGGGGAACTCAGTTCCAGAGCTGGGACCATGCCCCCACTCTGTTGCAATCACTGACTTCTGCCTTGGTCTCCTGGTGCCCCAATACGAGTTTTGGCCTCATCTCTGATTTTGTCTCCTTTTCCTTGCACAATCACCAAATGGAAGTTGGCTTTATACCCTGCTGGAGTCTTGACAGGCCACAATGTGATACTGGAAACCACTGATGGTTTCATGCCTTCTGGAGGCCCCAAGGCACCTCTTATTCCTCTGGCTTATGATCCTTGGCTCTGTCTCCTCAATCCTCTGGGAAAGCTACCAAATTTTAGAGATCATACTAGTTACAGGACTTCTGGAAGGCACTGTCTCCCTCTGTTTCCTTAGGCAGACCTCTACTGGCAGCTTGGCAATGTCCCCTACTGTGACCATGGTCTCCCAGAGGAGCCGCACGCACAGATGCACGGCCTGGGGCTAATTCACCTAGGTGTCCTTGCGCAATGACCTGCCAGCAAGTGATTTGTGTACATTGCTATTGCTCCAAAAGACTAGGGCCAAGGCCCCACTGATTTCAGGCCTTGTTTACCAGACATGATAGTGATTTCATGTTTCCCTTGTGCATGTTTCTGCTGTCTCCTTATGCAGCCCTGGACTATATCCCTTGGTGTTTTCCTTTGGTTTTATTAATGTTGGTACCCTTTTAAATCTTAGCCAGCCAGAATTTCTTAGGGGTGCTGGGCTCAGCACTAACCTTTCATATTGCCTACTTTATAGGAATTATGAGCTTAGCTTTGTTGGAAGATAAAGAATCTGAAAGGCAGTGATAAGGACTGAGCACATTCCTGGGCGACAATGGCCTTAGCTTGTTACAAATCATAATTAATACCGAGAGCCAAGGAAGGAATGTTGAGTTTACAGACCAGTTTGGCTGGAATATGAAGTATAAGAAGAAAGGTAATGTGAAATAAGGCTGGGGAAGTTGGTTAGGGCCAATATTGCAGAGAGTTTTAAATACTAGAGCAAGAACTTGTATTTTATCTTAGAGTTACTTAAGATTTTTAAAGAGGAAGGTGATGTGCTCAGACTTAGGAATCTTGTTTCAGCAACTATATAAAGGATGGAAACAGATTGGGAGACAAGGAGAGAAATGATGAGCACCTGAACTAAGGCGATGGCAGTGTAAATGGAAAGGATCAGATGGGAGAGCTCTTGTGGAGCTAGAATTCCTAAGGCTTGACCAATGGCTGTATGTGGGAGGTTAGAGAAAGTTCCAGATGGGAGAGCTCTTGTCAAGCTAGAATTGCTAAGGCTTGACCAATAGTTGTATGTGGGAGGTTAGAGAGAGGAAGGGCAGTCAGGTGGCACAGCAGACAGCACGCTGGGCCCAGAGTCAGGAAGACCTGAGTTCATATCTGGCCTTGGACACTTACTAGCTGTGTGAGCCTGAGCAAGTCAATTAACCTGACTGCCTCAGTTTCCTTAACTGCAAAATTGGGATATTAATCACAGAAGTCGAAAGTTAACAGTGACCTGGAGGCCACATTGTGCAACCTCATACAAGGAAGGAATGTCCTTTACAACTTTACAACAAGCTCAAATGAGATATTTTATGTGCAGCAAGGTGGAATGGGTCTTCAGGGGCCATCCAATGTAGAATCCTCAGAGTTGCTGTTCCTGGCTCTGGGCAACCACATGGGAGCTTTAGGGCCTGCTTTATACCATGTGTGACTCATTGACTTTGAAATCATCACCCTCCTCTTCCTCCTCCTCCTCCTCCTCATCATGCCAGGTAATGAGTTAAGCCCTTTAAGTCACTCAGTGACTTTGGAGGCAGAAATGAATATCTTCTTCAAGATATTCAAGAATAATAATATCTTCTTCAAGAAGTAACTCCTCTCCTCAGCCTTCTTTCCCTTTCTAGT
Organism: Potorous gilbertii; assembly: GCA_028658325.1. Classification (NCBI taxonomy): domain Eukaryota; kingdom Metazoa; phylum Chordata; class Mammalia; order Diprotodontia; family Potoroidae; genus Potorous; species Potorous gilbertii. The sequence continues at coordinate 123,676,298 of CM053772.1, read as the reverse complement.
AGGCCATTGTAAGGTCTATTTTGAGCTGTTCCCCAGAAGGAGGTTGGGGGAAGGAGTAACTTAGCCCTACCCTACCACTGACTTGGGTTGCTATAGGGACATGGCATTTAAAGAACACATTCTTCCTGAGCAAGGTTGAACCTGAATTTGGGCTGCCTCTTTTGTACTTATCCTTTCCTGATTTGGGGTGAAAGATCCCCAGTGAGGCCAGTCTTGGAGGCAACCTAGTGAACTCTAAAGAACTGTAGGTCCTTGGTCCCCTGGGTTTGGAGCTAAATGTTGTCAAGCGAAGATTCCCCAGCAATTACTCCAGTTCACTTGGAGATAACAGTCATAAAGTAGGAGATGGCCATTTTATGAGCAGACACTTACCAGGACCTGTTTGGCTAGGGCAGAGATGAAACATCACCTGCCTGTTTAGCAGTCCTGCAAATTGCTTTATGTTCTGAGAGGTTTGACTGTCAGTCTCCCAGAAGATTATAAGAGGAGTTATAAGTCTCTAAATCTTGCTTTAAGTTGATCTGTTAAGGCTGTGCGTTTAGCATTTCTTCAGTATGTTGGAATAAATTACCATTCCTCACCTGATTCATATTGTGCATTGTATACCCCCTTTAGAAACTCTGGATATGAGCCATAGTCTAAGCTATAAGCAAATTCCCCCTCTTTGTGCTGGAGTTGGAGCTTCAAGGGTGTAAGAGAAAGCATTCTGCCTACCTCTCATTACAGGCCAGGCTCCCCAGGCCTCCAGACCACAGGGAGTAGCTGAAGTACTCTATTTTCTCTGGGTCTAATATTGGTTCCTTATTATTAAATGGTATGCAACGTAGATGTGCTTTACAAACTTTAAGTGCTTTACAAACTGCTAGTTATAACTCAAGAAAATTGGAAGACATAATATAATTACCTTTCCCAAATATACTACTGTAACAGTAAATCCTATAGGAGCTGGGAGAGGGATCCCTGAGCTGGGGCTAGTCAGGCATGGAAGACTTCAGGAGGCTGGTCTTGAATTGAGCCTTGAAAGGCTCAGATTCGAATAGGCAGGGAGGGGGGATGATATTTCACATAGTGCGAAGAGATGTTCAAAGTAGAAAAGCAAAGAAATATGGAGGGCAGTGAATACAAGCTAAAGGATGAGTTGGGAAGGAGAGAGGCCAGGTAGTGACCTGCAGGTGCTGAGGCTGTCCTGGCTGTAGGTCCAGATCTTCCTTAGCATCCCCCACTACCTTGTCATAGTCTTGGGGTGCATCACCTTGGCCACGATTGGCCCCTCTGGGTGGGTTTTTTTTTTTTGGTTGGTTTTTGTTTTGCTCTGAGTCTTCTGGGGTCCAGAAGTCCCTCTGCTTTCCACTGAGCAGAAGAGGGCAAAGAAAGCAAAGGGGGCTTAGTCCTAGGTCCAAGCTAAGTCCTCCCGCTCTGGAAAGCTCCCAGCCGCTAGTAACTGGTGCTGGGGAAGAAGTCTCAGTGACAACTCAGATCAGAGGACAGCTACTGTCAGGGTCTGCAGCCTTCTGCCGCCTCCTAGCGGACCGCGTCCACACAGCCCCACCGAGTCTCTGCCTACACCTCCGCTCCAGCTCGCGTTCCAGCCTGCGGCCAGAAATAAGGAAAAGAGAAAAAACCCAAAAACCACTGGCCAGGCTGATCGGGGTCCCCGGGGACGGGACACAGGAGGCTGTCCCTCTCTATAGTAACTCAAAGTTGAACTTTCCGGGAACTTCGGTCTCCCACCCACTCACCCACCTGACATCAGCCCGAAGGGTTCTGTCAAAAAGAAGAAAAGGGTCCCAGACCCCAGAATTTCTCCAGGTTCAGTCCGCTTCTTAGGAGCAAAGAGAAGCTAACATTCTGTTTGGCCGCCTGCTCTGGGACAGCAGCCGAAGGCAAAGTTCCCCCCGCACTCCATCCCTTCCCCCTGCGTGCCCCTCCCAAACATCATCACCCCCCACTAGGATCCTTGCCCTCTGCGCCTGGCACAGCACCCCCTCAGCGCAGGAACCTGCCCTCTGTGCCCCTCTGGCAGATCGCCTCCCCTGACTCCAGCACCCATTGCCTTCGGCTCTCCCCACCCTCACCCCCGCCCAAATGGTTTGAGTGAACTCAAATCCAGTAAGGCCAAGAAGCGAACCCTGCCTGGACAGAAACTGGGACTCAGTTTCCCCCTCCCAGGGCCCCGGAGGTCAGACGGAGAGGAGCCGGGGAAAGCAGAGCCAGTATTCCCTGGGGCGGCCCCCCCCGCCCCGCACTCCGCCACCCGAGGCGGCCAGCCCCGGCTTGACGCACAGATGCTGGGAGGGCGTGGCGGCCGCCCCTGGTTCTCTATATAAAGGAGGCGGCGGCGGCGGCGGGGAAGCAGAGTCCAGCTTTCTTCCCTTCGTAGCCCAGCCCAGCCCGAGTCTCAGTCTCTTCCCCACGGCTCGGCCGCGCTCACCTGCTGCCCTCTCTGCCTCTGCGCCCCCACCGCCCCGGGCCTTTCCCCTTCAGGTCCCTCACTTTCTCTCTCTTCCCTTCCCGTCTCCTGCCACAAATGAAACTGGCGGCGATGATCAAGAAGATGTGCCCCAGCGACTCGGAGCTGAACATCCCGGCCAAAAACTGCTACCGGATGGTCATCCTGGGCTCTTCCAAAGTGGGCAAGACGGCCATCGTGTCGCGCTTCCTAACGGGCCGCTTCGAGGACACGTACACGCCCACGATCGAGGACTTCCACCGAAAGTTCTACTCCATCCGCGGGGAAGTCTATCAGCTGGACATCCTCGACACATCGGGCAACCACCCCTTTCCAGCTATTCGGCGCCTCTCCATCCTCACAGGTACGCAGGGGCTCGTGCTTCTCCTCCACCTTAAGCGTCCCCCTTAGCACCCCAGGTAGCACCCCTTCTCCCCTGCCGAAGCATCTCTGTCCTGTCCTTCCCTTTCCACAAGAAGCAGTTGGCCCATCTCCGAAATCTAAACTCAGTTCGCCTTTCCCTAAAGACAAATTTATTCTCTAAAACTTGGGTCTGATGTTAAGGAATCTTGGAGGTTAGGTTTCTGTTCTCCCCTTTCCTTCCCCGCTTCCCCTACAAGGTGTGTGACCTTCTATTGCAGTCACCCAAAAAGAGTAAGAGTGTCCTCATCGCACCCAGAACACTCCCCCGACCCTTCCCAGCTTAGGTAAAATTGTTGCTGGCTTGCTCAGTCGACTAACCATTTCTGTATCTTTCTTCCCTCCCTCTTGCAGGAGATGTCTTTATCCTGGTTTTTAGCCTGGATAACCGAGACTCCTTCGAGGAGGTGCAACGCCTTAAGCAGCAGATTTTAGACACTAAGTCTTGCCTGAAGAACAAGACCAAGCAGAACATTGAAGTGCCCCTGGTCATCTGTGGCAACAAAGGGGACAGGGACTTTTACAGAGAGGTGGAGCCCAGCGAGATCCAACAGCTGGTGGGAGATGACCCTCAGCGCTGTGCCTATTTTGAAATCTCTGCAAAGAAGAACAGCAGCCTGGACCAGATGTTCCAGGCCCTCTTCACCATGGCCAAACTGCCCAGTGAAATGAGCCCAGACCTTCATCGAAAGGTCTCAATACAGTACTGTGACATACTGCACAAGAAGGCTCTGAAGAACAAGAAATTCTTTAAAGAGGGTAGTGGAGGTGGGTCAGGAGAGGCCTATGGGATAGTGGCTCCCTTTGCCCGAAGGCCCAGTGTCCACAGTGACCTCATGTACATCCGGGAGAAAGCCATTGGAGGTAGCCAGGCCAAGGACAAAGAGCGCTGTGTCATCAGCTAGGAGCCACCCACTCCTTTTACTAAGCTAATAACTAAAACAAAGATTTTTTTTTGTTTAGAAAAAAAAAATGTTCTGACTGACCCTTACCCTGGTGGCATGGGCTCCAGGCTGGCATCTGACCTCCAAGTCAACTTCCCTGGGGGTACTTACCATCTGACCTTCCCCACCCTATATAATGGGGTCATGGTGGACTATGGGTGTTCTTCCTTTGGAGCATCTGAAACTTGGGAGGAGGAAAGAAATGACTGAAACTTGGGAGGAGGAAAGAAATGACTTAAACTGGAGAGCCCCATCCAAGCCATGGTGGGGAAGGGGGTATGCCCATCATAGGGGGTCTTAGGAAAGGTCAGAAATGTGAATAATGGGGTAGGGGGTAGTAGTCTGGAAGTGTGCAACTTGTCATCTATTTTGCCAGATACCAAAAAAGGGAAGGTATTTTCTAATATAAGACTCCTGAACTGCCATAAGCATCTGGCACAAGATCCTCTCCCCTCGGTATCAAACCTGGGATGTGGTTTGAGGGTCAAAAAATCCAGACAATCCAACAAAAGCTAACTGTGTTTACATGTGTTTTCAGTGGAAAAAAAACTTGCACTTTATAGTAGATATGTTGTCATGGACATGAACAAAATCTTTTTTAAGTGTTTATGTTGTGTGTGTGTGTGTGTGAAAATGTTACGGTTGTTATTTTTTTTTTACCAAAATAAAATCATTAAAAATGAAAAACTTGTTTTGCTTTCTTTTTCTAAATGCTGGGGGTAGGAAACTGTTTTCCACTGCTGTGGAATTTACATCTTGAGCCAGTATTATGACTTTTGCCAGAACTCTGCTATACAGTTTTGGCATTCTGAAAATAACATCAGCACTTTTAACAAAAAGAAAACTGCCCTCAAAAAAAGCTGCAAATAATTCAAAAGCAAAAACTGTCTGAGGGAATCAAAAGTGACACAAGGTCTTGCTATTTGTGGTAACACTTCCATATGTAGGAAGACCATAAAGAGCACTAGGAAAAATGGATTTCAACATTTTTATAACCAATTATTCTCCCTTGACCCTTCACATTTAATCTCTACCTCCTCCTATTTAAGTTAAATAGCCTTATCAAAGGAAAGGGGATTTCTTATTCAATTCACTTTCAAGCCGTTCCAAGCGAGTTTCTAATAGGCTGTGTGTAGTTCTTGGGTGCTGATTACTAATTGTATGACCTTGGACAGGTACTCAAGCTCCCTGGGCCTCTGTTTCCTACTCTGTAGATCTGGATTAAACAACCTCTCTAAAATTGCTTCCAGCTTTAAATCCTATGATCTGAATATTTTCCACTATCATTCTTTCCTTTCTGACTTTTTATGGTTCCAACACTACATGAATTGGGAGCCAAGTTCGTTTCTCTGGTTCTCATGACGGCAATGAAAACTTTTTTTTAATAAAGTAGAAATGGACAGAAGTTCACAGAGGCACAGACATCCAACTTGGATGGTTCAACAAATATTTAATGAGTCCAAGGTTTTCAAGTAAATGAGAAGCAGTAAAAGTGTTAAGGCTTGGACCCTCTGTATGTGCAAAAATCATACAGTTACGGTGGGACACAAAGGAATGATAGTAAGTAGTGGAGATTTCAGGTCACAGTCATTAAGCTGCTACCATGTGACAAATATTACTATCCTATAAGCAGGAGTGTGTTGGTAAATGTTTAATAATCAGCTCTCAAGAAATGTGCACAGGACACCTTTTAGTTTAATCTACATTATTGACATTTTCTCCAATACTTTAAGTCTAGATAATCAACAAAGCAGTAAGTCAAACTCCATTTTTTTTTACATTAACCCATTTCTGAAGTGTAAATGTTCAAGTTTAATAACATCTCTGTGCCTGAATGAGGAACATTCAAAAGAGACACTGTTAAGGCCTCTGTACCAACCTTACAAAATCTAAAGAAAGAGAGGCAAGAGCAGAGAGAGATGGGAAGAGTGGTAGAGACAGAGGGAGAGAAAGAGGGAGAGAGAGAGGGAGAAAGAAAACAAAGCAAAAGACACAGGCTTTTGATACTTTAATTACATGCCTAAAAAAGTTACCAAAACCAGGCATTTTTAATAAACCCCAGAAATGGGTATTCACAGATACAGATAGCAAAATTAGGTGGTAGCTGATGTAGCCAGCTCAAGCAAGTCCTGATTCAAATAAATCTGACATAGAGCTCCTTTCAGGGTACTCTGCCAGAGACTTAGATTAGGCCCACATATTAATTACTATAAAATTTCCAGAAAATCATGAATTTGGTTGAGAGGTAATATGTGGCATAGGGGATAGAGAGACTGTATCAGAGGCAGAAAAGGCTGGTTCAGGAGCCCCCTCTGACCCTGGTGTGACCCTGGGCAAGTCTTAATTTAACCTCATGGTGCTCGTGACACTTCTCTAAGACTAAGTTTCAGAAAAGGTTCTGCCGAGTCCTGGCAGAGTGCACTCCCTCAGCCACATGTCTCCTATGCCAATGAAAGCACAGATCTAGTCTCTCTACTGATCCCTAAAGGATTCAGTCAGTGATAGGTCACAAGGTAGAACTAGTCTAAACGGCCTTTGCTTCCCCTGATAACCAAGTCAAATTCAGAACTCCCTCTTCTGTAGAAAGTAACCTAGAACTGCTTTCCCTCCTACACTGCACTGTCCCCTGCTGCTTCATTATACCAGACACATTCTAGCTACTGTGGGTGAGCTCTTGACTCCTGGTAATGCAGTAAATAGATGACTGAAGTTCAATTTGCTGAAGAAAGGAACTTTTCAGACTGAACCCCTTCCAAAAAGATCTCAAAGAACACTTCCCAGCAAGCAGTAAGTGCATAGCATCCTACCAGGCACTTGACTGGATTAGCAGAGTTTAGAAACTCAAAATCCTGCTCTAAATAATTTTTACTTGCTTGTCTGGAAGAGGCAGAGAAGCAACTTCAATACCAACTTAATGGCCAAGGAAGTCAACACAAAGCTGAAGTGGTCACCCTCACGAATCAGAGGCAAGACAGGGAAAACGTGAAGGCACTTGACAAATATTTGAAAACGAGAACCCACATGTACAACTACAGTGCCTGAGCACATTCTTAGCACTGTCCCATCTCCAAAGATGGGAGTAATCAGAATTGCCATTTAGATGAGCCTTTCAATTAAATGTGTTGGTTAATAGTCACTCACAGGAGACCAGCAAAAAACAAATTGTTGGTTTTTCTCCCAGTATAATAGTCTGAATTTGAACATCAAAAGGGGCAGGGAGAGGACTTTTGCTCAACCAAAAAAATCATTTTCCTTATGCAGTAACAGAACCACCTGCTCTCTCCATCCCAAAGGATAATTAGAGCTGATTTGGCCATCCTGGCATAATTGTTTACTATGGCAGTAAGAGTGTGGCCAAGTGTGCTAATTGAAGACAGCAGGGGACAATCTAACTGAGTAGCAAGAATGTGTAGGCAGAGCAAGACCTGGACGGCATGAGGGCTTCGGGAGCTGCCTCCCAGGTTCACTGACTGACACCCCCACTGACGCTGCTATCTTCACTGGCTCAAACAGAAAGAAAACAAGCTATTTAGGGCTCTGACACTGCCACCAACAACAAAAAAAATAAAAATCCTCCCTGTGGTGCCTCCATGCATTCAAGATTATATTCATTCTCCCAGAGTCACCCATTAATCACATTAAACCCAAGCAGCATGAGGAATAATTTGGCCAATTAATTCTATGTGAAAGTTTCACGAAACTTCCATAAATAGGAACAATATGTACCTCGTACATACTGAACACAAGGAAGGGGGAAGGGAGTGCGGGATGGGAGGAGAAAGTAAAGAATATCTTCTTTCCCACCGTGTCCTCTAGTAATGCTGTCAGAACCAGAAAATGTGACAGATGGTTAGTTCCCAGGAGGCAGCCTTATAGCTTCAGCCCCCATGAAAGTATACTGCTCACTTCCATTAGCAGGCCTTTAATTCACAACAGAAAAATACTTGCATGCATGCCTCCAACAGCCACAGTGACCTAACCACTGAGCACAGCCAATAAAGAAGTATGAAAAGAGCTACTCTAGGGAATGAGTAGCTAGGGTCCATACAGAACCACACCAGAGGGGAGGGGGAGGGAAGAAAAAAATGTGCTCTTGGCTTCTCTGGTTCAGCTTTTGTCACTTCTGTCACTGTCACATGCCTGCTTTATTCTTTGGGGATTTCAAACATACAGAGACTTTTATATTTTTGCAAAAGTTCATTTTTGGTTCTGACTTGTTCCCGCAGATTCTGCAGCTGCTGCTGTTGCTGTTCTGGACTGGAATTGATGCCGGGCATTGTGCTAATCACTTTTCGCATCTCCTGGAACTTGGTCTTGAGAGCAGTCAGCTCCTGGTGCATGTCAACGCTGTCTTTGTCCATACTGCAGAAGGCAGAAACCAAAGGTTAGCACTGAGGGCTAGGAACCAGGCTGTAGTCCACCATGTGGGGTGGAACTGAACACACACAGCAACTGAGAAATGGCAAAGTTAGCTAAAATATGGAATCTGCTTCAATTTAGGAGACTCCTCACAGACACCAATATTCCCCTCCCCATCAATCATGAGGTTTTAACAATCTAGCAATGGCTAAAGCCTGAAAGATTGGGGCTTTAACTTGTTACCATAAAGCCTTGTTGCTCTAAGAATGATTATCTGCTTTAAAAAAAATCAATTCTACTATTTGGATATTTTCAATAAGAACAAGATCTCCCTTATTATTGAATAAACTCACTTAATAAAGTCAGCTGAATGCCCCTTCCTGGCTTTAGCCCAAGTTCCCATTTAAATACTTTATTTACTTCAGTTAGCAATCAATCAAACGAGTGTTTAGGTGCCTACCATGCACTAGGTATTACCCTAGGTTAAAATCCCTACTCTCAAAAAACCTACTCTGTCAGGGGGAAACAGCATGTATGTGTACAAACATGTATAGAATAAATACAAAGTAGTTAGAAGGGAGTGCACTAACAACTGGGGAGATCAGGGAAGGCTTCATGTCAAAGGTGGTGAGGATGGAGTGTGAGAAACAAAGAAAAGAGCCATTTAGCTGGACTGCAGAGTGAGGGGACAGTAGTAATATATAATGAAGCTGGAAGGTCCAGAAGGGGAAGAAGGGTAATATATATTTTATCCTAGAGGCAACAGGGAGCCACTGGAATTTACTGAGGAGGGACATGGTCTGACAATGAAGAAAAATACTGACAGCTGTGTGAAGGATGAACTGGAGCGGGGAGAGGCTTGAGGCAGGGAAACGAAGGCAGCCACTGAAATGGTCTAAATGAGAGGTGATAAGGGCCTCAGAGTGGTAGCTCTGAGTAGAAAGAAGCAGTCAGAAAGAAGAAATGTTGGCTGGATATGTGAGGAGAGAGAGAGAGGGAGAAGTGAGGAGTCAGGGATAAGACAGGTTATAAATGTGAAAGAACCAGGCCACCTCCTCACCAGAGTCCATGCCTGGAAGAGTTAACCTTTCATCTCCAAAACTCCCTTCCCTGACCATCTTGGCCTAAACGGGTGAGAGCCTCATGTGGCCCACAGTTCCCACAGTGCCTCACTCTCCTCCTTAGTCATCTCTTACCAGCTGCCTAGCCACTGACTCTGTAACCTGCACTGTCCTCTGCCTGTCTCCCTTTCCAGCTGCAGAACCATAATCAAGTCAGTACCTTCCATTACTACTTTCCTATGGCTCCACTCAGCACACCATTCATTTTTATAAACTACAATATTCCTCCATGACCACCAATCCTATTCCTCTTTAAGTACTGTCTCTCCCTCCTACCCCTCTCCCCATTAGAGTATAAACTCCTAAGGGAAGAGGCAGACATGCTTTCTGCATTTGTGCCCCCAGCATTTAGCACAGTGCTTGGCACAGAGTAAATGCTTCATAACTGCTTTTTCATTCATTTACTCAAGTTTGAAAGAGGAGTGGGTTTAGAGGGAAATATGGATTTGTGTTGGACATGGTGAATCTGAGATATCTTCAGGACAATCAGAGTGAAATGCCCAATAGATAATTAATGCCATGGTAGTGAAGCTGGATATATAGATAAAACTAGAGATAACAGACAGTGTTTACATAGAGTTTTTATCTCATTTGATCCTTACAATAAAGTAAGCACTACTGTTATCCCAATTTCACAGATGAAGACACTAAGACAATGATCTGCCCTGGTCACAAAGCTGGTGTCTAAGCCTTCCTGACTCCAGGTCCAGCACGTAACTGTACCTCTTAGATGCCTGTTATCTGCATTGAGATGATCACTCAACCCGTGGGAGTTGATGAAGTCACCAAGTGAGGAAGAACAGAGAACAGAGGATGTCCAGTCGAGGGGGCAGCGATTTGAGGGAAGAGCCATCTAGCAGATCAGCGCTAGCATTATATAGCATCTTAAGCTTTGCAAAGTACTTTATATTTTAACTTATCTCTAATGAGAGAAGTGGGTAGACAGGTAGGAGAAAAATCAAGAGAGTAAAATCACATAAACGTAGAGAAAAGAAAGTATTCATGAACAGAGCTTGGTTAGCAATGTCAAACAAAGAAAAGAGGTTAAAAAAGAATGAGGCCTGAGAAAAGACCATATTCAGCAATGAGAAATCACTGTTTTTCTTGTAGTCTACTCTATACTGTCTTTATTACAACTCACCTAGATCAATAGTGCTGCCTAACTAGCTGCTCATATGCATTTTTTAAAAAATGTGTAGATAAGCTTTTGAAAACAAGCAGCTGATTCAATGAAACTAATAGTTAATTCAACAAGCTGTTCTAAAATTAGGCCATTGAGGCAGAAAAGGGGAAAATTTGTCAATGATCATTTTTTAAAATAAAATTTCTTTCCTAGTGGGGACAGTTCAGACCAGATGGTGCTAATTCATTTTATTATTCATTTTTCCTGAGCTTACGCAGGCAGGGTAGTTTTTTTCCAAAGGTAGCATATTACTCCCCTCTAAGTCAAATAACTGCCACTGACTATTAACTATTTTATCGATTGTCTATATCAGTACAAGGATAGGGCTTTTATTTTAGGAACCAAGAATCATCTAACCATTTAAATAACCAACCAATGGTACATCTTACGCTAAATTCCAGGAAAAGGGCAACTGGTATTCTTGAAAATTACAAATAATTTTGAAGATAACTAAATAGGCAGCATTTTAAACAAATGCTTTTTTAATAAGAAGTAACCTCAACCCAGACCCACAAACGAACTCAAACTACCCCTGCTGACCACATCATTATCACTTGTTTGTTACTGTTCAGTCATCTGGTCATATCTAATTCTTCTTGAACCAGACAAAGGTTTTCTTGGCAAAGACAGTGGGGTACCTTGCCATGTTTTTCACCAGTGGATTAAGATAAACACAAGTTAAGCAATTTGCGCACAGTCACATAACTAGTAAGTATCTGTGGCCACATCTGAAATGTGGTCTTCATGATTCTGGACCCAGGCTTCTTATCTACTGGTCATGTAGCCATCTAGTTAAGGCTAAAAAATAATGAAAGGAAAGCTGTCTAGTGTGATATACGCACAAAAAGATTTAACTAAAATTAATCTGGGAGACAAAGTATGCTCCCTCTTAGCCCAAAGAACAAGACGGTTTAATTAGGTTTGAAAAGACAAATAACTGGCTAAATTGTTACCACCTGATTACTGATTACTTAGTAAAGACTCTCATATGACCCTAAATTCCCTGATCTCCAAAGTCGTCCAGCTTCTGAGGCCACAGAAATGCTTTAAGTAAAACAGCTCTAAAGACAACAATGACTGAATATGGTATATGTTCTATATGGATACAATACAAATACATTCTATATGGACATAATATTACCTTCTATACAGATACAGAATCAACATGAAACTGTCTTATAAAGAGAGAAGCTGAACTGAAAGGAGGTCAAACAGTGTATAGAGAAGTGTTCCCCTCCACTGAAATCAGCCCCAATTGGCAGAGTATTTCTGTAGAGTCAAAACAGCACAGAGCTCTCAGGGTGAGGAAAACACTGTATTCAGGAAATGCCTCATACTCAGCGGGGTTCCTTCTAAGCTAGGACCCCTTTGAAACACTCAAACAGACCAAAAAAAATTAAAAAAGCATTTCATATGGCAGTCAATCTTCAAAAATGAACAAAAGAAGCAGCCTTTAATGGGCCTGGGCTTTTGTGCTCAAGGTTAGTCATAACTCCACCTTCAGAAAAAAAGATTAGTAGAACATATGAGGATCAAGAGAAAAAGGAAGAATAAAACAAGACCGAAGTCAAGAGCACCTCAGCATCATCTCAACGTTCTCCAGAAGGAAAACAGACAATCAGAACTGTGTTTGTTACATTAGTTCTCTGAGGAGATACTTACTTCATCCTCAAAAGCCTACCTGGTAGGAAGAAACTAAAGGCATAAAGATAGGATGTGCTGACAATGGCTGTATACCTGGAAAAACCTACAGAAGGAGCAAAGATAGTGACTGAGACAATAATAAATACAAAAAAATACAAAATAAATCCTCGAAATGAACTGCCTTTCTATAGAATATTAACAAAATCCCTAAGGCAGTAATACAAAGGGAAATTTCACCCCAAATAACCACACAATAAAGAATCTGGGGATCGCTCTATTAAAGCAAACAAAAGACCTGTAAAGATTCAGTTACAAAGTGATTCTTAAAAAAATAAAGAACTTTAAAAGCTAGAGGAATATTCAGGGCTCATGGCTGAGTGAGCCAGGCCAGTATGATAAAACTGACAATACTGACAAAGTTAACTTAAACTTTTAATGCTATACCAATCCAATTATCCAAGGAACAGTTTATAGAACATGAAAAAATAGTAACAAAATTCATTTGGAAAAAAAAAAGATCTAGAATATCAAAGGAAATTATGAAAAGAGGTATGGACAAAAGAGGAATAGCACTTCTAGACCTCAAACTATATATATATAAATATAATATTTATATTATAAAGCAGCATTTATCAAAATTATCTCTTATTGCTTTAAAAAAGATCAATGTAACTAGATGAGGGGGAACCAGAAGCAAAAGAACTCAATAAACCAGCATTCAATAAAGTGTAAAACATAAATTACTTAGGGATGAACACCCTACTTGATAAAAATCTCTGGGAAAACTGGAAAGCACTTTGGAAGAAATCAGACATATACTAACACCTTATACTATATTCCACAATATATTTCACATGATGTATGATCTTAACATTAAAGCTCAGATTATAATTAGATGAGAAATATACTATATATCTCACAGCTATGGGTACAAGATGAATTCTTAACTAAACAGTGGAATAGAGGAAATTACAAAAGATAAAACAGGTAACTGACACCATACAACTGAAAAGCTTCTGCACGGACAAATTTATTCACGTAAGATAAAAGAAGAAGTAACTGAACAGGGAAAAAAATCTTGGTAGTAAATTTCTCTAATGAGGGTTTGATATCCAAGAAAGAGAAAGTGTGTGTGTTTATGTGCATAAAACAAAAGTCACTCCCTAACAGATAATAGATTGATAAGAGATCAAAGGATATGAACAAAGAGTTCTCTCAAAAGAATTACAAACTATTAACGACTACATCAAAGAAAGTTCCAGATCACTAATAACAAAGGAAAATGCAAATCAAAACAACATGTAAGTTTCATCTCATACCCTTGAAATTGGCAAAGATGACAAAATATGACAATAATCAATGCTGGAGGGGTTACCGGAAGAAAGGTAAAATGGCACATTGTTGGTGAAGCTGTTTTTTGGTACAACCATTTTGGAAAATAATTTAGAATTATGAAAATAAAATGACTAAAAATATCCATGTCCTTTGACCCAGAAATTCCATCACTAGGTTTATACTCCAAGGAGCCATATCAATGGCTTATCAAAGAAAAAAGTCTCCAATACACCAAAATATTTATAGCAGCCTTTTTTTTGTGATAGCAGAGAATTGAAAACAAAGTAGATTTCCACTGAATGGGGGATGGCTAAATAAACTGTGGTACATGAATGTAATGGAATATTACTAAGAAAAAAGAATGTGATAAATACAGAGAAGCATGGAAAGACCTACATAAACTGATGCTGAGTGAAATAAGCAGAGCCAAGAACAATGTATACAGAAAGAATAACCATAAACACACACAAATAAAAAATGAATGTTGCAAAATTATTTTTTTTAAAAAGTATGGTTAAAAGAAGAGATATGAGAAGACATTTCTAATCCTCCCCTTTGCCTGCACATATTTCCAAACTTTTTCAAAGTATTGATCAGTTATGCTGATTTTTTTTCCTTCTTTCTTTTGTCCTAAAAATATTTGTTATATGGAATGGTAACTCCCACGTTGAAATAGAGGGACACTCAGGAAAACCATGGTGATATAAAAACAGAAGACAACAATAAAAACTTATTAAAAAAAAAGAAAATAGCATTTATTAAGAAACTGGGCCAATTATTTGTGTATGATAAAAGATGTACTCATCACTAAAATCCAGAATTTTGATAAGTCATAAGGTTCAGACAATGACATGCAAGAATTGTCAAAATTACTAAAATATGACTACTTTAGCACAAAAAGTTGTAATCCTGGCAAGACCAAAGTTAAAGGAAAATAAAGTGTTTTTTATAAAAGGAGCTACAATTTGATAATTCTCTCAAATGATATCCACAAATATGAACTTTTCAAGTCACTCATCTTTCTTTATTGGGAAATGGCTGAGATGGCGACAATGGACAATAAACTGGGGTGTTTCTAGAGTACTATGGGAAGGCTGACAAGCCCCTGATGGGCAAAATACTAGTCAACTATACTGGGTTGGCCTGATGAAGTCATACTTCTGCAGCAATCTCAGCAGAGCCCCTAGCTGGCCTGAATGCCCCACTCAAGCTTAAAAGAGGTACTAGTGTGTGCAGCAATAGGTCAGCAGCATCATGTTCTAAAGAATCAAATCTTGCTGAGATCTCAAAAATCTTGGTGACCCACCCCAACTATACTTAGATTAATATTAAGCCACTTGGCTTAAGATGACATTGGAGTTCTGCTAGAATATCACAGTGGACAAGGTTAGCTTTCTCTCTCATCATTCTCAAAACCAGATCAAATCTGGTGTGGCTGCCACCTTTCTAGACACTTCCATTAGTCATGGTAAGTGGTCTTATTTTTATGACTGAGGCAAGTAATTCACTCCAAAATACAAGGTAGGGAAAATTGCAGTATAGAATTCTAAAACTAGACATTTAAAAACTGGGGTCTGATAAGAATTTTGAACAGTATCAAAGATTTTGAAAAGCCAATTTAAACAACTTTAAAATGTACTTCCAAACAGGCGAGCAGTCAATGCTGGAACGGCTGTAGAATGACAAGAACATAAATGCATTATTGGCAGAGTTATTAATTGGTACAACCATTCTGGAAAGTAATTTGGAATTATGCAAAACTAAAACATCCATAACCCTAGAGATTCCACTGCTGGGCATATATTTGTCACTGAGAGAAAGCCTTTTTTTATATACCAATTATTTATAGCACCACTTTTTGGGGTAGCAAAGAAGTGGAAACAAAGTAGCTGTCCACTGATTGGGAAATGATGAACCAAATTATAGTACCTGAATATAATGGATTCTTACTCTACTATGGGAAATGACAAACATGATGAATACTAGACTTAAAAGAACTAAGTCGAGTTCTAAGTGAGGCACGCAAGGCAAGGAAAACAACATACACAGTAATTACAACAAAGAACAACCATCACAAAACAATCTCGGTGAAAGACTGAAAAGTTATAAAGAACAAACTTGACTTGAAAAGACAGAAGGTACCTTACCCTGCCCCTTTGCAAAGGTGGGGGGTTCAAAAGTGTGAAACACTGCATTTTATGTGATTTTTTTATTCAGTGTGTTGAATGGTTTTAATGATTCTTTTCTTTAGTTTTTAGAGCTGAGGTTGTTTTTGGGTTGCTGTCTTTTGGTTTTTTTTTTTTAAAGAGCCCAAGTATCCCTAATTTGCCCTCAGCCGGAATTGCAACATTGGTACAAAAGTTCTGACCTGCTCCGTTTCCACCCTGGAATGTTCAATCAAAATCCCTAATTACAGAAGATATGATCTTCCATTTTCCTATATTTTTTAATTGTGAAACTTCTTATATGTAGGTCCAACTGGAGAACTGGTAAGACATGAGATCCAAAATGCTAATCAAAACCTATTTATTATGCATCTGCTTTTAAGTTTTCATAGTAATTCCTGTTAAATTAATAAGTTCCTTCCCAAAGCAGTACTTGTTTTAGGATTTTATGTTTTTAAAAATCTATTTCCAGGTTGTCTGGATAATTATTGCTTTGTGGTTTAAGTTTAAGATCTAGTCATGCCAAGCCCACTTCCTTCCTCTTGTTTTTATTATGCATTTTTATTATTCCTGACCTTTTGTTATGCCAACTGAATTTGTTATTATTGCTAAACTATAAAAACTATCATCACTCTTGGGTAATGTGATTTTTACACAGAGAGATTCATCAAGCCCTTACTAGATGTCAGACACTGCGCTATGCAACAGAGTATAAACACAAACCAGTGAAACAACCCCTGCTCTCAAGGAGCTTATGTTCTAGTGGAGATCTTAAGACATTCCATCAAAGTGAACCTGAGAGGGGGAGAAGGTCATGGGAGCAGTAGGTTTGGGACTTGTTGGCCAGAAAATGAGGTAGAGGCTTGGATCAAGGTAACGAAAGGAAGTCCAAATTTCAGATGGTGAGGAGGCAGGGAAGAAGGAACGGAACCAGCATTATTTGAAGCTGGTGGGTAGGAAGAATTATTTAATAAAGTACAATTTAAAAAGTTAATAAAGTTTAATAATATGGATTTATTTATTCTTTCCTTCTTTGTTTTTGTAAATGATTGATCAGAGTATGGAAGTTATTTGCTCATTAACTGCTTGACAGAAATCACTGGTAAATTCATTTGGTCCAGGATTTTCTTTTCGTTTTTCCCTCTTTTGGAGTTTAACTTATGGTTTGCCCAATTTCTCTTTCTGCCGCAGGACGTGATGGGTTTCTTCCCATTTGATTTCCTCAAGCAAAGGCTGGATGATCGTTTGGTAGAGACATTGTATCAAGAGGCAGAGGCTGAACTAGAGGGCTTCTGAATCTCTTCCAATTTTGATGAATCTATGATCTTACAATCGAGAGAATTACAACTTCAAAATTGTACATTTACAGACGAAGGAACCGAGATCAAGAGAATTTAAGTGACAACCCAAAGTCACCCTTGTAGTATGAAGCAGAGCCCTGATGTGAACTGAGGTCTTCTGAATTTAAATATAGTGTGATTTCTACTTAATGAGTACAATTTTCAAAAAGAATATTGAAGTGCAATCCCCCTCCCTTTTTTGTTCTGTATTCTCTAACGAAAGCACGGATAAATGAATCATGAATTTTTTTCATTCATTCAATAAATATTTACTAGCATCTGCTATATGCAAAATACCATGTTACAGGATACACAGAGTTGATTATCTTGTATAAGAGATAACAGATGCATATTAATAAAATATTTACAATACAACAAATTATATGCAATAAAAAACTCAAAATTGGAAGGAACTTATGTAGACCAAACCTCTTATAGGCAACAAGTCACAGAGAGTCTAAATAATCTGTCCACAGCTGTACAGCAATTTAACTGAGGTAGGAGAATCCAGGTCATCAGACAGCACAAAGGGTGAAGCACCACTTTTGGATCAAGGAAGTTTTACACAAAGTCCTATTCCACTGCCTCATTTTCTATGTATATGGATCCTAGTTTCTCAAAGGTCATGAGAGATTAAGTGTAGGCATTAGCAAGTTTTCTATTCTGGAAAAGCAATATGTTGAATCTGCTTTCCAAGAACCAGGTACTTGGTGATAAATTTTTTGGCAATGGAAAATCATAAGACAAAGAAAAATACAAAAAGGCCCTCATCCTATGTGGTCTTCCTTTTATTTCTACAGTAATAGCAGTAATGTGTCAGAAAAAGGGAAAGAGGGAGCACAAGTTTTAGATCATCCATAAATTTCAACCTGGCTGTTATTACTCTAAATGTGAGTTTCTTGTCCAACGACCAGTGGACGTGAAAATTTCTATTTTTAAAATTGCAATTATCACACCATATTCCTGGAACAACTGAATTGTATCAATCATAAACTTCCCATTATAAATAACACCAGAAGAAATGAGAAGGAAGTTACAATTAAATAAAGGGACAATTTTCTCAAGTACTTCTCAAAGGGGTAAATAAAGGGATTAGGTTTTATTATGAACCCAAAGGCAAGAAGACACATTATTTCCTGATGTATTTGGCCATCTTGTATTTCAGTACTCGTGATATTATTTGCAAAAAGGCCTCTGTGGAAATAACTGCAGCTCATGTACCAACACTTGTCATAAAAGACGACAGAGTAAAGCAATTCTCTTAAGAACTTGATAAAATTCTCCAGATTAAAATTAACATCTTCAGTGACACTCAATGACCTCAATGAAAAGATGGCAAAAAATTTATTAGAAAAAACATATCAAGAAAAAGATGTGAGAGGGACTGATGACTTGTAGGCCACACAGAAGTCTAGGGGTAGGCATGGATGAGTTACATTCTGAATCTTTGGATGAAAACAACCAAATTGACTAGCTCAAAGATGTATATGAGTAGACATCATCAAGAAAGCCATTGTGGAAGAGGTCATCATGTGAACTTAAAGAGATGAATATAATTCCGATAGACTAAAATGGGATTGGGAGAGACAACATAGGCAAACAGTAACAGGAAGAAATCTGACAATCCATAATGGTTATGGTTTTAGGCTGAAGTTGGGGAAAGACATATGATTTAGCACACTGGGTCACCTTCAATGCCTAGGGGCACTAAGGGCTGGTTGTCCACCATGACATCAACTTCAAAGCTTAGGGATTCCTGACCCCAAAATATCACACTAGGTCTTCTTCCCTCTGAAATGATCTTCCATGGACAACCTCTACATCTTGTACGCAATAGCTTTTGGGCATGCTGTCTCCTCCATTAGAATGTGAGCTCCTTGAAGGCAGGGACTGTGTTTTCTCACCTTTCTTCCAGGCTTAGGCAGTAAGCACTTAATAGACGCCTGCTGCTTCAGCGCAGTACCTGGCTGCCACAGTAAGTGCCTAATAAATGCTTGCTGACTGTCAATAGAGGGACCCTGGGCCGTGGCCCAGATCCAAGCCCCTCCCCTTACAGGGGCACTCGGGTCTCCCGGGCAGGGCTGGGCTCTCCATTGGCTCCACCTGAGGCAGCCGGAGCCATCACGGGTTCACCTCATCCCTTTGCCATGGCAACATGTACACTGCACAGAGCCCATCCTCGGGGGTTCCCCACATGCGCTGAACTTACTTGGCATGCCAAGGGGCACGTCACCCCCGGGCACTTAAACGTGGGGAAGGGGGAAGGGAGGGGGAGAGCAGAGGGAGGGGGCAGGGGGAGGGGCGAGCGCGGAGGGCACGTTACCATTTGATGACGTCATGCACCAAAGGCAGGAAAGAGTAGGTCTCCTCCTCCTTGAGGCCCGGGGGCGGCGGGGGCTGCAGAGAAACCGACGCCGGAGGCTGCGGCTGGGATGGCGGCTGCTGCGGCTGCGGCGGGGGCTGGGGAGCGGGCAGGGGCTTCTGCTCCTGCAGCGGCGGCTCCTGCGGCTGCGCCAGCGTCTCCTCCGCCGGCCTCCCGGAGACCACGCCGACGGAGGCCATGGCCGGTGGGCCGGCGGAGCCGGCGCTCGGTCGATTATCGCCGGGGCCTGGGCGGGAGTCGCTTCCTTTAGACGTCACTGGGCGCGCCGCACCGGGGCGAGCTGGGTACGGGAGAGGCCGCGAGCCACCGAGGAGTCCGCCGCCCCGCCCCCTCCTGCGCTTCTTAGTGCGCATGTCAGGAGTGTGTGGCGGGGCCGAGGAGGGGCGAAGCGAGATGAAGGCGAGGCGGAGCGAGGCGGGACCAGGAGGGACCAGGAGGGGCGGGGCGGGAGAATGGAATTGGCTGTTGCTAAGCAACGGCGTAAGCCTGTTAGCCAAAGCTCTTCCCTTCTCACCTGTCAATCAACCATTTATTAAGCGCGCACTTATGCCAGACTGCGAGCTGTGTGCCCGGAATACAAAAAAGGGACAAAAGACCGCCCCTGCCCTGGAGGAGTTTACCATCTAGTGGGGGAGAAAACATGCAAATGCAAAGCAAAATAGACACAGGAGAAATAGGAAATGACAGAAAGCAGACCCTGGAATTAAGAGGGGTGGGGGAAGACTTCCTGTAGAAGGGGGGACTTTAGTTGGGATTTAAAGCGTTCTGGGAACTGAGGAGAGAGAGAGAGAGAGCATCCCTGGTATAGGAGACAGCCTGGGGCCAAGAAAAGGAGACTAGGGGAATATCCAAGAGGCCAGGGTCACTGGATTGAAATGTGTTGGAAAGTAAGGTGTAAGAAGACTGGAAAAATAGGAAGGGGGTAGGTTATGAAGGCCTTTGAATGCTGAATGGAGAATGGACTGGAATGAGGAGAGACTTGAGTCTGGCAGACCCACCAGCAGGCTTTTGCATATATTGCAAATAATAAGTTACAAGGTAATGAGGTCCTATACCAGAGTGGTAACAGTATCACAGGAGAGAAGAGGCATATTCAAAAGATGTTGCAAAGGTGAAATCGACATGCTTTGAGTAGGAGTAACTGAGAGATTATGAGGAAACCGGGATGACTCCTAGGGTTTCCAGCCTGAGGGACTGGCAGGATGGTACTGTCCTCTACAATAATATGAAGGGTTTAGGGGGAAAGATAATGAGTTCTGTTTTGGACATATTGAATTTAAGATGTCTACTGGACATCCAGTTCAAAATGTCAGAAAGAATTGGAGGTCAGGAAAGAGGTTGGGGTAGGATAAGTAGATTTCAGAATCATCAGCATAGAGATGGTAATTAAGTCTTTGGGATCTAATGAAATTATCAAGTAAAGTAGTATGGAGGGAGAAGAAAAGAGTGTCCAGGATGGAACCCTGAGGGACTACTGTGGTTAGAGAAGTGATCTGAAGGAGGATCCAGCAAAGGAAACTGATAAGGAGCTATCAGATTTGGCTTAATGGGGTGGGGGGTGGGAGGAGAGCTGGGGTGCTGATACATATTTAAAGACAGACTCTCAAAAAAAGTACATTACACACTCACTTTTAAGTTTAATCTGTTCATCACTTTCATAGGTCTAGATAATCAACAAAACAATAAATTAAAATCTAATTTATAGCTTTTGCTAAGTTTAACAATAGACTCTCAGTAGTATACCACTGGGATTGATTTGTCAAAATCTCATACCTCACCTTGCCTGAGGTCTATCCTTTGGAAGGACTGACTTTCTTCTGGGAGGACCAAGGTTCTCCAGGGAATGGGACTAAAGATCATTGACCTTAGGGTTCCTAAATGCTTGGGGGGGGGGGCGTGGTTCAGGGTGGGGGAAGAAGGGGAAGGGGAGGGTAGAAATGGAGATGGTATTGAGAGACAAAATTTCTCTCCCTTAGGCTGGTGAGCCTGAAATTCACACCTACCTACCTCCTCCATCCCTCTTCCCATACTACCTTTCTCATTTGCTCCTCTTTCCCCTTACTGCCAATTTACGCCTTCAAAACTAGATTCCAAACCTACCTTCAGGAAACATTTCAATTAATCTTAAGCACCTACCACATAAGCATAGCATTAAGTTCTGAGGATACAAAGAGTAACAAAAGACAGTTTTCTACCTCATGGAGATCACAGTCAACAACTATGTACAAACTAACTATATGCAGGATAAATTGAATATGATCCATAGAAGGCATTAGAATTAAGGAGAACCTAGAAGATGAAATTTTAAGTGGAAGTTGAAAAAAGATAGGGAGGTCAAGATGGAGAGATAAGGAGGGACAATGTTCCAAGCATGGGATCAAGCAGGAAAAATACCTGGAGTCTGGAGTTGGATTGTCTTTTTCAAAGAACAGCAAGGAAGCTAGTGTCACTGGATCTCAGAGTACAGACAGTATAAGGCAGAAGAAGACTGGAAAGGACAGAGGCACAGGCAGGAAACGATTGGTTTCCACCAACATTTATTTAAGTCTGCTATTTACTACAGACGTTTAAATGGCTCAGTGCGCTGGACCTAGAGTCAGGAAAACCTGAATTCAGATCTGGCCTCACACACTTCCTAGCTGTGTGACCCTGGCTGTATCACTTAACCCTGCTTGCCTCAGTTTCCTCATCTGTAAAATGAGCTGGATAAGAAAATGACAAACCATTCTGGTAGCCCTGCCAGGAAAACCCTGTTGGTGTGCTATGGTCCATGGGGTCACTAAGAGTCAGACTCGACCAAACAAAAACAAAAACTATTTACTATATGTAAGGAACTATGTTAGACACTGGGGATACAAAATTGAGGAATACAAAAGCCTTGTCCTGAGGGAACATACATATAGGCACACATACATGTATGTGTACATGCATACATACATGTTCTACTGGGGTAAGGGGAAATGAATGACATAGTTCCCTGTTGCTTTTAGGATAAAGTATAAAATAATTTTTAAACTAGCAGGGACTTTAGAGAAACCTTTTCATCTAGCTCCCTCATTTTGCAGATGCAGAAATTGAAGCCCAGGCCACATAAGTAGTGCAGAGAAGACCCAAGATTTGAACCCCCAGGTGTCTGTCTGACAGCAGATCGAGGACTCTTTTCCCTAAACCATGCTGCCTTAACCTAGCATATAAAATTCTCCACCTCCTATCTCCTGTCTACATCTCAGTTTTATTCCATATCATTCTCCAGAACTCTCAATCAAAAAGAGCTACTATTTCCTCTGTGATATAACAGCTCTATGTCCTTACTCTAATTAACATAATATTAACAACTCCATTTGTATGGCATTTTTAAGATTAAGCATTTTACAAACACTTCATTTTATCCTTACAACAACTCTGGAGGTAAGTGCTGTTACTATTCCTATTTCATTTTATTTTTTATTCTGAACTTAAGAAATAAAACAAGCATTTCTTTAACAAAGTCAAATAGTAACAAAAAAAAAGCATTGCACATGAAACTGCAAATCTATTATGTACAACTTGCTTTTCCTTTTAAGTGTATATTAAAGTTATCATGTAACTTTCTTTTTTCTCCCTACTATTAGACACAAATATGTATATATGTGTAAATGTATGCTATCCATACTTCTATTTATCAGTTCTTTCTCTGGATGCAGACAGTACCTTCCTTCCTAGGTCCTTTGTAGTTAAACTATTCCCATTTTATAGAAGAAAACACTGAGGCAGGCATCCTAGTAACTTGCCCAGGACATGCTGCTAGTAAGCATCAGGAGACAGGTTTCTAATTTAAATTTTCTTGGCTCCAAGCCCAGTACCTCATGCCCTGGTCTGGGGCTAGGGTCTAAGCATTACCACTGGCCTCCTGTACTTGGACTATATCAGATCAAGTGTTTCCCAATCATTCCCCATCCCCATGCTAAGGACTAAGCACTTTCCCCCTATTCTCCAAGCCCAAATGTTGCCTCTGTCTTGGCATTGCCAATGCTGGCTCGTAACTCTGTGCCCCTATGCCAGGCCGAGTGTTTCCTCTGTATCCCTACTCCCCCATGCCTTAGATAAATGCTCATGCTTTGTAAGGCTGTTTTAGGAAAACTTCAACACTTCCTTTACACTCTTTCTTTGCACCTTGTAGGGTTGTAACAAAACTCTTTTAACACCTCCTTTACAAATAGTAAGCACTTAATAAACAGTGAATAAACAAATGAATCTGAGGTTCCTACCATCTCCCAAATTCTCTAGGATTCTAAATACCACAATTATCTTTCATTTGATTCAGAATACAATGTGAGATACACTAATCCAGTGACACATGCCTTATAATTTATAAGCAAAAATGAGTTTCAGAAAATGCTCTGAATCACTATTAATCAGAGAAATGCAAGTTAAAACAACGCTATACCACCTCACACCTCAACCTCACATCAACAAAATGTTGGATATTGGGGGGCATGTGGGAAAACTGGGACACTAATGCACCGGAGTGGAGTTGTGAAGTGATCCAGCCATTCCAATTTGGAACTATGCTCAAAGGGCTACAAAAATGTGCATAGCCTTTGACCCAGCAATACTACTGCCAAGGCTATATCGCAAAGATATCCAAAAAATGCAAAAGTACCTATTTGTACAAAAAAAAAATATTTATACCAGCTCTTTTTGTTGTGGCTAAGAATTGGAAACCAAAAGGATACCCAGCAATTGGGGCATGGTTAAGCAAACCTTGGTATATGATTGTAATGGAATAGCTTTGTGCTATAAAAAATGACAAGCAGGATGATTTCAGAAAAACCTGGAAAGTGTTACATGAACTGATGCAAAGTGAAGTGAACAGAACCAGGAGAAAATGAAATTGAAATTGTATTAAGTCCTTATGAATGCAATATATTATATTCTAAAAAAAATAATATAATTAGGAATAAGGTTTTGACTTCATTACCTCACATACAGGTGTCAAATATTGTTAAGTGCAGCATTTGCTTTAGAAAAGCTGAAATAGACATGACACATTTGTTTCCGGATATTTCTATTTACCCTGAATGTGATAAGTTTTAAAATGTCATTTTTTTCTCCGTAAATTTGTTATTATATAGGGGAGTACATTGAGCTACAAATGTCAGAAAGTTAATACTTTTTTCACAATTTTTTAAGTCTGCATTATTAAGGACTAAGGATTTTCCCCATCTTTCATTAAAAAGTCTGTCAATATCCAAGTTTTGAACTTTCAAAGTATTAAAGTAGATTTTACACTATTAATGACTATGAATAGATTATGATTGCATGTCTTTAAATAATTTGTTTCTCTTACATGGAGACCACAAGTGGCATTTCTATGGTCCAGGAAGAATTGTTGGTACTGTTGTGGGGACTTTACATCAAAGCTATATTCCTATACATGTTTCTTTCATCTTCATGACATTCAGACCCAAGGCAGATTGAGGAATATGTTAAACACTCTGATGTTGCATGTTTTTTTTTTAAAAGGTACATTTAAAAATTATTTTTATTTTTTTCTATTTTATACCCCCCTTCCTCCATGCCCCAACCTCAACTCCCACCAACACTACAATTAAGTGTGGATATATTTATATAGAGATATATAGATACACACACACACACACACACACACACACACATATATATACATATACATATATAGATATATACTTTCCCTAACAAATTTTACTTCTGATCTTTGTTTTTGTTTGTGTCTATCTCTTATTTCCTATCCTCCTAACTTCTCTTTACTTCTTCTTTGCTTCTCCTCTCTACCTTGCCCTCCTGTTACTTAACCTAGCTCCCCTCCAAGGATCCCTCCCTTGTCCTCCCATTCCCATTAATCTAAACACCTGTCCATACTCCCCTTAATCTATTCCCTCACTCTCCTCTCTAGAGATCCCTCCCTTATCCTCTTTCCCTTCCCTATTCCCCTAGAGTTTTATTTCTCTCTGAATTTAGAAGACTTTTATACTCTTCTAGATATATATGTATTGTTCCCTCTTGAACCCATTCCCAATCAAAGCAGGTTCCAGAATTAACAACCTCCTCCCCCATCTAATTCCTCTATGTTGATTCTTCCTCTCTCATCTCATGTGTATAAAATAATTATCCTTTTTAGCTGTTTCTAAATGATTTTGCTTTTCAATTATGTCATCTCAGGTCTACCCCAACCTTTCTTACAAAGTACCCAATTACTAATAACAATTTTAGGCATACATTTTGTACACATAAAAGGTAAACAGTCCATCTTTATTGAGTCCCTTTCAATTTTTGGTGTGTACCTATTTTTCTCTTAGCTCTTATATGCAAAATCATCTATTAAGTTCAGGTTGTTGGGGTTGTTTGTTTTTTTTTTAACATTCCTGAAGTCTGAAAATTTATTTAATATCCTTTTTTTTTTAAATTCAGTATTATGCTTAGTTTTACTGGCTATTAAATTTCTGGCTGAAACCCCAGTTCATTTGCTCTTCAATATATAGTGTTCCAAGACCTGCAATCTGTTAGTGTCACCACTGCTAGGTCTTGTGTGATTCTAATTGTGTCACTGCCATGTTTAAATTGCTTTTTCCTTATTGCTCATGATATTTTATCCTTGAGCTGGGGGTTTCAGAATTTGACTATCATATTCCTATGGCTTTTCCTTCTAGGATCTCTTTCAGTTGGTGATCAGTGGATCTTTCTACTTTCTCCTCTTGTTCTAATGTTTCAGGACATTTTTCTTTATTTCTCTTGTTGTAGCAAAATTCTTTATTTGATCATAGCTTTCAGGTGGTTCAAATATTCTTGTTTTCTCTTCTTGATCTGTTCTCCAGATCAGTTGTTTTTCTTATGAGATGTTTCACGTTCTCTTTTATTTTTCATTTTTTATATTTTGTTTTATTATTTCTTGTTCTCTTATAGTTTTGCTGGCTTCCCCTTGCCCAATTCTGATTTTCAACGACTCATTTTCTTCCTTAAGATTCTAATTTCCTAATTAGTTGATTTTTCATAATCTTCTCATTTTCCTTGAATTGTTTTTTTTGTTGTTTTTTCTCAATCTCTTGTTCTTTTTTTGTTGTTTTTTCTCAATCTCTCTCATTTGATTTAAGTCTTTTAAGAGTTCTTCTGTGAATTCTTTTTGAGCAGGTAACCATTTGATGCTACTGTTTGGGGGTAGAAGAGGATTTCCTTGCTTCAGTACCCTCCTCTGAAGATGAGCCCTGGGCTTTTCTATTCCCATAGTAACTCTCTCTGGTTGAATTTTTTCTCCTTTGTGTATGCATTTTTTTTTTATTTGTAGTAGTTCAGTTTTTATGATCACCTCTATTCCTGGGGTGTGTGAGATGGTGCCTCTGGCCTCAGATTCTCTGTCAGTTCACCCTCTGGCTTGGACCTGGAGCCAAGACCTCCAGCCTACTGTAAGTGCCCACAGCCAGTGGTGTCCCTACCCCACTGCTTCTGCACTCATCAGAGATGTGCTGGTTCTTTCTTGCCCAAGCCAGTCTTCACAGCACAACTGGGTTCTTATCAGCAGAGGTTCCTTCAGTCTTCCCCTACTCATACACCCAATACCCCTCATTGTCCCAAGGGTAAAAGAGGCAGCATCCCAACCCAGCTAACTCCAGGGTTTGCTGCTTGTTGTTTAAGCAGAACCTAGGACCTAGCCTGGAAGTATTTATTCTTCACATGGATCACACCTCCTCTAGGAACTTTGCTTCAGATCTTCTCTGATTGTCCCAGGAGGACCCCTGTTCTGCCCCTACTCTTATTTATTTTTACTGCTTAGTATTCACCTGAGGTGATATTTCATGTCTTGTGGGGGAAAATTTTGAGAGCTTGGAATTTTCTGACCCACTCCACTATCTTCCTAGAATCCTCTAAAGGTTTATTTTAAAAGAAAAGCATGCTATACATCATAGAGACTTTCTGTTTCATGTGCAATCATCTCTTTTTTATCCACAATGTATATGGAAATGCCCATTTATATAGTGTGTAAGTTCAAAATTAAAAAAAAATTAAATAAACATTAACTGATCATTCACATTGAAGGTAGTTTAACGTACTAGGAAACAACTCACAAAAACTGTGACACATTTTATAAAAATGCCTTTTATTATAAACTTCACCAACAACAAATATGAATATTTTTATATAGTAGGAAACAAAAAAAGATTGTATATGAAACATTACAAAAATGTTTACATTTATATTGTTTATTAAATTAACATAATTAAATTTAATACAACAAAACTGCCTTCCTTGTGTATTTCCTCTTAGACCAAACTTTCTGCTTTCTTTTGTATATTTTTAAAATGTTGCACTGCTCTGTTCCTTTCTCCTTTTTAAAAAAAAAACACCCACATATGAATGTAATGGAATACTATTGTGCTATAAGAAATATGAACAGGACTTCAGAGAAGCCTGGAAAGACTTGTATGAACTGATGCTGAATGAAAGGAGCAGAACCAGGAAAACTTTGTACACAGCAACAACCACAGTGTGCGAGGAATTTTTCTGGTAGACTTACTACTTCATTGCAATGCAAGGACTTAAAAAATTCCCAATGGACTCTTGAGGCAAAATGCCTTCCACATTCTGAGAAAGAACTATGGAATTTGATTGCAGAATGAAGCAGACCATTTTCTTTTGTATTATGTTTTGTTTTATTTTATTTTATTATTTCTCCCATTCATTTTAATTCTTCTATGCAACATGACTGAGGTGAAAATGTATTTAATAGGAACGTATGTGTAGAACCTATATTAAATTTTATGCCATCTCAAGGAGGGAGTGGAGAATAAGGGGGAGGGAGGAGAAAAAAAATCTAAGATATGTGGAAGTGATGGCAGAACCCTGAAAACAAATAAAGTAATTTTAAAAAAGAAATTAAGATAACTTAGAAAAGAAAATTAAATATAAATTTTTTTTAAAATCGCCAATCAATTAGTCATTCTGTCTCCACTAAATAGATACCATCCCTTGTAACCAATAAGTATTAAAAGAAATCATTTTGGCTATGTCTATAAATGCATGTCTCTTTCTAAATGAAGTTCTAAAAATCATGCTTCAGTATCAGTCTTGTAAAGTCTTGCTTGATCACTGCATTGATCAGAGTTCTGAAAAGGTGTTTTCCTCTTTGTCATTATGCTTATCACATACTGGTTCAGTTCACTTCACTTTGCATTAGTTCATACAAGTCTTCCTAGTTTTCCTGAATCCATCATCACACAGAAAAGGCACTTAATAAATGCTTATTGATTGAGTATTCAACATTTCCCATAACCAATAATATTCAGTTGCATTCATGCACCACAGCTTATTCATCTCTTCTCCAGTTAATGAGTACAACACCAATGCAATACCCATAGCAGCCACTACGAATATGCGTGCATATTTCCAGGGTAAATTTACAAAATAGAATCATCTCTCTTCCTTAGAGGCAGAACCAAAATATTTATTTGGGACAGCATGGTACTGATCAATAATGCAAGGAGCAGTAGACATCTTTCTGTCAGGCTTCCCCACAAAAAGAAATTCCCCTAGACAAATTCCTCCCTCTACCCACTCAAAGCTTGCTTCTCTCTCTCTCTCTCTCTCTCTCTCTCTCTCTCTCTCTCTCTCTCTCTCTCTCCCTCTCTCTCTCTCTCAGCTCCTCCTAGTCTGAGCTGGATATGACCCAGCTCCATGTAGTAGGCCTATTAATGTCCAGGGAAGATCTTCCTATTCTATTAATGTTACAATGAGTCTGCCAAAAGGTATCGTAAGATCAAAGCTTATGAACAACTTAGTGATTTTTTTTGTTATTATAATCTCCCATCCAAGCCTAAAATGCTTTCCTAGGTATTCCTACATCCTGAAGACTAGCCCTTTGGCATTTTGCTGAGTATTGGAGGGACTGGGGGGCTTACATCATTTTTAGTCAGCCGGAAGCCCTTAAGAGTGAGTAGGGAAAGCAGTTTTATCCTGAACCACAAGAGCATTGTATCCCTACTCTACCAATATTTGGTTAATGGTACTTGAGAATTTAATGAAGGACTGAGTGTTCACCTGCTCTTACTTTTGCTTCCTACAAAGGCAGAAGTTGAAATCTTCCATGGAAACTAGGTGAGACAGATCTCAGCAGATATCTATCTATACTTACCACAGAAAAACTAGCCACTTTATTTTACACACAAGGGTCTATATTTATATTGCATGTGATACTACAATATGATCCCATATTACTTTCTGGAATTATTGGGGCAATTCACATCAACAGGACCAGTGCCTATCCTCCTATAGCCTCTAAAAATTTCCATTTCCCTTTTGTAGTGGGGTTGAATTAGCATATAGGGACCATCTCATGGTGTATGCTCGAAATTGCCATTTTTGGTTCCAATTGACCATATGGGAGTTTGGGCCCTTCTACAGGCTTTGCATGAATATTGGCCGAGCACCATGCTGGTTTTATGTGGATGGGGAGTGGAGTGATAAATGTTGAAAAGAAGTGGTTGGCCTATCTAAGCATGACCATGACTCCTGGGGGAAAATCAGGGCCACCTCCTCCCTCCTCTTCCCCTTTCCCTCTTGCGCTGACTCTATCTTTCTTGGCCTATCCAGAGACTCTACCCCATGTCTTTCATCCCCCGCTGCAGCTGCAGTGGGGCTGCTCTTTTAAGGAGAGAAACTAGGAAGTTCTTTATATGCATTACCACTTGAAGCTACAGGTTAAACATGTACTTTAAAAGAAGAGTAAGTTGTCCATAATAGACATCTTTGGTTTCACATACAGTCTTCTTCTTCTGTCCTAGTATGAATATGGAAATGTTATTTTACTTGGTGTTTAAATTTAGAATAAGAATTATTTTTTAAATGATGCGAGTTCCACACCCATCTGATTGGCTAAGATGACAAAAAGGGAAAACGACAAATGCTGGATACAATGTTGGTAGAGCTGTAATCTAGTCCAACCATTTTGGAAAGCGATTTTTAACTATGCTCACAAAGCTATTAAACTGCACACTCTTTGACCCAGTAATAAAACTACTAGTTCTATACCCCAAAAAAGATCAAAGAATGAAGGAAAAACCCATATATTCAAATATATTTATGGCAACATTTTTTTGTGGTGTCAAAGAACTGCAAATGGAGGGGATGCCCATCAGCTGAGGAGTGGGGAGAATGGTTAAACAAATTATGGTATATGAATTTGATAGAATACGATTGTTTTATGAGACAGAGATGTCAAATTCCCTTTTAAAACTCAGACACAGCACAACCAGCTTTAAATATAACTGGCAAGTATTTAACAGAATAAGTTGCTCAGTTATTTTTCAGTTATGTCCAATTCTTTGTGATCCCACTTGAGGTTTTCCTGGCAAAAATGCTGGAGTTGTTTACCATTTCCTTCTCCACTTCATTTTACAGATAAGGAAACTGAGGCAAACAGGGTTACATGACTTATCCAGGGTCACACAGCTAACAAGTGTATCTGTATCCATATTTGTCATAGGTTTTGTTATGTCTTGCCTTCTCAATGGGTATAAGAGAGAGAGGGATTTGGAATAGAAAATAAAAATGAATTTTTTAAAAAAAGAATATGAGGTCCTTGAGAACAAGGACTATGTTTTTGACTTTCTTTCAGTCCCCATTGTACCTGACACAGAGTAAGTGCTTAATAAATGCTTATTGACTGATTGAAAATGACAGAAAGCCTTTATATACTGAGCTCCAGTCCCTCATTTCCAAATGTCTGCTTGACATATCTGCATGAATATCATATGAACATCTTAAACTAATCATATTCAAAACAGAATCTATCATCTCTCCAAATTCATTCATTCCCTTAATTTCTCTGTTGCTACTGAGAATACCACCATCTTTCTAGTCACCTAAGTTCAAAACCTAGGAGTCAGCTTTGATTCCACTGTCCTGTATCCAGTATCCAGTTGGTTGCCAATTATCTTCTCAACATCTTTCTATTCACACCACAACTCCCTTGGTTCAGGCTTTCTTTTTTTCTTTCTTTTTAATATAAATTTATTTATTTAACTTTTTACATTCATTTTCACAAAATCTTGGGTTCCAAATTTTCTCCCCATTTGTCCCCTCCTTCCACTCCAACACACCGAGCATTCTAATTTCCCCTATCACCAATCTGCCCTCTCTTCTATCATCCCTCCCTTCTCTTGTCCTCATCTTCTTTTTTATCCTGTAGGGCCAGATAACTTTCTATTCCTCATTACCTGTATTTCTTATTTCCTAGTAGCAAGAACAATACTCAACATTTGTTCCTAAAACTTTGAGTTCCAACTTCTCCCCATCCCTCCCTCCCCACCCATTCCTTTTGGGAAGGCAGGCAATTCAATATAGGCCATATCTGTGTAGTTTTGCAAATGACTTCCATAATAGTCGTGTTGTGTAAGACTAACTATATTTCCTTCCCTC
>CM053772.1:123525135-123644029 GCA_028658325.1 Potorous gilbertii | reverse complement strand
TCTCTTTTGCCAATTGAGTTAGCCTATTTTTCAAGGTGTTATTTTCTTCAGCATTTTTTTGGATCTCCTTTATCAAGGTACTGACCCATTTTTCATGCTTTTCTTGCATCTCTCTCATTTCTCTTCCCAGTTTTTCCTCCACCTGTCTAACTTGATTTTCAAAATCCTTTTTGAGCTCTTCCATAACCTGAGCCCACTGGATATCTATTTCGGATGTTTGGGATACAGAGGCCTTGACGCCTATGTCTTTCCCTGATGGTAAGCATTGTTCTTCCTCATCAGAGAGGAAGGGCGGAAACATCTGGTCACCAAGAAAGTAACCTTCTATGGTCTTATTTTTTTTCCCTTTTCTGGGCCTTTTTCCAGCCAGTTACTTGACTTCTGAGATTCCTCTCCTCTCCCGCCTAGATCCGCCCAGTTAGTGCTTGGGGTCTGAGATTCAGATGCTGCTCCCCAGCCTCAGGGCTTTTGGCAGCAGGCCTGGCTGCTCTTCAACGGGAGCTTAAGTTCTGATGCTCCGGTGGGGGCAGGGCCACCTCCCAGGCTCAGTCCCTCAGGGCGTTTATGCGGAGACCTTCCGTAATGGACCCCAGCTCCTGCCTGCTCTGGGAGCCTCTGGCCGCCCACTGCCTCTGCTGCTGCCTCCCGAGGGGGCCTGAGTCATGGAGACACCCTGCTCCTCCCCTCTCAGCCCGTCCAGACGTCTTTCTCACTGACCTATGTGTCTGTGGGTGGAGGGACCTTTGCGGCCGCCGGAGATTCTGTCCCTGAAGCCTGCTTGGATCTGTTGATCTGCTCCTCTCTGTGCTGCATGGCCAGGGCAGGGCTGGGCTCAGCTCCCGTCCGGTGCGTGACGAACCTTTGGAGTCAGTTTTTCAGGGCTCTCTGGAATGGAAATCTCCTTTACCCTGTTGCTGCGCAGCTTCCACTGTTCCAGAATTTGTTGGGGGTTCTTTTTATAGGTAATTATGGGCTGTGGGTTCAGAGCTAGAATATGTGAGTCTTTCTACTCTGCTGTCTTGGCTCCTCCCCCACTAGTTCAGGCTTTCTTCACCTCTTACCTGTATTATTCCACATGCCTTCCAATTGTGTAATTTCTCCTCTATCTTATCCAGTGGCCACGTTGCCCTTTGGCTCAAGAAGCTTCAAAAGCCTCCCATTGCCTTAAGGATAAAGTATAAACTCCTTTGTTTGGCATTTAAGACCCTTACAATCTTGATCCAACCTAGCTTTTCAACTGATTGCACATTATTTAGCTTCATATCTTCTTCACTCTAGCTGACATGACCAACCTACTTGTATTCCCAGTACATATCACCCCATCTAGCATCTCTGTGCTTTTACCCAGGGTATCACACATGCATGGAATGCTCCTCTATCCCTTTTACCTCTTAGAACTCCCAACTCCCTTCAATATTTTAGGTTTTCCTCAGCTGTTAATGCCACCACCTACCCACCCCAATCTCTGTGTATTTATTTTTTCCATATCTGTATTTATTGCCCTTCCTTAAAGATTAGCTGATGACCCAAAATGGACTTCCCTCCATATTTTTGCTTCCCATATCTTATATACATAGATGACCATATTCAGAGTTCATTTGTCTGACAGAGGAAACCTGGCAATCAACTGATCTCTTCCTACCATGACTTATAATAACAGCAGCATCTCAAGCTGTTCTGTATTCCAGATTTCTAAGACATGGTTTATTTATTTACTACACATAGCCCAAGGTTTTCTTTTGACCTCTACTCTCCCACAAGCATCGTAAACTCATCCCATTCAAAGAGAGAACTTAGCATCTTTTCCCTAACCACCTCCCCTCCCCTGCTGAGGATCTTTTTGTAGCAAGGATACTGGTATCCTTACAGTCACTAGATTTACAACTTTGTTGTTGTCTTCTACTCTCTCTCATACCACACAACCAATCATTTCCCTTCCCCTGCTCTGACCCTCCAAAATACTTCTCAAGTCTCACTTTTTCTCCATTTACACAACCACGACTGAGTTTAGAACCTCGTCACCTCACACCTTGGACCATTGCAATATTCTGATTGTCTTTTCTCCCTCAAGTCCCTTCACTCCAATCTAGTCTTTACACAACCACTGCTGAAAACATTAAAAAATTTGTTGATGATCTATGAGTGATACATTTAATTCCAATATTTAGCCTAAACTAATATGAAACCTGCCTGAGTCAGGTCTACCCATTACACCCTGTGATGGTGTATGAAAAGAGTAGTCAGTAAAATATAAGGGAGTGTTTCAGAAAAACCTGGGAGGTTTTGTACGAACTGACGGAGGATAAAATGAGTAGAACCAGAAGAAAAATGTATATAATAACAACATTACAAAGAACAAAACACTTTCAAATATTTGAGAATTCTGATTAATGAAATGGTTGACCACAATTTCAGGGAACCAATGAGAAATGATACCACTCACATCCATGATAGAGAGGTGATGGACTCAAGATGCAGAATAAGATACATTTTGAGACACAAGTGATGTTTGGAGATTTTTTTAGCTAGGCCATATATATTTATTATAATAGTTTAATTTTTCTTTCTTATTTCCCTTAGAGGACCAGGAAACCTGTGTATACAGTTAGCTAGAGACCCCAAGAAAGCTGCTTCAAGACCTTAATGCCCTGGACCACAAAAGTCTTGAGTATAGTTTGGTCACCTTTGAAAAGAAATAATTAGCTTAAGTCATGGAGCAATTGTGATGGGGATCCCTCATAGACAGTGATCTTAGCACAAGAGAAGCAATATTCCATTATTTTAATATATCACAACTTATTCAGTCATTTCTCAATTGATGGACACCCCTGCCTTAATTTATGATTGTTTGCTGTAACAAAAAAAGCTGCCATAAACATTTTTGTATGTATGGGTCCCTCTCTTTTCTTTGATTTCTTTGGGATATAGGCCTAGTACTAGTGTCACTGGGTCAACACAGTATTTCCTATAACATAGATAGGATCATGTTATTCCCCTTCTCAATAAATTCCTAGGATTCCCTATTGAGTCTAAATAAAAACTCTTGTTTTTGTTTCATCCTTTGCATTTGTATCCCTCATGTCTAGCACAACAAGGTGCGTAAAAAATGTCTGTAAGTTGATTGAGTGATTGGCATTTCAAAACATTCACAATCTGGTCTTTCCCAGTCTTATTACTAGGTGTGGCAGTGGATGGAGCACTGGGCTTGGAAACTCATCTTCATGAGTTCAAATCTGGTCTCAGACACTTACTAGCTGTGTGACCCTGAGCAGGTCATTTAACCCTATTTGCCTCGGTTTCCTCATCTGTAAAATGAGCTGGAGAAAGAAATGGCAAACTATTCCAGTATCTTTGCCAAGAAAATTCCAAAAAGAGGTCACAAAGAGTTATCTATGATTGAAATGACATGACAAAAACTGTCCTTACTATTCCACATATGATGCACTCCATTTCTCATTTCTATCTTTTTGCACTAGTGGTTTCCCCATCTCTAGAATGTATGCCCTCCCAACCTTTGCATCTTAGAATTCCTCATCTCTTTCAAGACTCACCTCAAGTAGAACTTTCTATATGAGGTCTTTCCAGACTCTTCTATACGCTAATGCCTAACTCACCTGATCACCTTGTATTTATTTGCATATATCTATTATACATGTCATCTCCCTTGATAGAATATAAGTTCCTTGAGTGACAAGACTATGTCACTTTTGGTTCTGTATCCTTAGAACCCAGTATAATGCATTTCACAACTGCTTATTGACTAATTGATTGTCAGAGTCCCTCTTGAAATTTCTCACCCAGAGTTCCAAAAGACTCATGATGGAAAATGCTATCTACATCCAGAGAAAGAACTATTGAATCTGAATGCAGATTGAAGCGTACCATTCTCTCTCTCTCTCTCTCTCTCTGTCTCTCTCTCTTTTCTTTCTCAGTTTTTCCCCTTTTGCTCTCATTCTTCTTTCACAACATTATGAATATGGAAATATGTTTAATATGCTTGTACATGTATAGCCTAAATCAGGTTGCATGGCACCTTGGGGAGCAAGGAGAGGAGGGAGAAAAAATTTAGGACTTAAAATCTTATAAAAATGAATGCTGAAAACTAAAAATAAATAAAATTTTAAAAATACATTTGTCATCCAGATTTATACTGTTTCACAGTATCAGTAAGTTCCATTGGCTTGCTTTTTTGGAGTAAACCACTAGTATTATAAAAACACTTTGAAATTTGGTTGTCAAGGGCCTGATGATAAACAGGTTCTGGTTGTCTTGCTATCACAGGCCTTGGACAGTGAACAAGAGGGTGGTAGTTCTATTAAAAGGCTTTTAGTCATCTTAATTGATGACTTTTATGGAAAGTAGATCATAACCAAGGAGTCTTGTTGATAACCACATATGCATAAAAAGAAAGGAATTTATAACAAAGGATTGAGGTGTAAGGTTATGCTTTTATCTTCAGCAGAGTTTGTAACCACTTATGTGTGTGTCATGGACCATTCTGGCAGTCTGATGATGCCTACAGACCTCTTCTTAGAATGATATTTTTAAAAGTGTAAAATAAAATACAAGAATTGCAAAGTAAACCAATGATATTGAAATACAGCTACCAAAAAAAACCCCACAGAGCTCACAGAGCCTTTTGTCTTTTCCTTTCTCTCTCTTATTTATTTGCATGAGAAAAATCATCAGGCTTTAGAGCCAGCTATCGCTGATTTATTGAAAGGACAGCCCTTTGAAATGATTCCAAAGAGGCACAGTTTGGCAATCAGAAATTAATTGTGAGGTACAAGGACTTTTTTAAACCAAAGTCATATTAAAACTTGGAACAGAGACTTTGTCCTTAATAAGAAGAAAGGGAAAGTAAATAAATAGATAAATAAATTTAAATAAAAATAAATCAATGTGTGTGTGTGTGTGTGTGTGTGTGTGTGTGTGTGTGTGTGTGTATGTATCTTTTTTCTTAGCTGAAGAACACCCTCCCAGGCATCAGGCCATGCCTGAGTATGGTGATTTCTAGATTCATTTATGAGCAAAAGCTGTTATTTCATCTTTATTTGGGAAAGCTGTAGTGGGGATATTGAATCCTTGAGTCTTACGTGAAATTGTAAAATACAGAACTTGAGGGGTCACTTCATCACTCAAGCCATGCAACATGGTTTCTAGAACCTAAAGATTACCTAATGGGGAAGTGAGATCACCAGCTGCCATGTCTAAGAATCAAGGCCTTTTTCAAACACTGTAAGTGGCAGGAAGAAAGGAAAGGGTCCATAAAAGCGACACTTTCCATGTTGCTCCTTAGTGGAGCTGATGAGCTGATGAGCTATGGGACTCCCAAAACACAACCCAGTTCCTGAACTTTCCCACACATCCCCACCTAGATACTCAATAATACTTGCAACTCTCCTTTCATTGTGGTCTGGTTTTGTGGGAGAGAGACAGAGTGAGGTAAGAGACAGGGGGATCCAAGTTTTACCATTGAGTTTCTTGGCAAATTGGGTTCTAACTACTTTAGTATTCTGCACGGACTCTTAGTAATCGCACATTACTTAGCTATAATATCTTATTTTTGCTTCCTCATTCCCATTTGGGGTTGTAGCAGTGCTGAGCTCTCATCTCTCCTCATTATTTAGCCTTGGGTCACCTCTCAGGTGAGGGGTTATTGGACCCAATGGCTATGTATGATAGGAGAGGATAGAAAAGCGAGACAACATCTTCTCTTGCCTCCACTCATCATTATGGCTGCAATCCTTCTGCCCCTCATCACCCTCCTCCAGTACCTTTGCCTTTCTCTCTATCTGTTTGACTTTATCTCCTTGAGTGATAAATCTCCTATTTTTCTCCTTTCTCTTAGGGAATAATGGGGGCTGAATTTACAGTCTCAGGAAGACCAACATTTGTGAGCCCTTAGTTCCATTCTCATGAATGTAAATAAATAATTGAAAGAATTTTTAGATGGCATCACCTACAGGTGTTCAACACAAGCCAATTCCCCTTTCTAGCTTTTGAACTCTTCCTCTGTAAAAGGAGAGCATTAGACTAGACATTCTCTAAAGGAACTTCATATTCTGACAGTCCATAATTATT
Source organism: Potorous gilbertii (assembly GCA_028658325.1). Taxonomy (NCBI): domain Eukaryota; kingdom Metazoa; phylum Chordata; class Mammalia; order Diprotodontia; family Potoroidae; genus Potorous; species Potorous gilbertii. Next base: position 123,637,945 of record CM053772.1, on the reverse strand, counting down.
TGTAATAATACTGGAATGTTGTTTTTTTAAAGGCAGCATGGTATGCAGTGGTTTGAACACAGGAAACAATTTTTGTTCTATTGGCTAAGTAAGGGGTTGAGTAAAGAGTTCTTTTCCTTAAGTCTTATAGTCCTGGAGTCCAGATTGCTGTTACTAGCTCAGAGAGCTTTCTGTCTGATGATCAAGGAAACTGAAGCTTTGTCCACTATGGGATTGAATCAGAAATGGATATATCAAAGGAAAAAACCTGATTCCCTGATGTTAATCATTAGGGTAGGCTGTAGAGATCTAGCAAATGCCAGGACTATTTCTTGTAAATTCGCCTTAGATGAGCCTTGATCAATTAGAGTGAACATGAAATGAATGAACATAAAATGAAAAGTCCACTGGTCCAGGAGTTTAGAGATTCAGGTTCTAGTTCTAGCCATGTCATTAATTCACCGTACGTGACCTTGAGCAAGACATTTAACTTCTTTGGGGTTTTGTTTATTTATCAATAAAATATGGGCCCTGGAAACTAAATACTATGTAATTGTAATGAACTATCTTAACAGCAGAGAAGAAATAAAGAAGTGTGTCTTCCTCTGGAAAGATGGGAGATTATGGGTATGATATGTTGCTTACAATGCCAGATGTGGTCACTGCCTTATTTAGTTTTTCTTAACTGTTTCCCTTTATTACATATGTTTGTGGTATGTGTATGTATGTGCTTGTGTGTGTGAGAGAGAGAGAGAGAGAGTGAAGATACAGAAGAGAAAAGGATGAGAGAAAGAAAGGAGAGTGAGGAGAGAAATGAAAGAGAGAGGAGAAATGAGAGAAAGATGAGAAAAAGAGAGAGGAGAGAAAGATGAGAGGGGGTGGGAGAGAGAAAGAGAGATGAGAGAAATAAAAGAGAGGGGAGAAAGAGATGAAAAGAAAGGATATGTGAGACAAAGATGAAAGAGAAGGAGAGAGGGAGAGAGAAACAAAGAAAGAAGGCTAGAGAGAGAAATAGGAGACAGAGAAAAGAGAGAGGAGAGGGAGGATGTATGTGTGTTTGAAGGGGCACATCTGGAAATAACTATTAGATAAAAATAAAAGTTATCAATAAAACTTTAACTTAAACAGATTTGGACGCAATGGTCTTCAAGGTTTCTTCCAGAGGTCCCTCTGAAATCTGTACCTCCCTTACAGTTTTGCCCCAGACTGTATACCCAAAGTGAGGGCAATGAGTGCAGTGAAGTGACCAGTTCATGGTTTTTCCATGCTGCTATCTCATCTCTCAGCAAAGCATCAAGGCAGCAGTTTAGCTTATTTAGGGCAAATCACTTGGCTACTGGGTGCCCCAGTTTCTGCAATAAAAAGATTGGAGCCCTACTGCTCTTCCAGGAGTGCTGCTGAATTGGCTAGCAATTTAGAAGCACAATGTAACTCCCACATAGTTTTAATTTATTGACTTGCACTTCTTTGCAAGAGGTTTATTAAATAACAATTCCTTAATCTTTCCATAAAACTCTCAGAAAGAATACAAACAGGTATATAAGGGAGTGAGGGAAAGGAAAAATAGGGTCAGGAATAGTTATATGCCATCCTGCTCTCTTTTTTTGAGAACTAAATCTGCCCTTCTATGTTTGAGGATCAGTTTACATAATGTATATAAAAGGGCTTTATAATTAGCAGCAATGACATGTAGTGAATAGAAAGGCTTTGGAATCTGGAAGACATGAATTCAAGTCCCACCTTTGATACATATTTGTTATGTTACCCTGGAAAAGATACTGAACCACTCAGTGCCATGAGGCTACTCTTTAAGACTCAGTTCCAAGGATGTGCATTGGGAGAAGCTGTAAAGTCCCTATCCTTATCATTTATTACTAGACTTCAACTTTCTGGGTTGATACTGTAATCTTTAACCCTTCTTTTCTTCTCCTCTCCACTCTCATATTTTCCATTCCTGTTTTCTGTAGGTTGCTATGAATGTTGGTGATGGTATGGTCTCCAGACCAAGAAGAAAAGAGATCTAGAACCAAAGTAACTAGAATTGGGAATTGAAGAAACATTGGCAAGGTGGTTGAAGAGTTGGGGTGGGATGGAGTCATATTCTGGCTACCTCTTTCTTCTGCCATAAATAGTCCTGGCTCCCTATTTCCCTTCTGTTCATACTGGACGCATCTCTGTCACATTGGCTGTCTGTGACCACTTAATAATAATTGCTGACATTCATATACCATTTTTTAGTTTTCAAAGCACTTTTTATATAATATCTCATCTGAAGCTCAAAACAACCCTGTGTGGGAAATGCTGTTGTCATCCCATTTTATAGATGAGGAAACTGAGGTTCAGAGAAGTTATTAATCTGTCCATGGTCCCACAGCTAGGAAATGTCAAGGGCAGAATTGGAACCAAGGTTTTCTAGACTCCAAGTCAGCATGTTTCCCACCATGCCATAGACCATGGCTTTCATTTATATGCTACTTACACTCCATACAAGATGAAGGGTGTTTGACACTAAGGGCCTTGCAGAAGATTTCCCTCATATCAATGTCCAGTTTGTTTGCTTTTTCTAACTAAGTTAGAAAAAAAATCTCAATTTAAAAGTCACTCATCATTCTGTGCAGTATTCATAGCATGCCTTGTCTGATTGGTGGTCTAGGCTTTAAATATAACTTGGCTTGTACATATTTGTTTGCAGGCCAACTTCCCCATTAGATTGCAAGTTCCTTGAGGGAAGGAGTTGTCTTTTGCCTCTTTTATTATACCCTGTGCTCAGCAAAGAGCCTGGCACAGAGTAGGTACTTAATAAGTATTTATAGATGTTGATTGATTTGAATGTGACACTCAAGGTTTTCTTTGAAAACCAAGTTCAACTGGAACCAATTCCATAGCTGGCCTCAAGTTAGGGGCATTTTGTACAAATCAGGTCAAGAAAAGTTGATATTTTCTTCAAAAAACTTAATTCAAGGCTCCTCCTGAAGACATTTGTCACTTTTTTTTTCCTAAAGGAAAGAAATACACAGAAATTCTCTTCTCAAAAAAAAATAGTTCTTGATTTTCTGTTCAGCTTGTTATGGAAGTTCCAAGTATCCCCAAAAGATCAGAAAAATGGGAAAAATACCCGGATATACAAATATATATATATGTATATTGTGGTGGCCAAGAACTGGAAATTGAAGGGACACCCATCAACTGGGGAATGACTGAGCAAATTGTGGTATATGAATGTAATAGGATATTATTGTGTTACAAGAAATGATAAGCAGGAGGATTTCAGAAAAATCTGGAAAAACTTATATGGATTGATGCTGAATGATGTGAAAAGAACCAGGAGAACATTGTACACAGTTATAGCCACATTGTGCAATGATTGATAAACTTAGCCCTTCTCAGCAATGCAAGAATCTAAAACAATTCCAAAGGACTCATGATGGAAAATGCTATCCACATCCAGAGAAAGAACTATGGAGTCTGAATGCAGAGTGAAGCAGACTATTTTCTTTTTCTGTTTTGTTGGGTTTGGGTTTTTTTTCCCCTTTCTCATGGTTCCTCCCATTCCTTCTGATTCTTCTATATGACATGACTAATATGAAAATATGTTTAATAGGAATGTATATGTAGAGCCTATATCAGATTGCATGCTGTCTTGGGGAGGGAGAGAAAATTTAAAACTTATGGAAGTGAATGTTGAAAATTAAAAATAAGTAAATTAACTTTAAAAAAGAATGTTCTGAGTGTTAAATACATATATAGAAATCGAAATAGCAAAGATCCAAGCAGAGAAAAACAATTTACAAATTATTGGAGCAGGGATTTCAGATCCCTTTAGATTGTTAAGGATAATCATTTGTTAGCTTATGTAAGATTTTATGCCTTTATAACAGATGTCAGTACTGGAAAATGTACACTGAACCTGAGTATATTCAAATAAACTGATAGGAAATTTAAACATATTGATTTTTATTTTCAGGGAAACTATTTCTGTAAGAGTCCTTTCATGTTTTTCTTGGGTTTGGTATGGGATATTATAGATGATCAATTATACAAAGTACAATGAATCTCCTCTCCAGCAATGCCACAGTCTCTCTTCCTAGCCTAAGTAGAAACCATAAATCAAATAGCAAATTATTTAATCAAAACAGAATGTAAGGTAAAATTCACATAGGAAAATAACTGTGTCACAGTGTTCAATAGGGCAACCCCAACAATTACAATGTTTGGAAAAGCTAAAACCCACATCACTTGTTTTATATTTTTAATCCAGGTAACATAAAAATTTCCCAATATTTTGTTCATTTTATTAATATTTATAATTAAGTGAATATTTTTCTTTAATAGAGGCAATTAAAACAGAACGATATTTTTAAAAAATAATCAAAGCCAGAGTCTCAATATGCTTCTTTTCAAATCTGCTTTTATCTGCTTCCAGTGTTCAACAATGAGCCCTGCAACTTCGAATGAGGCTCATTCCTACCTGTCCAATTAGAATCCAGATGTCAAGATTTCTACTAAATTGAATTTCTGAGGCTGCTTTTGTGTGTAACACTTCAGGGGTGGAAACCAGCCAGTTCAAATAGGGTTTAATGTGCCATTCAGCCTAACCTGTCTGGTTTGGCCAAAAATAAGGACGATGGCAATTCAGATCCTGGAACAAAGAGTGGGTAGGTAAACTACTGGTCATCAAATAGGTTTTTGGGTTTTCTGGAACTAAGTGGGGCTCTATGGACCAAGGAAGAGAATTCTAAGTATGACTCAGAGAGATTGAAAATGCCAAATACGTGATGGGGATTTACTAAGCCTTTGTGTCACTAGGCACCCTGTATCTGCTTTATAAAATGTTTGCAAGGCCTGATTTCAGGATCTGCATTCAGGATGTCCTAGCCTGGAACAATAAGGACCTTGGCATTCCTCTTCTGGCCCTGAATCATGCTTGGTATGTGGTCCTAGGTTTTGATTACTTTGGAAATTTATCCACATCTATGCCAAAAGGATGAGCTGTTGTTATTCATGACTAACTAGACCAGCCTCCCTCTTCCCCATTCAGCTGAATACTCAATCAACTGAGCCCTCTTTATCAGTAGGTCACTGTATTTTAATATTACTGAGAAGTACAAGATGGATAGATAGTGTCATGGAAACAATGACCATGAAACAGACTTTGAGAGATAGCAGAGAACAGAAAGACCTGACATTCTATGGTCCAGGGGGTCCCAAAAAGTCAGACCCAGCTGAACAACCATAAGTACCTAGGAACACCTAGGAATAGGGCAAGGATAACTTCCTAGTTATTCTGTAGAACTGCCAGTGCTGTTGGTATAATAATTCCCAATGGAGAGATAATTTCCAAGGATGCTTCATTGCTGGAATTTGAAATAGTATAGGAGGTATAAGGATGCAGTCTTGAATATAAATCTCCTTTCAGAGGTTCCAACCTTTCCCGAAACTTTTGGTTACTGTAACTTTGCAAAGAACTCCCCCTTCTCTCCCTGTCAGGAGCCTGTGCCAGTGATGTTTTAAGACCAGGAGGTGGAGAGTTAGTGTAGGTACTGACCTATGGGATGTGGAACTCATGCTAAACTGTTTAAGTGTTGTAATTCAATGGATGCAGAAAGCAACTGTTATCTGTAGGTGATTGTAGCTGTGAGTGGGATACTTAGTATGAAAAGAGTCATTTCAACAATTCAATTTAACAAGTACTTAGTAAGTATGTGTCAGAGGCATTTTGCTGCCCACCCACCCCCAAAAGACAAAGACAGAAATGAAACTGTCCCTGACCTCAAGTAACTTACATTTTCCCTTTCTTGGGTGCATGACCTATGACAGTATTCAAGATCACAGGCTGGTTTATATAATGAGGGGAAGCCTTTGGGTCTTGGAAATTTTTTTATATTTTGATAACTGTATTTCAATATAATTGATGTTTTTTAAAGTAATCCTACATATTGAAACTTATGCATTTAAAATCATCATTCTGAGAGTCAAAAGGTCTTATCAGAATAGCAAGGGGATGGATAGTTGTTCAGTAGCACCCAACCCCTCATGACCCCATTTGAGGTTTTCTTGGCAAAAATAGTGGAGCAGTTTGCCATTTCCTTCTCTAGCTCATTTTACACATGAGGAAACTGAGGCAAACAGGTAACTTGTCCAGGATCACACAGCTAGTGTCTGAGACTGCTTTTGAACTCACACCTTCCTCATACCCAGTGCTCCATCCACTGTGCCATCTATAATGTGACACAAAAATGTGTAAAAAAAAAAAACCAAACCTCTTGCCTAAAGCAACAGAGAAAGGAACCACAAGGACCTAATCATGCCATAATATTGTCCCTGGGATTAAAATGAGCCAATTATTGTAACAGGGTGTTACAAAGGTAAAGCACACATGAACAAGAATAGGGAGAAATAAGAGCAGACAAGGAATAAAAAATTGAGTTTATTTTTATTTTAAGAAATGTATTTAATTACACATTAATTCATAATTAATGCAATACAACAGAGATAGCAGCAACCCCTCTCTGAATAAATGAATGGTCTTTAAGGGCTACTGCGGGGACACTGACAATGGATAAAGCACCAGCCCTGGAATCAAGAGGACTTGAGTTCAAATATGGCCTTAAACACTTTTTGGCTATGTGACCCTGGGCAAGTCACTTAACCCTTCTTGATTTCCCCCCCCAAAAAAAAACAAACAGAAAAAGAGCTAGTAATTTGGTACCCTATGATTGACCTTGGTGATAAATCTTTCTCAGTTTAGCTAGACTCAGCCTCAGACAACAGACATACTGCACATCACCAGGCCCATACAAAAAAGTTTCCAGGGATCTCACAAGACTTGGCCTTCGCTGGCCCAGCCTTCAAGAAACCAGGGTCTTTGGAGGACTTTCATGGAGGTATAAGTAGTGATAATTAGTTCAGAGATGATTAGGGGTATTTTTTTTCCCTGATGTTGTTAGAAAAGAATTGTAATTATCTATCATGTGCATCTACCTTCCAAAACTGATCAATGCTCCTGTAATTCCCTGTGATTAAATTGGACCCAGATGAAAAATCAGTTATCAGCATATACATGGAAAAAGTCAATAAAATAGAAATGTACGTATTGATGTATGACTAAACAAAAGGACAAACTTGTATACAAACAAGAGGCAATATGATGGATGAAGTGAATGGGGTTTGAGGTTAGAAGTCAGGAAAATATGGATTCAAATCCTATCTCTAATACATATGAATAATTAATAGTAATAACTTTATATTACACCTTAAGGTTTACAAAACACTTTATAAATATTATCTTATTTCATTTTCATAGCATCCCTAGGAGATGAGATTACAGTCTTCATTTTAGAGAGGAGGAAACTAAGGTAGACAAAGGGTAAATGTCTTGCCCAGGTTCATACAGCTAAGAAAGATCTGAAGGCAGATTTGAACTCAAGTCCTCTTGACTCCAAGGGGAATTGTTCTATCTAGCTGCCTCACTTCTAGCTGTTACCCTGAACAAATCACTTTGTTTCTTTGAGGGTCAAACAATTCTCTAAGGCTAAAATTTGGAGGCCAACCAGTTCTCAGCAAAGTGGATGGAGGTAAGGATAATTAATACCACCACCCTCTTCTCAGGCGTGTTATGAGGACCAACCAAGACATATTTCATAAACCTGTTGTTAGCTGTATTAGTGGAGGGAATTCCCATGCCAAAGGAATCAGAGTTCCTTGATTTATTGATATATGTACCTAGAGTGAATAAACAAGGTGAGTTGGGGCTCACATCTACTGGAGAACTCAAAGGTGCCAAAGGTACAAGACCTATGCTTTTTCTTTCTCCATCCTATGACTAGAAAAATCCCACACCCTGCTTCCCTTATCCCTGTGATTCAGTTTCTCTCATGGAAGCAAAAATCTTTCTCTCCCCTTGTTTCTTCTTGTACTCTCACACTTACCTACCTCCATCCTACCCACCACAGTACACACACTCCTCTGCCCTCCTGTTCTATTATTGTGCCTTCTGGAAGCCCTACTGGTTTGTTCATAAATTTCCCTTCCTCTTTTATCTCTTCATCTCACAGTCTATCAGTTGTTCATCCTCTCCTCCATCCTTCCCTTAAACAGTGAGTCAAGAGAGGTAGACCTACTCGTTGATGTCCATGTCGTTCTCCATACTCAAAAAAAATCCTACTTACTTCTGTCCCTTCAAGCTATCATTATATAATCTGTCCTTCCTTTCACACCTAAACTCCTAGAGAAGTCTTTTCTGCACCTATTGTGTCTATGTCTTTTATCACCTACTTCTTAACCTTCTGCAATATTGCTTTATATCTCATCACTTCAATGAAACTACCTTATCCGGTTACCAATGATCTCTTAATGATCAGATCTGATGGATTTTTCTCCATCTTCATCCTTCTTCATTTCTGTGCATCATTTGACACTGCCAGTTACTGTTATCAGACATTCTCCATTCATGCTCTCATGTCTCACCTACTTTTGTGATCAATCCATTTCATTCTCTAGATCCTTCTCCCATCTGTGGGGGTACCTAAGGATCTATCCTGTGCCTACTTTTCTTTCTCTATGCTCTCTCCCCAAGCAATCTCATCTGTCAAGTAGGTTAAATTATCATCTCTTTGTAGATGACTTCCAGATCTATATATCCCCTGGTCTCTCTCGAGTTCTTGCATTACCAGCTACCTGTTGGATGTTTCCAGCTGGTTCCAAAGGCACTCCACACGTCCAAAATAGAAGTTATCTTTTCTTCTGAACTTACTCCCATTTTGTAATCTATTTCTTTCAAGGCTACAGCCATCCTAGTCATCTAGGCTCTCGACTGTAGCATCATCCTTAATTCTTCTCTGTCTCTTACCCTTCACCTTCATTCAGTTTCCAAGTCTTATCAATTCTTTTCCCACATCTTTTCTATCCATCCCTTTCTTTTCACTCACATAGACACAATTGTAGTTAAGGTCCTTAAACCTCTTACTTGGTATAGTAGACCAGGGCTGATCAAGTCAGACTGATACCTAAAGTTTAAAAGTGGAATGAAGTGAGAGACTTAGAGTCTATCAAACAGTTATAAAAGGTTTACTTAACCAAAGCAGGGGAAGAGATGTCTAGAGCAGGGAAAGAATTATAGCTGAGTCTGCATCATTAATTCATGATTAATGTTGCCCAAGGTGGTCCACTGGTTAAGTCTCAGAGAACTGTTGAAATTGTTTATGGGTTGACTGGGAAGTCAAATTAATGACCAGAGATTTCATGTCCTGAATCAATCAGAGCTCATGGATAGTTCCAATACTTTTTAATGAAAAGAACTGGTCTAGCCCATATGGTGAGAAACACTGAGAGGTATTTTCTTCCATCACACCTAAACTATTGCAATAACCTCCTAAGTGCTCTCTCTGCCCCTCACATCTCTAATTATTCTCTATAGCAATATTTCTAAAGAACAGATCTGACCATGTTATTTCCTCTGTTCGAAAAACTCCTATGGTTCCCTGTTGCCTTAGGATAAAATACTACTCTGTTTGGCATCAGAATCTGGCTCTAGCTTACCTTTCCAGACCAGTTACTCACTATTACCCTTTATGTGTTCTGTGGTCCAGCTAACCTGGGCTGCTTTCTGTTCCTGTTCATGGCATTCCAAATTCTGTCATCATTCCTTTGCATAAGGTGTCCCACATGCCTGGAGCACTCTCCTTCCTGATTTCCTCTCTTAAGGATCCCTACCTCTTTTCTATTAGTTCAAATATCACCGCCTTCACAGTTCTACTGTTAACATTTCCTCCGTGTCTTGGGGAGAAGGTGTAATAGTCTTAGCCGGTTCCTGAGAAGTTAGTATCTCAGTGAGAGTGACCTACTTATATACCCTACGTCCTATGTCTACCTTAGCCCATTATAAAAACATCCTCTTTCTCCCAAGGGCAGTGGAGATGAGCACTGGCTTTCTTGGCCTACTGTAAATAAGAGTTTGTTATTGGAGGTAAACACGGTTAAGAAACTTGCCCAGGGTCACACAGCGAGTAAGTAAGTGTCTGAGGCTGCATTTGAACTCAAGTCCTCCTGACTCCAGGGCAGATGCTCTATCCACTATGTCACCTGGCCACCCTATAAATAAGATTTTTAAAAATAATAGTTAACATTTTTATAACATTTTAAAGGTTTGCAAAACGCTTCACAAATATCATTTCATTTGACCCTGACAACAACCCTAGAAGGCAGGGGCAATTATTGCCCCTATTTTATAGATGAGGAAACTGAGGCAAATAGAAATTGACATAGCCAATAAGTGTCTGAGGCGAGTTTTGAACTCAGGTCTTATTGACTACAGGTTCAACGCAAAACAATCTTACACTTTTGCACTAGATCAGAAATGAGGGGTTTTGTGATAGGGAAATATTTATGATAAGGAAATTAGGATGGCCCTCTATGGAATAAGGCAGCTAGCTGACAAAGTGGAAATAGTGCTGGGCCTGGAGTCAGGAAGACCTGAGTTCAAATCCAGCCTCAGACACTTATTAGCTGTGTGACCCTAGGTAAGTCATTTAACCCTATTGCCTCTGTTTCCTCGTCCGTAAAATGAGCTGGAGAAGGAAGTGACACACCACTCCAGTGTCTTCACCAAAAAAACCTCATAGGGTTACAGAGTCAGACATGACTCTTGTTGGAGCTATAATCAATTCAAAGCAGGATTCTTGACTATTTGAGAATTTCTGTAACAAATGGGATATGACTTGTTTACAGCTACACTTGTCATTACCGTATATCAATGAATTTGGCCAGCTGAGCACCTTCCTGCTCTAGAAGGGGGAAGTATTGATGAAAGTCCTTTGGAAGAGTCTAAATGAGAAGATGCAATGCTTAGCAGGGAATCCTAGGCTTACAGATCATGCACTTTTAATTGATACATTAGTAAGTGAGAAATCAGTTTGGATTTCTAGACCGCAGCTTACAATATGAAATAGTTATATGGCAGCCATTGATGTATTGTCCCTAACAAGGGCTATTAAGAATATATTTTCCTAGGATCTTGAATATCCAGTTAAAAGTCTTTAAAATGAAAAAGAAGAAGAAATTTTAGAGCAAAGTGTCTATAGACAGCCACCAAGCCAGATTATCATGGAGAGTAGCTTTAATACAGGCAGAAGAATAGCTATAGACATAATGAGAAATGAACAGGAGACAAAATCCAAATCTAACAGTTATATGTAGGTGCTGTTGGGTTATTGAGGGGAAGATTAATTTATTACCTATTGTTAATAATCTCCAGCCTCACACAGATAGTGCCCCTCGCTCCCATCTCCTCCCCTCCGGCCTCAGTTTCTCTCCTCACATCCTTCAACTCTAACTCCTCAGGGGAAAAGAAAAACATCTCTCAACTCATTTCAGACCTTTGCTTCACCATTGTCCAAAGGCCACTAAGCTCATTTATCTAGGGCTGATCTGGATCTTTGTTGTCTAGACTTGGACATAGTAAGACCTGAATTCAAATCCTGTCTCAACCAATTACGAGCTATGTGGCCCTGGGCAAATCTTTCTCTGTCTTCATAATTCCCTCATCTATAAAATAGGAATAATTAAACCAGCTTCCTCATAGGATTATTTTGAGGTCCTAATGAGATAATGTATGTAAAGTACTTTACAGACCTTGAAATGACACATAAATATCAGCTACTATTACTACTTTGAGGAAGGTATAAAAATGTAAATCAATACAATTTCTTTTGTTTAGCTCTGAGCACAGATTTTCCCAGGGAAAGTCTCAGAAGTAATCAAATCTCTTTATCTCTCCCCATATACTTAATTATCTAATGATTTTTCATCTTCATTTGAGTAATAAAACATATACATCAGTAATGCAATGATTAGTTTTTAATTTGATTTTTTTAAAAAACCAGCTAATTTCATTTAGCTAGGTGACCCAAGGGGCCTAGAGTCAAGAAAACCTGCATTCAGATTTAGCCTCAGATACTAACTAGCAGATCAACCCTGAGCAAGTCAATGTCTCAGTTTCCTCAACTAGAAACTGGTGATGATAAAGTTACTTACCTCTCAGGGTTCTGTACATCTGTCCATAATATCTTACAGTTTTTCCTCTGTTACCCTATACACATTTCCCTCTTTACAACAATTTTAAAGCTGCTAGGCTCAAGGATCTGAGGGCACTGTACTCTTTCCCTATGCACTAAGGGACTTCTTTTGCCTGGACCCATGAACATAATGACTGTGTTAAGTCCTAGGGAAGTCTGACCATCTAGCTCAAGGGGCTAACTCCTCTCAGATTTATTGTCTCATTACATCCCCCAAGTCTGGCACACTGATGGGTAATTACTTAAAACTTAAGCTCACTTCCATGCATGCTACATGTAATCTCTATTGAACAAAGGAGGGAGTAAAGAAAGGAAAGGAATAGGACCAATGCAGGTAATCTATAATGGATAGAGTGTCTATTCTTCACCAAAACCAAAAAGTGATATTGGCTCTTACACTTCTTTTTTCCCTTTTAATAGAATAAATAATGTTCCAATAAGTATGTACAAAGTATGAGCGATCTCCAAGAGAAGGTGTTAGTATCTAGTGGGATCAAGAAAGGCTTCTTGTAAAAGTTGGGATTTTAGCTGAAATTTGAAAGAAGCCAGGAACATCAGAGGGTGGCAATTTCAGGCATGGGGGACAGCCAGTGAAAATTCAGGAAACTGAGAGATAGAATGTCTTGTGGGAAGACGAGAGAAGAGGCAAATATCACTGGATCATGGAAGAGGGGAGTAAGGTTACTCTTAGCTGGTCTTTCTCCCCTTCCTCTTGCACCATCCTCAGTCAGAAGTTGGTTCTGTCTCCTCTGCCTGTTGTATGCTCCTATTGGATGCTAGAGTTCATGTTGTTTTCACGCTTCCTATACAGTTCCACCTGGCTCAGTTAGCCCTATCTCCTTCTATGGTTACCATGGTTAATTTTTTTTTAATTTTACATTCTGAACTTAACAAATACCAAATAACATGAACATTTCTATGTCAATGGAACAGAAAAAGAGTACTACATGTGAAATGACAAATTTCTAGTATATATAGCTTTTCTTTTCAAGTATATAATAAATTCAATGCATAACCTTCAAAGGTATCGTGCAAGACCGTGTTTCCATCTTCTATACATTTTTTAAAATGTTTCATTGACCCTCTTTTCTTTTTCCTTTTTTTTGGAAATCTTATTACTGTCATGTTAAGTCCAACATAGTCCCATCTTCTTCCACTGTCATCCCTCCACGGGCAGATATGAGTCACAGAGAATTTATGACAACCAGAGCACTGCTGCCACGCCTTGTTCCCCTCCAAACTCAAAGGGCACTTCTCAGGCATCTCTTTCAGCACAACATCCTCCCCTGAGAGTTTTGGGATACTTCCTTCTCTATGAGGGTAGTGGAGAGGAACTCACACTATTTAACAGAACTATAATCCCCAGAAATCCTTGACATTAGTATGAGAACTTTGCCTGCCTTCAGGGAATATCAGTCAGAATATCTGATTTTATCCCCAGTGTGTACTTTGGAGGGGGATCCTGTTCCCAAACCTCCGTAGCAGATGTGTGGAGGTCAGGGATATGTAGGATCCCCTTGTTTCCAAGATAGTCTTTAGTTGGCAGGTGAATTAACAGCACAAAACTCAAGTGAGGAAGGCAAAATCACCTTCTTGCCACCCTTCTCTATGTTGTGTATGCCTGTATTGTGTGTGTGTATTGTGTATGCCTGTGTAGTGAATGGGCTCTGGATTCATTCTTGCAGCTGAGGGTCTATCCCCTCAGTATTCAATGAGTCTCCTGAGCAGTTTAAGGAATTCCCTCTGTCATTTGCTCTGCTCAGAACCCACTGGTGGTGTTCCCCCTACTGTTAGGTGTCAGCTAACTAGTATCTCAGTTCCATTTAACCATCTAATATCAATTAGCTTTTTACAAAGGAATATTTGCTTCAAAGAAGCAAAATTCTCCTTTACTTCAAAATGTTCTTGCTCCAAAGCAATAACAAAACAAGCTTAGCTCAATTTCTACATAACATTGGCCCATCAAGTTCATATCTAGATATGAATCCAACTGACAGATGAATCCTCAACCCAGTTACTTCTAAGATAGGTCATGAAAGTCACATCAGTCCTTGCTCTTTGGGACATTGATGATGAGATGGCTGTAAAACCTAGACCAAGGGTAGAGAACCTTTGGCCTCAAGGTCACATGTGGCCCTCTAGGTCTTCAAGTGTGGTCCATTGATTGAATTCAGACTTCACAGAACAAATTCCCTCAGTAAAAGGACTTGTTCTGTGAAGTTTGCATTAACTTAAAGGGTTGCCCTTGAGGACCCAGAGAGCCACATATGGCTTCAAGGCTGGAGTTTCCCACCCGTGACCTAGACTTCAGAACACTGAGAGCCTGAGATAATGCTATGATTATTCAAACAAATTCCAGGACCAGCAAAGAATCCAGGAATGTATTCACATGTTGTTCTTGGTAGGGAAGACCAAAAGCCTACCTCCTTATAATACCATCTCTCACTTCAGACCCTTGACCCTCACTAGCTCTGTGACCTTGAGCAAGTCACTTAACCTCAGTTACTTCATCCTGGGTCATCTCCAGTCATCCTGATGAACATCTGGTCATTGGATTCAGATGGCTCTGGAGGAGAAGTGAGGCTGGTGACCTGCACAGCTCTCCCTTACTCAACACAAAATCAAGGGCACGTCATGTCATTATTTCTCTGATGGTGTGGTCTTCTTCGGCAACGAAGGACAAACCACAGACATCATCTCTCACCAGATGCTGTCAGTGAATGTGTAAACCTAACTCAAATATTTTTGAATGCCTCCATTGCCAAAAAGCCTCCTATTCACCAGGCAGTTAGTCACCCAGAACTAGTTACAAAATATTGATGTATACTACAAGATCAATCCAAGGCACTTGAGGTACATGTCATTCTGACTCCCCTGAGTAGACTTCTAGATTCTTCCACATGGAGAGACATAGTCAGAGATGTTTGATACTCACTGCATTCCTCATTAACATCTGCCAGCCACAAAACTGTGGACTTTATTCTGATCATTTCTTAAGCTCCTTGTTCTCCCTACTTGTGTACCTTTTAGCTTGGGACTCTGGAGTCAAGGACAACATAAGAATCAGTATTAATACAAGAAAGAAAGAATGCATCTTAGTTAGGCAGTGTGGTACAGTAGAAAAGATACTAGATTTGGAGTTAGAGCTGACTATCTATTCACCTCTCTGGGTTTTGGTTTCCTCATTTATAAAATTTGGGGTCTGGACTAAATGATCTCTGAGATCCCTTCCAACTCTAAACCATCTGGGGGTGTCTAGTGTAGCCATGTTCTTTATAATGAGGCCTCTAGGGAGATTAGGGTGTGGTAATGGGAAACTGAGAGTGAAGGGAGAAAACGTTAACAGAGAGGCCCTTGAGAATAAGGGAAGGGCCCAAAACTGGACATTGAGGGGATGCCCATCAATTGGGGAATGTCAAGCCTTGGATATACAGCTTGGAGTTATTATCCTATGATGTTAAAAGGATGTTAACTAGTTCACCCTTCCCAAATGCAGAACCCTTTAATCTGGCATGAAATAAAGGGAGCGGAGAGGGTTTAAAACATCTGCAAAAAGCTTCACATTCCTTTAGAAGTGAAGCTCAACACAGATTAAATTTATTCATGATTTAATGTTCCTTGTTTGGGTTTTATTCTTGGCTCTGTTTACATTGGGTTTTGATGACTAGCAGGAAGTATCCAGACATTTAAGGCTCATTTATTAAAGCCCAGTTGATGTAGAAGCTGACCTTTTCAGGAATATTTCCAAATGGAGCATCTCTGGATGACTGACCTCCAGCCTCTTCCTGCTTTTCCACTGTCCTTCTAGCTCTTCCTCTACCACCACTCACTAGCATCACCAAGTCTTCCTATGATGAGAAAGCAATTTTTTAGGCAAAGCAAAAATAAGACTGAGCTATTTTTCCGAGCACTGTAGCAATTATTCTCTCTGACTTTTAGGGAACAGGATGGTCTTATAGCCTGATCAGAGAAGAGAATGTCCAGTTCACTGCTTGGTGATTAATATTTAAATGAGAAGTTAGGAGGGAGAGGAAGACGTAGAGTGTTGGGAAATTCAAATTAATTCTAAACTGATGTTGGAAACTTTGTGCCTCAGTTTACCTTAATTTCAATCATGACAGTGTGTATGTATATACACACATATAAATACACATATACATGTGTGTACATACAAATATACCTACATTTATATGTAGGTATGTATATGTGTATAGATATATATAGATATAAATAAACATATGGTCAGGTAATACACTGGATAGTGTGCTAGGCTTGGAATCAAGAAAACCAGAAAGACAAGACTTCAAATCTTCCTTCAGACACTTACTAGCTGACTGGGCAAGTCATTTAACCCTGCTTGCCTCAGTTTCCTCATCTATAAAATGAGTTGAAGGAAATGCTGAACCACTCCAATATCTCTGGAAAATCCCAAATGGGGTCACAAAGAGTAAACACAACTGAAACAACTGAACAATAATAGCAAAAATGGACGATAGAAGGGCTGAGTTAGGGAGAACATTGTGCACAGTAACAGCAACGTTGTCCAATGACCAATGATGGTAGACTTAGCACTTCTCAGCCACACATCAATCCAAGACAATTCCAAAAGACTCATGATGGACAAGGCTATTCACATCAAGAGAAAAACTATGGAGTCTGAATACAGATCAAAGAATACTATTTTCACTTTTTTTTTGTTTCGGGGCTTTTCTTGCGCATGATTTTTCCCTTTTCTTCTGTTTCTTCTTTCACAATGTAACTAAGGTTTAGCGTATGTCTAGCATTATTGTACATATATAACATATCAAATTGGGGAAAGGAGAAGAGAGGGAAGGAGGGAGAAAAAATTTGGAACTCAAAATCTAATAAAAAATGAATGTTGAAAACGATTTTTATATATAATTGGAAAAAATAAAATGCTATTTACAAAGAAAAAAAAATCCTGAGTTTTTATTAGTTTTTTAAACAACTAATTTTATTTAGCTAGGTAGTACAGAGTACTACGTCTGGAGTCAGGGAGATCTGAGTTCAAATCCAGCCTCAGACACTTACTATGTGACCCTGAACTTGTCATTTAACCTCTCTCACTCTCAGTTTTTTTATCTGTAAAATGGGGAATAGTAATAGCATCTGCCTCCCAGGGTTGTTGTGAGAATCAAATTTAATAACACGTATAAAGCACATTGTCAGCCTTAAAGTACTATATAAATACTAGGTAGTATTATCATTGTAAACAAAGATGAAAATTTCCATATACAAAGAAGGCCTGAAAAAAAGAGGTTCATATATGAAATGGCAAATCTCCATGATATTTTCCCTTTTTTAATTTTTAATTTATTATTTCTGAATTTTTCAGAACACATACTTAATAAATCTAATTAATTAATTAATTAAATAAACTTAATAGTTTATTTAACACAATAATACTAACACCATCCTACTCACCTATTTCTCCAGAATTTCTGTTCTCTTCTGTGTGTTATGGACTTCCAGTCTTTCTTTTCTTCTTTCTTTGCATCACTATCACTACTCACCCATTCATCTTCAATTTCAGCCCCCTTTGTAACAAATAAATATAATCAAGCAAAACAAATTCCCATATTGTGTGAAATGTACATCTCGTTCTGGTGTCTAGCCTATCACCTCTCTGTCAAGAGATGGAGAGCATGCTTCGTCCTCAGTCTTCTAGAGTTATAATTAGTCCTTATGTTGACTATAGTTCTTGAGCCTTTCAAAGTTATTTTCCTCTACTTTATTATAGTCACTGTATATATTGCTTTCAAACTCACTTCACTCTATTTCATTTCATATGTCTTCCTTTTCTGAATCTATCCTTTTTGTCATTCCTTATCACTCAATGATATTCTATTACATTTGTAGCCAAAAATTTGTTCAGTCATTTCCCAAATGAGGGGCACCTGCTTTCTTTCTTTGGTTCTTTGTCACAAGAAAAAAGGTGCTGCTGCAGATATTTTCATATTGCCACTTACCTTCTATCTTTGCTATTTCTGAAGTATATGATTATTGATTAATATATCGGATTAAAGAGTATGCACTTTAATAATTTTCACGGTATGGTTCCAAATTGCTTACCAGATTGAGTAGACTGATTAATACCACTGCCACCAGTTCATCGGTACAAATTAAGACAATTAACCTCCCTGGGTCTCAGTTTCCATATATGTAAAATGAAGGGGTTAAATTAAATGGCCTCTGAGGTCCTTCCCTAGATTTACCATCCATTGCTTGCGCTGTTCTTCATAATCTTATTTATTGAGCATATGTGGGAGCAAGCTACTAGGAGGATATACAAAAGAATACAAAACTATAAGTTATGTTCCTTGTCTTTGGGAAATTGATAACCCACCTGGAAAGACAGAATTAACACACATAAAATCATTACAGAACAATATAAGGCAGGAAAAACCAGCATGGATTCTCAGTCATCTTGGGAAATTTCACAAAGGAGGATATGTTACCAAAGGTAGTAGGAAATCTGTTTTCCAGTCTGAAATTCCAGATGAAAATTGTCATGCCTACTACAATGTGTCCTTAAAAGGAGGAGGAGGACTGACCTCAAGGATCCTGACACTAAAAAGTTTGAGAACCAAAGGACTACATGACTTCCAAGGTCCCTTTCGACTATAAATCTATGATCTCATGAAAAAAATGACAAAATTTTAGTGGATGACACTACCATCTCCCTCCCCTACCCCTCTTCCCACTCTGGGTGGTGTTTCTCCCTGTCTCTACCTCTTCCCACTATCACAACACTGTGACTACACTCAAGGATCTGATCTCAACACAACGTGTTTTCTTCACATATTAACCATTATCACTTCTAATGAGCCTAAACCATGTTTTTCCTGAGATCTGCTTGGGGGGAATTAGCAAAAGGCTGACTTCCCCTGGGTCCAGCTGGATATTTTACAGGTCACTTATGCATGTCTAATGGTGTTTTCTATGTCAGAAAGGCTCAGTACACTCGTCAGAATCTCCGTAGGGTCTGAGCCAACCTCTTGTTTACAAGTGCAGGATTCAGCAGGGCTCAATCAGGAAAGTGCGTGGTGAGAAATTTCTTTTCTAAAAGCCCTCTCATTGAGCAGAGTGTCACTTAAGCCAAGAGAACAGGTCTTTACCTTCCACCCACCCTCTCTCCCCTTAGCACCTCTTTGTTTTGAAGTTGTTGGCAGAGGTCAAAGCCAAGAAATTTGCTCTGGGGAACTGCAGGGTTTCTGCCATAGACGTGGTTGAATGAAAGAGAAATTCATATTATTTTGCATCCATTATCTTTTCATTAAAAATATAGCTCTTTTAAAAGTCTGCTGAACATAACAATCTTGAAGAACATTCACCTCATTTAGGGGTGAAATATAGACACAACAAGCAGCTAGGTTTGAAGAGTGCTTAGCCTAGAGTCAGGAAGCCAAATTCAAATCCAGTCTCACTTACTAGCTGTGTAATGCTAGTCAAGTCAAACTTCTCTCAGACTCAGTTTTCTTCTCTGTAAAATGGGGATTATATAATAGCACCTACCTCCTAGAGCTATCTTTCTTGTCTAGTTCTATATACCTATATACATATCTTCTTAATCTCTTCTACTTCTGTTAAGTCTCTATCATTTTGTCTTTTATCACGTTCATTTTTTTTACACAAAATGTTCCCTTGATATCTTTAATTTTCCTGAACAGATCTCTTATCTTTCCCATTCTATTGTTTTCTATTTATTTACATTACCCATTTAAGAAAGCCTCCTTATCTCTCCTTGTTATTCTCTGAAATTCTACATTCAGTCAGAGTTTTTCCAGTAGTAATATTTGTCTGTGAGTTGAACTCTAAGGAAAACTGAGCATAACAGAGTGTGCTTTTTCAAATTGTGGTGCTAGAGAAGACTTCTGAGAGTCCCTTGGACAGCAAGGAGAACAAATCAGTCAATACTTAAAGAAATTAATTCATGCTATTCATTGGAAAGATCAATACTGAAGCTGAAGCTGAGTTACTTTGACTATGTAATGAGAAGACGGGACTCATCGGAAAAGACACTGATATTGGGAAAGACTGGAGGCAAAAAGAGAAGGGGTTGGCAGAGGATGAGATGGTTAGATAATGTCACAGAAGCAATGAACATGAGCTTGGACAGATTTTGGGAACGACTGGAGCATAGGAGGGGCTGCTGTACTGTGGTTCATAGGGTCACCAAGAGTTAGACACAACTAAATGAAGAAACAATAACAACCTAGACCCGTCATGAGAACTGAATGAGATAAGACTTATAAGGAACTTCACAAACCTTAAAACACTATAGAACGCTATAGATAGAAACTCTATCATCATCATTGTTTTAAAAAATAAACACCTAAGCTTAATTTGGTGTTATCTTCATGTTTTAACTACTTGATTTATAATCCTTTTTTTATTTTCCCCTTCCCAAATTTAAAGAGAAGTTGACTTTTGACTCTCATCTACTCAATTCAGTCTTGAAATCCTGTAATTTATTTCTGCTCTAGTTTTCAAGTTTGTCTACGAGTTAGCACCATTCCCACAGTTTTTTTTTCCTAGGATGAACTTTATCCCCATAATTTCTTTCTGGATTTAGCCAGAAGGTTCTTTCTGAATCACTGGAGCTATTCATTACCTCAGGTTTTTCCCTGACTCTGTTACCTGAGAAAGAACTACTTGGAAAAGAGGGAAAAAAGAAAGAATGATTCTTTTCTGTCTTTCTTCATGAAAAAAGGAGGCAGTGGAGGAACATAGAGAAAACACATACATGCGCATGTGCACACACACATATATACAGCCACACACACACACACACACACATACACACACACACACACACACACTGGTTAGGGAGATAGCTGAGATTCTAATCCTGACTGTATCACTAAATAGTTTTGTGACCTGGGAAAGTCACGTTTTCCAATCTGGGTCTCAATTTGCTAATCTGTGTGGCATGAGTGTGTTGAACTCAATGATTTCCAAGGTCATGTCCAGCTCAATAATTCTGTGAAATTACAGTCTCAGAGATACATCTTTATGATGGCGGTATGGATCTTCATCGTTGATGGTTTATTTTCTTCTCCATCATAAGGGAAAATGTTGCATTTTCATCTTAGAAGAGAGAAAGGATCAGGCAATTCAGACAACTTTCTAGCTGTTGACTCCTTAGAAATCACAGTCTTCCTTATCAACCAGTCTATTCTTTTTGGGTTTTTTCAAATAGCTTTCTCTCTTCCAGAGTTTCATTCTGGTTACAAACATTTATATCAAGAGAAAACTTTTTTAAAAGTTTACCAGAAAATTAATGAAATTTTGAAACAACTTTAAGTGGTGTAATTAGCTAGGTGGCACAATGCATAGAACACTGGACTTAGCCTGAGTTCAAATCCTTCCTGGGATACTAACTCTACTCAAGTCATTTTAACTTCCCAGTGTTCCAGTTTCCTCATCCATAAAAGGGCATAACAATAATGTCACCCTCCCAGGGTTGCTATGAGGATTAAGCAGAATATTCTTTATAAAACACTTTGCAAACCAAAAAGTGCTAACTTTCTTAGATTAAAAACTTATAACCTAGTTAAGAAAATAACATAAGAACATGAGACAATTGGAAAAGGAAACAAAGTATAATTAGGTACAAAATTGAACAATTCAGCTTCCCTCCTTTCCTTAATGAGGTGGGGGACTATAGATAGGAAACATGGCATACATCACATTTGGTGGCAGTATATGTTGACTTAGTTTAAATGGTCTTCTTTACTGGAAAGACTTATATGAACAGATGCAAAGTAAAGTGAGCAGAACCAGGAAAACATTATACAGCAATATCGTGTGATGATCAACTATGAATGACTTAGCAACTCTCAACAACTCAATGGTCTGAGACAATTAGAAAGGACTCCCAATGGAAAATGCTATCACATCCAGAGAAAGAATTGATGGAGTCTAACTGCAGACAAAAACATACTATTTTCACTTCTTTATTTTTTCAGTTTTATTTTCTCCCTTTTGATCTATTTCTTCTTTCACAATATGACTAATATGGAAATATATTTTACATGATTGCACATATATAACCTATATCAAATTGCTTGCCATTTTAGGGAAGAGAATGGGAAGGAAAAAGAGAGAAAATTTGGAACTCAAAATTCTATTAAAAATTATATTTATGTGTAAATGGAAAAAATTAAATACTATTAAAAAAGACTATTCTGTTTGAGGCCTTTCCAAATCCTTACCACCACTAGTCCCCTCCCTTTCCTCCAGCAACTTGAACCTTCCCACTTTGTGTGTACCTATTCGTTTACTTATAATTCCTTCATTAGAATGTAAGTTCTTTGAGGATGAGATCTATTTTTGCCCCTTTCCACCCCTCTAGCACTTAGCACAATACCTGGCACATGAGTGCTTACAAATGTTTATATGACTGACTGATTGATTACAAGATTGATAGGTTTGATTGAGTCACTTATAGCAGTCCCCAGATACTAGATCTGACCAATGATATGATAGGCAATAGAGAATGATAGTAGGTTCTTTACAAGTGATGTTAGGAAAGTAGCATTTTAAGAGACAATGCACCTTCCACCTTCAGGAATTCTAGAAGGAACTAAACTATGGGAGCTAAGCTAAGGGAAACTAGCTATGATTGATCCTATTTTATGATAATTCCAACATGAATTTAGGTTAGAGGAGTGGTCTTAGGGAGGGAAAAGGGTGAATATGAAAGATACAGCAAATGTCGCTTGAGTTCCTCAGTTATACCCAAGTTCATGGCATACATGGGACTAGTTATCTGTTCAAAGACAGTGCTGGTAAATGTTTAGCAACCAGCTTGGGTAGGGGGATGTATGTATGCCACACTTCTAAATTTAATCTGCATTATTAATATTTTCTCCATCACTTTCTTAAATCTAGACGAAGGAGAGGCAAACTTCAGCCCTGAAGTCAGGTCTTGTTTTCAGCTGATGAGTGAAGAATGGATTTTACATTTTTAAGTATAATAAACTTTTATTTTAAAAATGTAAAAATCATTCTTAGTTCACTGGGCCTACAAACAGGCCATGAGCTAGTTTTGATCTGTGGGAGAGTACTGGTCTAGACAACCAACAAAGCAATAAATCAGGTCCTGATTGATAGCATTTGCATATTTCTGAAGTATACATGTTCACTCTGAAATTTTAATCCTTTGGTTCTCAGAGCTGGTTCAGCTGGTTTCACAACAAACATGTAAAACTAAATGTCACCAGGTGAGCACTTTGTACTGGCCTAACCCAGATGACACTTGAATGCAAAGCAAAATCATTTAATAAATTAAACAAAATGGCAAGATCAATGATACCGAAGAACAGATAGTAGCATAACCTCCTCCCAGATTCCCATACTACCAGAGTGAGTGATGGATAAGGGGGGAAGCAGAAAAGACTGTGTCTAGGTAATTCGTCTTCCTAAGTTTGCATCCCAGTCAAAACACCTTTCATGGTTCTCTCGGATCAGTCTCTCAGCTATTCATTGCTTCTTGAGACCACCATCTAGAACAAACTAATGTTCCATTCTGTTTCAGAAATCGCCACCCATAGGGAAGTGGTCCTCTACTGCTGGGCTGACTTTTCACTGAAGCACTGCGGTACCCAGGAGGTAATGCTTTCTTCCCCTGCTGAGCTATTGCCACCTTCTGGAAGGCTTCTTTGGTAGGTGGGGTTTCTTGTCCTCAAAATGAGTGCTCTTGCTCCTGTAAGGGTGAATAAATTGCTTTATGCTTCCATCATGGTCCTTGTAGCTAGTGCAAACGTCATATAAATTACCCTAGAGTATCAC
This sequence comes from Potorous gilbertii, assembly GCA_028658325.1. Classification (NCBI taxonomy): domain Eukaryota; kingdom Metazoa; phylum Chordata; class Mammalia; order Diprotodontia; family Potoroidae; genus Potorous; species Potorous gilbertii. The sequence continues at coordinate 123,614,078 of CM053772.1, read as the reverse complement.
TTAGTAATAGGCAGTCATCGTTATGCCACATCAGCTCTGAATGACCCAAGTGGAATAGTCCTGGGAGAGAATTTGGCTAAAGATGGAAGAAGGAAAGAAGCGAGGAAAAGATATGTCCAACATGTATGCCCCATGGGATAAAATGTCTCCTGGACAGTAGTCTGGATTGAGCAGTTCAGATGCATGTGTTAATATAGATATAGGGTCTTTAACAAATGTTAAATATGTAATGTAAGTCAGTGGGGTTTGATTTAACATGAATATGTACATTATAAATCCCTGAATGGAGAGTATAAAAAGTTACAGTAAATGCACCAGGATGAGGGAGAATTGTACCCAAGCTGACAGCCAAGATCAAACCTGAATTCTTTTCTTTAGGCTAGAGAGAAAAGGAGAGGGAAGGAGTAAGTTTTTTAAAGTACCTATTATATGTCAGGCACCCTTTTTAAAATTAAAATTAAAATTTAAAATTTAAAATTACCTCACTTGATCTTCCCAACAACTCTGGTAGGTAGGTGCTGTTATTATGCTCATGTTACAGATGAGGAAACTGAGTCAAATGGAAGTTAAATGACTAGCCTAGGGTTACATAGCTAGTAAATGTCTGAGACCAGATTTGAACTCAGTTCTTCCTGACTCCAGGAGCAGCACTCTATCCATTGTGTCACCAAGCAAGGAATAATCATAATTAAAAAAAAAAAAACAACAATAAGGTAGTTCATCAAGTTCAAGATTGCACAAGAGACAGTTAGAAGCCTGTGGATACTCTAAGCATGGATAATCCAGGGAGATGAAAGCCACCGTATATGGGCAGCCTGAACCATAAATAATTATGGTGGGAAATAGATCCAGTACAGCACTGGGCAGTCCTCACCAGAACCATAGCAGAACACAGGTCAGCACAGTGCCCAGGAAGCCTGCACAGGAACCACAGTTGAGCCAGATCAGCACCACCCAAGCAGCACAAGAAGAAGGAGCTTTGCAAAAGACCTTCAAGAAGTGATATCTACAATATCCAGTTGAGGTTTGTCAGAGGATTGAGAAAGGAAAAGGATACAAAGAATCAGCTAAAGCCCAGATTGATGATGGGACAACAGGAGAGGGAGTCCAAAGCTGGGGATCTTACAGATGGTGGAGCCCAGGCCTAGTCACTAAATGGCAGCAACATTGGACTACAGAGGAGAAAAAGCTGGGCAGGGACTTTCCATGCTAGTCTCAGTCCAGAAAATGAGATTAGGGATATGAACAAAGCAGAAGAAAATGTCAAACGATGAAAGAATACCACGAGTTTAAAAAAGCATGAGAAGTAAATCTAGAATAAGTACAAATATAACAAGTACAAGTGAGGTATCAAGAATAGAGTGGCTTGGCCATGAGACCTCCAAGGCAAGAGATGAAAAAAATGAAATCAGAGTGCTTGTGGAAAAAAAAAAGAAAGGAGATTAATTAACTTAGAAGAGAAAGCAGAGAAATTTGCCCAGGTAATGAACTCCCTGAAAAATAGAGTGGAGCAAAAAAGAGCTCAGTGACCCTATGAGGCAACGAGAAATATTAGAACAAAATTAAAAGACAGGAAAATAGGAAGAATATGTAAGGTATCTACTTTTAAAAATAATTAGCCTGGAAAAACAAGTTAAAGTAATATAATTTAGTAGTTATCAACTCCCTAAAAATTATGACCAAACAGAAAAAATCTGGATATCACATTTCAAAAAATATCATAAAAGAAAACTGTCCAAAGGTACTAGAACCAGGGAGCAAAGTAAAAAGAGAAAAAGAAATCCACTGATTAACTCCTAAAAGGAACCCCAAAATGAAAACCTCCAAATCAAAGAAAAGCATTTAAATAAAAAAAAAGTTGCTTTCAGCAGACAAAAATAAGGAGTTCAAGTACAAAGAAATCAGTCAGGAGCACACAAAACTGTGCTGCAATGATTTAAATAAAGAAAAGAGTATAGAACATGACATTCCAAAAAATTAAACATAAAGACTTACAACCAAGAATACCTCACCCTGAAAAACTGAGTATAATCCTATGGAGAAAATGGAACTTTAACAGATAAAGGACTTTTGACTTTCAGACATTCTGGATGAAAAAACTAGAGTTGATTAGAATACAATACAATAAATATTAAGTGCCTACTATGTGCCAGGTGCTGTGCTGAATGCTGGGATACAAATAAGAAAAAGAAAGACAGTCCTTGCTCTCAAAGAGATTATAATTTAATGAGAGAAGACAACACACAGAAGATAGCTGGAAAGTGGGGTGGGGTGAGGGGATGGCAAAGGAACATCATATTCCTTGGAGTTCAAACCAAGCAAAGTTGCTGATGGAAAGGTAGAAAGTTAACTGGAGAGTCCAAATCCAGCCCTCAATAAAAGAAAGCTTTGGGAGGAGTTTAGTGTCCCACCCTCCTGTCCTTCAATCAGAGAAGAGATGAGGCTGAGGGAAATGGGCAGGTAATGCATAATCAGAACTGAGTTAACAGGGTGATGTAGAGATTTTAGGTAATCAATTTGTCCAGAGAGGGACATCATGTTCCTAATAGTTCAAACCAAACAGAGCTGCCAATGGAATTTGGAGAGGGTAGAATCATGGAACTGCAAACACAAAAGAAACCTAGGAAAGGTAAATACATTTGAGCAATTGGAAGATGCTAAATGATGATGAAATATTTACATTCTAATAGGGAGAAAATAGATATGTCATTTCATAATCCCACTGTTTCCTAGGGTGATAGAGAAAGTAAAAAAAAAAAAAGACAGAAATAGAACCTAAGAATGATTTTATTTATTTTAAGGAGGGGAAAGAAGGAAAAAAAGAACTGGGGAAAATGAGAGAAAAGGGGACAGAGTTTATTATTTTTCATAACTGGAGTATTCAAAAAGAATGTGTAAACATGAAAAGCACATCTTGTGGACAACACTCTTGCTTGAACTAGGAGAAGGATGATTGAACACAAATAACTGGGTATAGAAATATATTCAACAGGAAAATGGGTGGAGGCAGATAGGTGAGAATGGTCTAAGACAGGATTAATTTGGAGAATAGTTGCATAGGCTGAGTAATCACAAGCAAAAAAAACTTTAATTTTGGAGGGTAGATAATTGAGGAAATAAAGAAAAAGAAAGAAGAACCAGTGATCAGGTTCTGGATTAGGTGAAAAGCTAAGGGTCAGAGAAGAATCAGAGTCCTGCAGTTATAGGTTACTAGCACTGGTCACATTTCTTTCACCATCTTCTTTATAAAGAAAGGAGTAGGTTGGTAAAGGTATTTAAAAGTATAAGAAGATATGATAGAGGATAAATACAATGAGCAATCATAACACTGAATGTGAATGGGATGTACTGGTCCATAAAATAGAGGAATATAGCAGAACAGATTAGAAAATAGAACTACCAATGTTTTGTTTACAAGAGGAAAATAGGTGGAGATAGAGAAACGAGAAACAAGCTTGAAAAATGAATATTACCAAAATTCAAATAAAGAATGGGAGCAGAATTTATTATGTCTCAAGTGAATTCAAAACCGGGAAAACTGTTAGTAAAACTGGAAAGTAGGTTGAGCGAAATTTTGTTTAGACCTAAATATCACATAAACAGTAATAATCTTCAAATGGATACATGACATACATGACATTAAAGGTCATATCACAAACAAATCAGAGGAATGGGGAAGGAGATTCTTTATACCTCTATTGATATGGGAGGGTTTTTTTTTTTTTATCAAACTAAGGCTAGAGGTGGTCACAGGAGACAAAATGAGCAATTTTAATTACATAAAATTAGAAAGATTTTGCCCACATGAAATTAACAAAATTAAAAGGAAAAAGGCTAACTGGGGAAAATAATTTGTGACAAATTTCTCTGATGAAGGTCTGATGTCTAAGATATATAGAGAACTGATCCTACTATATGGGCAAAAATCATTCCCCCAATAAGCAAATGGCCAAAAGATATCAACAAACAGCTCTCAAAAGGAAAAATACAAGCTAACAAGCACTGTATGAAAAAGCTCCAAATCACTAAGAACAAGAGAAATACATGTTAAGACAATATTGAGGTTCAGAATCATACTTATTAGATTGGCAAAGATGATCAAAAAAAAGGAAAATGAACATTTTTAGAGTGACTGGGGAAAGGGGCAGAACAGTTATGCTAATAGAGATCAGAGGGAAAGGAGCCAGCCATATGGGCACAAATATTTATAGCAACACTTTTTATTATATAAAATGACCGAAAACCCAGTGGATGCCTATCAATTGGAAAATGACTGAATAAATTATGGTATATGAAAACAATTGAATATTGTTGTATACTCTCAAACCAGGAGAGTTGTGTAGTTAGGACAGCTTTGTGACAGTGTATATGTGTAAGAAGACCACTGATTGTCTGAGAGTTGCTATATATGGCTTACTTGAAGGAGAAGTGGAGGAGGGGAAGAGAATTAGCTGTTGAGGAAATTGATGCAAACAGAGACTAAGTGACTTGACCAGAATCACACAGCTACTTAAGTGTCTGAGGCCATATTTGAACTCAGGTCTTTCTGACTCCAGACCCAAAGCTCTATACATTGTGCCATATACGTACCTCTTCAATTTTCCTCTCTGAGATTTCAGAGAACCAAGTTACGTTAGAGAGACATAGGGCTAGAGAGAGGACACCAATTATTGTATGAATGATAGGAATCCCTGAAACCAAAGATATTTGGAGAAAGTTTGAACCCCCCAACATGTACATTGATTTCCAATATTGGCAACTGCAAAAGTAAGATAATTCTCCAGTAAAAGAATTCCTTTCTTGGTTGAGTTATTATCTTGTTCCGGAGTCAGACTCCACTTCCCTGCTCTATCTACTCTAACCTGCATAACTTGTTCAATTTCTGTTTTACTATTTGTTTTAAGTAAATGTTTGCTCACTACTTATGTTTTATTTTTTGTGTTATAAGTATTTGGCAAGAAGGAACTAAGCTGGCAGAGAGTAAGGCAACTATTGTCCTCCTGGACTAGGGTGGGACTACTTTCCATTTGAAGAAACCTGTTCGGAAAATAATTCTAATTCTGAACCTGCAAAAGAGTATTGTACCGTTAGATTGCAAATATCTGATGTATAGTAGATGTAATTCTAGGTTAATACACATCTTGGAGATAAGGGGCATGGAGTAAACATGCAACCTCTTCTTGCTCAACCCAAAGGTGGTGATCATAGGCTCCTTTGGAGGCAGATCTTTCCACATCCTTATTATCTATCCACCCAGGCTACATAGGCTGCCCTGGGTAAATTCATTAAAAGAATGATAAAAGGGATGGATTCAGAAAAATCTAGGAAATGCATATGAACTGATGGAGAGTGAAGTGAGTAGAATGGAGAGCAGTTTATATATAATATTATAAAGGAATATATAATATTTATATATAATATTATAAAGGAAGACAACTTCGAAACACTTAAGAACTCTGAGCCATGAAATGACTCCAGAAAACTGATGATGAAGTATACTTCCCATTTCTTGGTAAAAAGAATGAGGCCTTTATCTTCAGATATGATCAATACAACATACTTTTTTCCCCTGCCTTGACTATACTTATATAGAAGGGAAAGTTTTTATTTTTGGAGAAAATGAGAAGTAATGAAAATGATGCCCAAAAATAAAAAGATGAAAAGAGTATCAGTGAAACCTTTTAGATTTCATGGATAGGTGGGTTAGTATTAATACTATCATGATAAATACCATATTTATTTATACCTGCTAATGCAACTACCTTATCTCCCCACCCCAGGGCTTACAGCAATTCTTGTCTTCCTCCCTAGCAAGAAGGAGCGAGACAGAGAGTTTTTTCTGTACAAATCTTTCATATGCACACTCAGCACTATCTCAGTAGTCAATTAAAAGGCATCTTGCTACCACAAAATGTTAAGAAATATTCAGAGAATATCTGTATGTATTTTGAAGTGGTGAAGGAAAGGATCATTCTAACATGCTTTTCCGAAAACAGGCTCACCTGGCTCTGAAAATTAGACCTTCATTAACCAATCCCTTCATTACTTTAAAAAAAAAGATTTTATGTAATTCTCAGTGTCATATACAATGTTCCTTTTCTTTCCTTCTTTGTCTGTAGAAATATTAATTTATTATGATTTTTAAGTTCCTAATTTAACAACGATAAAAGGGAATGAAAACCAGAAAGTGTTATGCCTATTACAACATATTCTTATAAGAGGATTGACCTCATGTGTTTATCCACAATCCAATCCACCAGAAAATTCAGAAAGACCAAATTTTCTTTTGCAGTCTTTTGAGCCTGATGATTGATGTTGATCATAATTCAGTTCAGTTTGTGTTCCTAAATTGTACAAGGCACTGACATTTATACAGTGTTTGGATAAAACTGTTCATAGGTGACTTACAGATTGAGTCATAACCTGGAACTTTACAGAATGTCCTGAATGAGATCCTTAAATGTTCAAAAGAGTTCAGTTTAACTATACGCTCAGGAAAAAAGTAGATAAAAAATATTTATTGTCTAGTTATGTGGTTGGATGGCCAACTCATAGAGCTGATTCACTGATGTCTTAGACATTAAGGACAGAGAATGTTCAAGAGGAAGAAGATGGTCTGACTTTCTTAAAGAAATTATAGTACTTTTAGTGACCCCAAGCTTTTAGCTGAAACAACATCAATAATAGTCTTCCATTGGAGATATATATTTTTGTCATGGAATATCACAGCCACCAAGAATTAAAGTTGTGGGTAACCCAAAGTGCCATAGGGGCATTAGGAAGATGTAACATATTACCAGGCAGCTAAGTGGTATACAAATAGTGCATATCTAGTAGATAAAGCAGTTGGGTCTGGAGTCAGGGATACCTGAGTTCAAATCTAGCCTCAGATATTTACTAGTTAGTCTGTGACCCTTGGACTCAGTTCAGGACCACATTGCATCATGTGACCATGAGTTATTGGAAGATCCTGAAATTCTTCAGAATATCCAAATAAAAAGGCACATATTGAGGGAAAAGACATATTTATACAAAAATATTTATAATAGCTCTTTTTATAGTGGCAAAGAACTGGAAATTGAGGGGATACCCATAAATTGGGGAATGACCAAACAAGTTGGAGAATATATTGTAATAAAATATTACTGTGTTATAGGAAATGATGAGCAGGCTGATTTCAGAAAAACCTGGAAAGACTTACATGAACTGATGCAAAGTGAATTGAGTCGAACCAGGAGAACATCGTACACAGTAACAGCATCATTGTGTGCTGATCAACTATAATTGACTTAGCTCTTCTTAGGAATACAATGATCTAAGACAATTCCAAAAAATTCATGATGAAAAATGCTATCAACTTCCAGAGAAAGAAAATAATAATTCTGACTCTGATAGAGTCAACTTTACCTTTCATAGTTGTTTCCTTTTATTCTGTTTCTTCTTATAAACATGACTAATATAATTGTACCTATGTAACCTACAACAAATTGCTTACCTTCTTAGGGAGGAGTGAGGAGAGGGAGGGAGAAAATTTGAAACTCAAATTTTGTTTTCCAATTTATTTATTTTTAGTTTTCAACATTCATTCCCATAAGTTTTAAATTTTCTCCTTTTCCCTCTCCAAGATGGCATGCAATGTGATATGGGCTCTACACATACATTCTCATGAAACACATTTTTCACATTAGTCATATGGCATAGAAGAATTATAATGAAGCAGAGAAACCATGAGAAAGAAAAACAAAACAAAATAAAAAAGAAAATAATCTGCTTCACTCTGCATTCCGACTCCAAAGTTCTTTCTCTGGATGTGGAAGGTATTTTCCAACATGAGTCCTTTGAAATTGTTTTAGGTCTTTGCATTGCTGAGAAGGGCTAAGTCTATCAAAATCAGTCATTTCACACTGTGGCTAATTCTGTGAACAATGTTCTCCTGGCTCTGCTCAATTCATTCAGCATCAGTTCATAGAAGTCTTTCCAGGATTTCCTGAAGTCTGCCTGTTCATCATTTCTTATAGCACAATAGTATTCCATTTCAAAATTTTTAAAACAAATGTTAAAAATTGTCTTTACGTGTAATTGGAAAAATAAAATACTATTTAAAAACAAAACAAATGAAGATGAGTTAAAATAAATGATGCCAATAAAAAAGAATGTTAAAAATTTTCTTTACATGGAACTGGGGGAAAATAAAATATCTTTAAAGAAAAGAAAAAATAAATTGGTATCTATTGTTGATAAGATTTTAGGGTTAGGTATATCTTAATTATTTGAATATTGGTCACCTAAAGTCAACCTCAAGTCATGTCATCATCTTGATATCATGGTATGTATGTCAAGCACTCAGTTAAGAGGAATATTCAAGTAAGAAGAATTCCTACCCCTTCTGCAATTAGTTATCATGGTAGATAGAGTACTAAACTTGAGTCAGGAAGACTTGAATTCAACTCCAGCCTCAGACATTAGCTAGCTGTGTGACCCTGGGCAAGTCAGTTAACCTCTGACTACTTCAACTTCCTTAATTACAAAATGGCTGTAATAATAGTACCCATATCCTAGAGTTAATGTGAAGATAAAATAAAAAAAATTGTAAAACACTTAGCAAGAATAGGCACTTAATAGATGCAGGTTTCCTGTCTTTCCTTCTCTTCCTCGATAGGATCCACTCTTCCTCACATATATAGGCATGCCTAACAGTCTCCTGTTTAATGTCTTTAGTTATGGTAGGAGTGCTCTAGGCTAAGAATTTAAGGGAAGTGGAATGAAATGGAACAAAACCAAGATGGGAATTTGAAGACCATTCATGAATATTTTTGTGATCTCATATTTGTTTACCATCTCCTTTCTTGTAGGAACCCAGACAGAAAATGTAGTCATTTACCTGTCGGAGGCTTCTTGCCAACTCTCCAGAAGAATCACTGATCCATGTAAGAAGGACTTACTAGAGCATTTGGAGGAACTTCAAAATTACCAGAGCTAAGTACAGCCTTATCAACCACTCTCATCTCAGCTATGACCTCTCTCAGCCAATAGGGGCTTGGTCTCCAGCCTTCTACTCCCCACGACAATTACAACTTTCACCAGTCCAGTTAGAAATGGTTCACATGTTCTGATGAAAGTCTCTGATTCTTCTGCAAAGCAGTCATCTGAGTGAATGACCTTCTTTATCCTTGGACAAATCTCTTCAAATATAATTGGTCTCTTTCAGGCAAATGTCTTTTCGTTTAGAGCCAGTATGTTTGAAGGGTGATCTATTCCCCATGACCCCTGTTCTCCACAAACACACTATGATGAAATGCTCAGTTCCCTGAGGAGGAGTATGGGATATGGGAAGGGAGGAGAGAGATGCTATGTTCCCATGGGCCTAGCCACAGGAAGGAATCCCAAACCATAGAATAGTGATATAGAAGACAGAAAGTCCAATGTCTTCTCTTCTCACATCTATACAATAATCTGGGACCTTTTGAAACATACTTGGTAACCCCATGATCCCATTTTCAAACGTATCCACTTAAATTTTAAAGTACCCTTCCCCAGTGGAATGTAAACTCTTCAACGTTGGAAGTTGTTTACTGTTCATATCTAAAGGGCTTAACTTGTGGTTGGAACTTGAAAAATGCTCATTGATGACAAATTTGATATATGAGCCCATCCCACAACAAGCAACTGAAAATCTTCAAAGTTAATGATACACAGTCCTCAACAGAAAGTTGCGTGTCTGTCCAGCTTTCCTCTTCCACAGACTAAAAAGGATCTTGTTTGCTATGTTTCTAGATGGGCTTTCTGCCTACAAAAATAAAATCTTCTCCAAGTTTTATTACAGAAGCCAAACTGAAGCAATAGCTCATAGAACTCTGGGTAATTATTTCAGTAGGATCCTGTGGAGATAAAGCCCATAGTAAACAATTATTTTTGATTTTTTTAATCCTTCCTTCTTTATAACTAGATTGTATCAATGCGTTATACTTGACTTGGTTTAATAGTCAATAAAAATACAATGTTCTGTGTTGACTTCAGCTCTATTCTTGTTTTAGCCATTTTTAAGCTGTGACTCAGATTTCTGGTCCTCCTTATCATACATACTCAGCAGTTTGTTTGCTATCGAAGGCAGGTTTTGGGACAGGTAGGGAGTTTTTGTTATAAGCTAGATGTAAACTTGGCCTTTCTTCTCTTTATTCCTCGTGTTTCAAATCTCACCTCAGACACTTGACACTCACTAGCTGTGTGACCTTGGGCAAGTGACTTAACTCCAATTGCCTTATCCTGGGTCATCTCCAGTCATCTTGATGAATATCAGGTCACTGGATTCAGATGACTCTAGAGGAGAAGTGAGGCTGGTGACCTGCACAGCCCTCCCTCACTAAAAACAAAGTCAAGTGCAAGTCATGTCACCATTTCTCTGATGGCATGGTCTTCTTCAGCAACAAAGAACACACATATTCTCTCTCCAGTACTTTTCAAAGTAACTGATTCAATACTCTTTTTTTGAGAGAGTGGGAAAAAACCCTTTTAAGGCTAGTATAAATCAGGACCACACTTAACTTTGGTCACCTAGCTTCCTCTAGTTCAAACTGGTGGGAATCCTAACAAAACAAATGTAGCTCAAGCTCCCATTCTTAAGTATACAATCTATTTATAGACCATTCCAGAATGACAAATTAAATAGCAAAGTATTTAGTGAATAGAGAAAAGAAAAAAAGAAAAATGGAAGAAAAAATGAAAAAAGAATAATTTTCATTTCTCACCCCATATATCAATAGGTTTAACTTCAAATAATTAACAACTCTCAAGGAGATTTCTACAAGAGAGAAAAATTATCCTTCCAGAGCAGGAAGCAAATAGACTGAGGAAATCTCCTTCCAGCTTGGTCTCAATAGTCAGTACAGAGAGCTCCAGATGCCTCAGGTGAAATCACTCACTTTGCTTCTGCCAGGATGGTCCTGATTCTTCCAAGGCTCAGGGATGCTGATGCAGAATCATTCAGTTAGCCCTTCCTCCTTCTCCTCACCCTAGCCAAAGGTCACAGCAAGAAAAGGGGTTTTTCTCCCAACTCCCTTAGTTCATTCTCAATTGCCAATAAGTGGCCTCTGTGGGCAGCTACTTCCCTCATAATGTAGTGCTCAGGAGGAGAGAGTGAGGGCTGGTGACTTTGCTCAGCCCTTTCTCACTCAAATCCAATTCACCTGAAATTATGGTATCACCTCCATAAAGTCATAATTCTCTTTAAGAAAATAAAACAAACAACAGCAGCCAACAAACTATAGCCCATAAAGCAAACAGGCCTGTGGCTTGTTTTTGTATGGTCTGATAACTAGAGAATTTTAAAAAATGAAAATTTACATTTTCAAATACAATAAAAAACAAATGTAAAAACCATTCTTAACTCCAAGGGGTACAAAAACAAGCATGCAGACCCGGGTGTGGCCTACATGGCAATATGTTTAATTTCTTCACTAATTGTCCAGAGCACAGATTTTTCAGTCTAATCACAGGCTGAATAGTCCTGGCTTTGTGGCAATGACCTGCCGTCAATGCTGACTTCTTGCTGTTCTCAGACCAACTGTCAAGCATTTCTCATCCTGGATCCATGACTGATCCAGACTACATGCCACTGTCTCTGCCCCTTAATGAAGAGATCTCATTCCCTTAGGACCTACAAACCTGTATTAGAAGCAAGAAAGGGAAGGATTCCTACCCGAGTGGCATCTCCTTAAGAGCAGGACAAACTTGGCAGACGTCCCCATTTCTCACAAAGGTACCAACATGCAATTTTCTCAACATTCAAATCATGACCTAGATCCTTTCCATGTGAACCATTAGCTGACATCAATCTGTCTAAAACTGATGAACAGACCCTTATCGGAAACCTCATCCCCCATCTCTCATCATTTCTGTCCTTCCGGTCACCAGGAAGTCCAGTCAACTTCCCTACACTCAACAAGGGGTTGGGAAGTGTTGTCCTTGGAGGTCCTCAACCATTTCAGTAAGTGTCATAACTGAGATTCACAGAATTGGAAGGAGCCCCAGAGACTGTATCATCCAACTTGTGTCCAAATAAGAATTTATTTCATGTCATATTTGATGTAACAGGTAGATGGTAGTGATAATCCAGGGAGCTCCCCTGATCTGCATTGTTGTGAATTTCCCTTGGAGTTGAGCATATTTCCTGGTCTCTTCTAGTGGCCCCATGATTGGGTCCCTTCTCATGACATATATGCTCTGGCTTCTTGCTGAAGAGTACCTTGAAATAGAAACTCCCGACTGATTCATTCATCGCTACAATGGAGGGTTGGAGTGGGGAAAGAGTTGGACGTGCCCAAGAGAATTAACTACTAGACCTGAAAACTAGTAGAATTTAAAAGGAGAGACAACTTTTGCCATCACCCTTTCTTCTTGTCATTCTCATGTGTAGGATTCTTTCTACTCTCCTTCTGACTCTTGATCCCTGGACAGCAAGATATCATAGTATACCTTTAATTCCTGACTGGTTTCCATGGCAACTAATCTGAACATTATTATAAGGTTTGATCCTCTCTGAAGTCTTCTAAGTTTAAATTATGGTTAGGTGAAAGGCCTCTTTCAACTCTTCTTTCAGTTAAGCGATGTATTATTTATGAGTGTAACTCCTGAGGCTCAACCCTCTCACAGGTGAGGCACCCAAAATAGCTGCCACAGGTTCAAGGTATTCTGGGCAACTGTATCCATTCAAAATAATAGCTCTAATATGGAAATATGGTTTGCATGACTGCACATTTATAACCTTTACCAAATTGCTTGCCTTCTCAACGATGGGGGAGAGTAAGGATGATAGGAGAGAATTTAGAACTTAAAACTGTAAAAAATGAAAGTTAAAAGTTGTTTTTACATGTAACTGAAAATAAAGTATAAAAATTTTTTTAAAAGAAACTATTAAATAAAAAAATAACTCACAAGCACCCATTATTTAATTTTTTTTCCTCTAGTCAGCCTGAAGACATAATTAGTTCAAAATAAAGGCATTTCATGAAATGGCATAGTTAGAAAATTCACTAGCCTCAGCAGATATAGAGTAGGGCCTGTGGTTTCATTCTTGGTGGCATGATATGCATGCAATTCCATGTGCTGAGCCCACTGAGCTTTTGTTTCAGGCCTCAGCCTTCCTGGCATATTCCATAGTGTGTAATTAAAATGCTTCAGTAATGTGTAAGAGGATTCCATAAAGATAGCAAAGTATAGTCCTAGACTTCATGTTATTTCTTTTTCTTTTTTAAAACTTGTTATTTCTTATCATTTTCTTTTTTTTAATGATAAATGAGTGAAAAAATATTTACTAAGAGTTTACTATGTGCAAAGCACTGTGCTAAGCCCTGGAGTTACAAACAGAAAAGCAAGGCAGTCCCTGCTCTCAGGAAACTCACATTCTAATAGGAAGAAACAACATATATTGGGAAGTTTCAGCTACAAAGCAGAAGAAAGCCCTAGTGGTCCTCAGGGTACAGTAGCAAAGCAGATGATAGTATATCTGCTTTAATACAATTTTCGTTGATAAACAACCTATCTAGCAAAGTGAAGTGAGAAGAACCAGGAGGTCATTACATAATGACACTGTAAAGACAAACAACTTTGAAAGATTTAAAATCTCTAATCAATGCAATGACCAGAAAGAAACAATTCCAGATTACGGAAGATGAGGCATGCTGCCCCTCTCCTCATACAGAAGTGATAGACTCAGGGTGCAGAATGAGAGATACTTTTTGAAGATGGTCAATGTGGAAGTTTGTTTTGCTTGAATATGTATATTTGTTACAAAAGTTTGTTTGTTTTGGTTTGGTTTGGAGGAGGTAGTAGGAGAGGAAGAAAGTAGATTTTGGTTAATTTTTAAAATAAAATAAAATTTAATAATTTTTTTTAAAAAATCAGCCAAGCAATAAATAAATATTTGTTAAACACTTAGTAGGTATCAGGCACAGTGCTAAGCCTCAGGATACAAAAAGAGACATGGACAAATAAATACATACAAATCAAGCTATAAATGGAAAATAATTAATAGAGCAAAGGCACCGGAATGAAGAGGGGTGAGGGAAAGCCTCCTGTAGAAGGTAGTATTTTATTTGGGACTTATTTGGGAAACCAGTAGGTTTGGGAGGTCAGTAGTAGAATCTGAGGAGGAAGAGCATTCTTGGCATGGGGAACAGCCAGAGAAAATGCCTGGAACCAAGAGATGGGGTTTCTTGTTCATGAAAGAGACAGGAGGCCAGTGTCACTGGACTGAAAACCATTTGTTGGGGAGCAAGGTGTAAAAAGACTAGAAAATAGGAAGGGGCTAGGTTATGAAGGGTTTTGAATGCCAAATAGATCATTTTTTATTTGCTTCTGGAGGCAATAGGAAACCTTATTGAGTTTTAAGAGGGAGAAAGAAAAGGTGAGATTTGACATGATCAGACCTGCATTTTAAGATAAATCATTTTAGTGACTGAAGGCTGGATTACAGTGGGAAAGACTTGAGGCTGACAGACCCACTGGCAGACTATTGCAATAATCAAGGAATAAGGTGAGTAGGTTCTACACTAGAGTAGTGGCAGTGTCAGAGGACAGAGGGGTTGTATTCAAAAGATGTTTGAAAGATGAAATCTACAGGTCTTGGCAATGGATTGGATGTGGGGGTGGTAACGAGACATAGTGAGGAATACAGAATGTTCCAAGTTGCAAGCCTGAAGGGTCAGGAAGCTGGTGTACTAACTCTGTAGTAATAGGGAAGGTAGGTGGGTGAGAGGGTTTAGGGAAAAAGATAAGGAGTTCTGCATTGGACATACTGAGTTTAAGATTTGAAAAACAAACAAATATGTCTCTTTACGATATTGAACCATTTGATAGTGCTATTAAAGACTTTGGGGGTAAAAATATTCTTTTCCAGGTCATTAATTGTTAAGGCTGCTAAGGAAACTGGTAGCAGGTTGCTCCATGAATATGGATGTGGAGGCCATGCTGACAGTAGAACTGGTGGTCTGGGGCAAGGGTGCAGGACACTACCCTTGGGGTCTTGGGCTTGAAATCTGAGCTGCCTATATAAGGATCCAAGGAGAAGTGATAATCAAGATGGTAGTAAGCCTTGTCTTAGAAATTAGTTTTTCGTTCTGCCCATCACCTCTCTGCCAAAAGATGGGAGGCATGCTTCATCATAAGACTTTGGAAGTCATGACTGGTCATTTCAATGATCATAGCTCTTTTTTAATGCAATTTTTTCTCAATTAATGTCAAGACAATTTTTAACATTCTTTTTTTTTAATTTTGAGGGACCTATTTTCTCCCCCCCTCCTTTACTTCCTCCCTTCCCGAAATGATAAGCAACTCTATATAGCTTGTACATGTGCAATCATGCAAAACTTATTTCCACATTTGTCATATTGTAATAAAAAATGACCAAAAGAAATAAAAAAATAAAGTGAAAAATTATATACATTCATCTTTAGATTTCATCCTTTCTTTCTCTGAAGACGCATAGTATTTCTTTTGGGATTGTCATGGATCACTGTATTGCTGAGAAGAACTAAGTCATTTGCAATTGACCATCACAGAATGTTACTGTTGCTATGTGCAACGTTCTCCTGGTTCTGCTCACTTCAGTCAGCATCAGCTCATGTAAGTCTTTCTAGGTTTTTCTGAAATCAGCCAGCTTGTCATTTCTTAGAGTGCAATAGCATCCCATGAAAATCATATGCCTCCACTAGTTCAGCCATTCCCCAGTTGAGGCATCCCCCCAATTTCCAATTCTTTACCATCACAAAAAAGCTACTATAAATCAATACTCATAGTTTTAACATCTCTCAAAGTTGTTTTCCTTTATCATGTTGTGGTCATCAAATGAATCATTTTCTAGGTTCTCTCTTGCTTCATTCTCCATTAGTCCATACAAATAGGTTTCTCTGAATCATCCCCTTTATCATTTCCTTTAATAGATTTACCAAGGCCACAGGGACCCAGGGAAGTTTATGTAAGTCTTAAGTCTTTCAAAGTTGTTTTCCTTTACATTATTGTATAAGTTGTTTTCTTGGTTCTGTCACTTTGCATCAAGTCATACAAGTCTCCTTTGAATTCATACTTTTTGATCACTTCTTATACAACCATAATATTCCATTATGTTCATATGCCATGCTTTGGACATTCCTCAATTGGTAGTTACCCTCTTTGCTTTCAATGCTTAGCTATTATAGCAGTTATAAAGAAGGTGTGATACTGCTCTATCTACTGCACTACTTTACCCACAGGGAAAAAATAATTAAAAAAAAAAAAAAGGAAAGGCACTAGAATTAAGGGGGGGCTGAGAAATCTTCCTCTAATCTTGCCAACTTTTTCTACTCTTTCTTGCTTACTGGCTTTGGGTTGGTTCACTCACTCCAACCTGTACCCACTCCAGCAGAACAGTGTTGTTTCCACAGACGGACAATCACAGAGTTCTCATTCTCAGAGTCTAGGAGTAACTATGATATGTAGAGGAAAAAAACATCCAACCTCACAACTCTAATTAATGAGCCCCCACCTGTGTACCTTCTATGTACATGTACCAGTGACAATCAGTTTACAAGCCAGTTACTAGTGAGAAGGCAAAATCAAGAATAATCATA
Organism: Potorous gilbertii; assembly: GCA_028658325.1. NCBI lineage: Eukaryota > Metazoa > Chordata > Mammalia > Diprotodontia > Potoroidae > Potorous > Potorous gilbertii. Next base: position 123,597,477 of record CM053772.1, on the reverse strand, counting down.
ACGTAACATTCCATCCACAAACTAAGGTCATAGTCTTCTACCAATGAACAGAGTCCTTAGTGGGTGAAGTGGGAATAAATACAGAGAAACCTAACAGTAAGGTACCTGTGTAGGGAAGCCCATGTATCCAGGGAAATTCATATCTCTGAACTGGAGATGTGAATGTCTAACATCACTTTTTTATCTGATTCTTTCTAAAGTTTTTTTTGGAGGGAGGGTTTAAATTAACAATAATTTTTCCCTCATCTTTCCCATTCCCCATTGAAAAGAAAAAGCAAACTAGGCTTGCTCAAAATGAGTTCTCATATTAGTTATATTTAAAAATGTATAGTTTATTTGGCATCTTGAGTCTACCATCTCTCTGTCAGGATGCGGTTAGCATGCTTTGTCAGCAGACCTCTGGAATTCTGGTTGGTGACTACACTACCACTCAATAAATATTTAAGTGCCTACGATGCATAGGCATTTTAAGCACTGAGAATGTAAAAAGAGGCAAAAGGTAGTCCCTGCCCTCAAGGAGCTCACAATCTAATGGGAGAGACAATAAGTAAATGAATATATACCAAAAAACTATCCACATGCAGGGAAAAAATGTGTGCGTGTTTGTCTTTCATTGGCAAAGAAGACCATGACATCAGAGAAATGATGACATGACTTGCACTTGACTTTGTTTTCAGTGAGAGAGGGCTATGCAGGTCACCAGCCTCACTTCTCCTCCAGAGTCATCTGAATCCAGTGACCAAATATTCTTCAGGATGACTGGAGAGCGGCCAGGATGAGGCAATTTGGGTTAAGTGACTTGCCCAAGGTCACACAGCTATTGAGTATCAAGTGTCTGAAGTGAGATTTGAACTCAAGTCCTCCTGACTCCTGCACTGGTGCTCTATCTACTGCACTACTTTACCCACAGGAAAAAAAATAATAAAAAAAAAAAGGAAAGGCACTAGAATTAAGGGGGGCCTGGGAAATCTTCCTCTAAAAGATGAGATTTTAATTGGAACTTAATGAAAGTCAAGGAAGCCAATAGATGGAGATGAAGATGACATATCTTGGCATTCGAGGCAGCCAGAGAGAATGCCTGAAGCTGAGAGGTGGAGTGTCTTGTTCATGGAACAACCAGGATGCCAGTGTCAGTGGATCAACACGTACCTGTTGATGTTGAGGAGTACGATGTAAGAAGACTGGAAAGATTTGAGGAGGAGCTGAGTTACGCAGGGCTTTAAATGCCAAACAAAGTATTTGTATTTGTTCTTGGAGTCATAGGGAGCCATAGGAGTTCATCGGAGGGCCTTGCCCCACCTTTGCACTCCTACCCTCTGTTTCTTCCCAGCCTGACCAGTCCCCAAGGGGCCCTCTATTCCTCTTGATGTCACACTGTAGCCCTAGTGGCCACATTCCCTGCTGGGGGACAAATAGATGCCAGGGCTAGAGATACAGGGGTGGGTGGGGGACTTCTCTTCCCCGCAATCTCTTCCCTACAGGGCCATATCAATGGATTTTATTTTATTAAATCATTTGTTTCTTTTTTATGGAGATAGACTGAGCAGTCAGGGCCCTGCCCTCTTCCAATCTTCCCTGCATACCTGGCCCCCAATCTGTGTCCCCTCCCTCCTCCCTCACTGATCATTTCCCCCACCTTCTTCCCAGCCTAGAGACCCCTCCCTTCCCCTTGGTCTTGTGACTACACTTCATGTCCAGATGTGAGAGCATCCATATGTTCCTATAGTTTTGTAATTAATTTTTTTTTGGGGGGGTGGGACTTGAGGCTTAATATTTTCCAAAGGGAGAAAAAAGTCAAAACTTGAGCTCGGCAGGGAGAGGGTTCTTTTTTTTAAGATTTAGATTTCTATTTAAATGTCCAGTGTTTGTTTTATTTTATTTTTGTTTGAATTCCTTTGATGCCTGCTTCACAAACCTCCTCTGTCCTGGTAAGGTGTACCTGGAGGAGTGAATGGGAGCAGGCACACACTGTGCCACATCTCTTGCCCATGAGGGCTAGGGGTACATGAGCAGAATATTATTTCCCAATGTTCCCTGGTGGGTTTGGGCATAGCCTTTGCACACACACACCCCTCCTTACCCCTACACTCCCTTTGTCCATGTTACTTGTGTGAAAACCAGACAGTGAGAGGAGAAAACCGCCCACCATGGTTTTAAAATAATAAACAGACCATGAAATATGACCTGGAGTCATTTCAATTGGGTGGGGTGGCTGCTTCATGGGAGGGAGACTTCTTGGGGCTTAGCAGGCTTGGAATGGGAGAACTGAGGCCAAGAAGGATGAAGTGATTGGCCTGCCATCAAAACAACCGCTAAACTGATGTCTAGGGAGCCTGCAAACCAATGCTGTCCCCCATTGTTCACTCTTCCCTGTCTACTCCCAACAGTCCTAAGAAGATGCCCATCAGGGGCGTAGGGGAGAGCAATGGCTAGAATGGATGAGGAAAATTACTTTAGTGGCTGAATAGAGGATTCTTTGCAGAGGGGAAAGATTTGAGGAAGCAGGACCCACCAACAGGATATGGTAGTAATCCAAGTACAAGGTATTAAGTGCCTACACCAGGGTGGTGCCAGTGTCAGAGAAGAGAAGAAGGTGTGTTCAAAATATGTTGAAGAGGTGAAATTAGCAAGCCTTGGAAACAGCTTGGCTATGGGGTGGGGTAAGGGAAGTGAAGTAAGGATAGTGAGGAAAACTCCTGGGTTGTGAGTCTTGGGAACTGGGAGGATGGTGTTATCCAGTATTAGGGAAGTTAGGAGGGGGAAAAATAGTAAGTTCAGTTTTAGATAAATGGAATTTAAGATGTCTCCTGGACATCCAGCTTGAGAAGTCTGAAAGGTCAACTCGAGAATCATCTATTATAGAGACGGTGATTAAATCCATACAGGTAGAGGAGATCATCAATTGAAGTAGTGCAGAGAGAGAAGAGAAGAGGGCCCAGGACAGAACCATGAGGGCCGCTTACAAGTTAGGGGATGTGATCTTGAGAGGGATCCCATAAAACAGACCGAGAAGTAGTCATATAGATAAGAGGAGAACCAGGAGACAGTAGAGTCCCAGAAACCTAGAGAAAAGAGAGTATCAAAGAGAAGAGAGTGATCAACAATGCCAAAGGTTGCAAAGAGTTTGAGGAAAATGAGAATTGAGAAAAGGCCATTGGATTGACAATTAAGAAATTATTATTAACTTTGGAAATCAGTTTCACCGGAATGATGAGGAAGGAAATCAGATTGTAAGGCGTTAAGGAGAGAGGGGAAGAAAAGTTGGGGCAATTACTATAGATGGAATTTTCAAGAAGTTTAGTCACAAGAAGGTAAAATACAGGACAATAGCAGGGATGGAAGGATCAAGTGAGAATTTTTTGAAGCTGGAGGAGACAAGGGCATATTTGTAAGCACTAGGGGACTAGCCAATAGACAGGGAGCAATCAGAAGATAAATGAGAGAGTAGGAATGACAGAAGGGGCAATCTCTTGGAAGAAATGGATCGGAATAGGATCCCTAGTGCAAGTGGAGGGGTGGGCCTTAGACAAGAGTGTAATGTTAATGGAATAGGAAGATCTTCCCTGTCCATTAATAGGCCATTGTGACCTGCTTTCAGCTCTGGCCTGCCTCACAGCTATGATACATCATCCTGAGTCACATGGAGCCCATTGTATGAGGAGCTTGCCCAATGGAATTTTAGCAGAAATAGAATGTTGGGGAGAGCATGAGCAGGTGGAGAGAGTAATTTTGCCAAGGGGAACTTGTTTGTAGGGAGACCTTAACAGAAAGAATGCTTAAGATGTCAGCCCTCTCTGGATTAGTGATGAGAGTCTTGCTAAATCTTACCTCCTGGTAAGAGGTGATGTTCTAAATTAATATTTTGGTTTTGCCTTTGAGAAAGAGAGTTTATTTTATTTTGTGAATCTACCCTGGAAATACATTTACATATTTGTGGCAGTTGCTATGGTGTCACAAAGAGGCTACTTTTTGTGTGAAACAGTAGAGATGGTGACAAGAGTTGAGGAAGAGGGAAGAAGAAGGAGCTCACAATTTTGGAGGTAAAATGTGAAACAAGATTCTCAGCTAAGAGGGGAGAGGGAGAGAGAGCTATGGGATGTTTGAAGAGGGATGAAAAGCCTCTGTGGACAGTGGGATAGTGAATCTATAAGGGAGGGGTATAAGGATTGGCTAGCAGCAGTGAGGGCTCAATTGAGATTATGTAACAAATTTTTAGTGGACCCAATCAGAAAGATTGCATGATTTTCTCCACCTATATTGTGTAGCAATGGTAAACACAAGTGTAACATGTCTAGTAGTGAAGGAGGTAGATGGCAGGAGTCATCAAACACAGAGGCTTAACAGAAATACTTTGCAATATGAAAAGGGAGCCAGAGACTCGAGAAAAGACAATGTAACATTGAACTGGTACACCAAGGGGTCACACTAATACCCTCAGAAGGCAAAGCTGACACAACTGGTATCTCCTCCCAGAAAAGTCATTTCTCTCTCTCTGACTGGACATCTGATCTCTGAAACAAGTTGCACTGGTTCTGTTCTCCAAGATCACAAAAGCTAGAACCTGGACCTGTGGTTTCACTGGTGTAGAGAGCTCACAGATGGGTAAGCACCTTCCATCAATGTTATACTCAAAGGAGAGCCTATGTCCAGTTAGGTCTAGTCCTGACTGAGAAAGGTGCATGCAGAAAACAAGAGGGGTTATGGTGAATTTCCATTCATTTAAGATCTGATCTTTGAATGAGAGAGAAGCAAAGAAAGCTGTCACCAATGGACAGAGTACCAATACAAAGAGGTGATGCCTGCAGAGACCCTCAGTCGAGTCCTGGGATTGGAGGAAGTCAAGATGAGTCTAAGCTCAACTATCCTGCAGCCCCTCTCCCCTCCTTGGCCCTTGAAGCTAAGTAAGGGTAACAATGGCAGAGCTGGAGTTGGAACCTTTATCATTTGACTATAGTACATCCACATATCATGTTGTTTTTAGCTGGCAGGGAGGCTTTCCAAGAGTAGTTTTAGTTACCTTCTGCAATTCTAGTTGGGGAAACAATATGGCTAATCTAGACCATTTGTGTGGTTGCTGAGTCGTTTGTGTCCAACTCTTTGTGACCCCATTTAGTATTTTCCTGACAAAGATACTAGAGTGGTTTGCCATGTCCTTCCCCATGTCCTTTTACAGATAAGGAAACTAAGCAAACAGAGTTAAGTGATTTGCCCAGGGTCAGATCACTAGTGTCTGAGGTCAGATTTGAACTCTCCAGGTCCCGTTGTGTTACCTAGCTGCTCATATCTAGACCAAAGCATCCTTAAAAGCATAATAGAGTGGAACTGACCTAGTGATGGAACATTGACCCCAACTCTCCTTCAGAATTGAATCAGGTATTGGATTCCTCTTTACAGATATAAGAAAAGAAAGGTGCTTCCTTGGATGAGATCATCCCTCATGGGGCTGGAATTTGGGACAAAGCCATTCTGCTTCTGAGTCTCATATTTTTCCTACCCTGAAAGAGGCTTCGGCTGCCAACACAATCTGGGGTACTTTTGAGAGAGAGATGCTTTAAATTCTGTCTTATGCATCCTATATGGCTTGTCTATGGCCAGATGTGCTCTCAGTTCTGGGACAGTCCCCAGTTCTCATGAAAATTTAATAGATGTACTCTTATCTATTCAATTTCTTATAGGCCCCTCGCTCTATTTTTCTGAAATATTCTGGGCATGGGCAGAATTCTAAGATCAAATGAGGATTTCTGCTCTACCCAGAGTTGCTAGGAAAAGAGAAAGAAAAAGAAAAGATGTAATCTACTTCCAGGAGAGTGTAAGAGCCTTGAGAACAGGGACACTTGATTGGCATTTAATAACTTACTTTGGGTACAGTAGGCACTTAATAAATGCTATTCCTTGCCCATCAATTGGGGAATGGCCAAATAAGTTGTGGTATATGAATATAATAGAATACTATTGTGCTATAAGAAATGACAAACAGTCCAACTTCAGAAAAACCTGGAAAGACTTATCTGAACTGATGCTGAGTGAAAGGAGCAGAACCAGGAGAACATTGTACACAGTAACAACCACGGTGTGTGAGGAATTTTTCTGGTAGACTTAGCACTTCACAGCAATGCAAGAACCTAAAACATTCCAAAGGACTCATGATGCAAATGCCATCCACATCCAGAGAAAGAACTGTGGAATCAGAGCACAGAATGAAGCAGACTGTTTTCTCTTGTGTTATATTTTTGTTTTTCTCATGGTTTCTCCCATTCATTTTAATTCTTCTATGCAACGTGACTAATGTGAAAATATGTTTAATAAGAGTGTATGTGTAGAGTCCATATAAGATTGAATGTTGTCTCAGAGAGGGAGATGGAGAAAATTTAAAACTTATGGAAGTGATGGTTGAAAACTGAAAACTAATTGATTAATTAAATGTTTTGTAAAAAAATAAATGAATACTATTCCTGAATTTGTGGTCTAGTATAGGAAAAAGCACTTGAATTCATACCTGAGAAGACCTGAGTTCAGCCCTGGTCCTGACACCAGCTGTGATGTTGGAAGAGTTTGTGTGGACTTGGGTCTCTCTAGTTTCCTTAAAAGCTCCTGACACACACCCCCCACACACATACACACTAAATTATTTTGCATTTACTTTGTATGTACTTTGTATGCAAGTGTCTATACATTTTCCTTCCCCAGATACAATGTAAACTCCACTAGAGCAGAGGCTGTTTGGAGGTTTGTTTTTGTGTCTCTAGTGTCTGACAATAGAAAGAGTTGAATAAATGCTTGTTGATTGATTTAAAAAATTAAATTAAATGTTCTCCTAATTCTGCATCATTCATTTACATTACTTCATACAAAGCTTTCTAAGTTTCTCTGAAAGCATCCTTTTCATATTTCTTGTGACAGAATAATATTCCATTACATTTATATACCTTAATTAACTCAACCCCTACCCAACTGATGACTATCCTCTTCGTTTTAGTTTTGTAACAAAACTATATTAGATAGTATGTTTATATAAATAAATACACACACACACATATATACACATGCACACACATTTATGTACATGTATGACTCCCTTTCCTCTTTGGGGCATAGGTCTAGTAGCTTCTTCTTTTGAAAACAATCAAGAAAACATTCTGTTCTTAAAAATTTGAAACAGTTTCATTATATGTCTTCGAAATTAAATTGTAATCAGAATTATTTTTTCCCAGAGAGTTCCCTTTTATTTTTAGCTACAATGATCTTATTTTTGTGAAAAAAATCATTTTACATAATCAAAATAGTCTATTTTTATCTTATGTGGTTATCTCCATCCCGTGTTTAGTCATAAACTCTTCCAAGGAAATTTCGAAGGAAATTTCTTCCTTCTTCCTCTAATCTGTACGTGACGTGGACTTTCATATTGCAATCATTTATTCATTAGGAGTTTACCTAAGAATGAGACATTGGCCTTGTCAGATCTGAAAACAAATGACCAGAGTCACAGAGATTATATGCAAGCACAGTTAACTCTGAAAAATATATCAAAGAGCTCACAAAGGTTATTACAACCACAATTAACTCTAAAAAATAAAATAATTTTTAAAATAGTAAAACCAAAGAGCTAACAATAGTCATAAGCAAAAAGCTTTCTTTATTCTGTTGGGGAAGGGAAACTAGGCACATGTGCCAGGGCTTCTTTTAGGAGGAGACCAACTTTAGTGAGGCCAAATCTTAACCCATGTAGTAGTGGTTACTCAGTGATCTGTGTAGCCCTGACAATGAGGGGTAACAGCGACTAGACAAGTTTGAGTCATAACAGGGCTTCATGACCCAAACATAGGTATTCATCCTAGCTCAGAGACCACTTGAGGCTGGTATGAAACAGTTCTGGGATTTTGCTGTAACAGTTCATCCAGAGAGTGAGTTTAAAGGGCTGTTGTCATACCAAGGCTCAGGGCACAGCTTCCTTGTTGGTTTTTGGCTCTGGAGAATAGGGTGTTTCCTAACAGTAAAAAGAGAGGGGTAGTCTTGGCAAGGGCATCCTGACAGCCTAAACCTAATTGCTGCCAAACTGTTTTCCAGTTTTGCTCTTTGCTTTTGCTGAATAGTAAGCCTATTGGGATTATCAAATGCTAAACCAGGAGAGGGAACCTACAACCTTGAGGCCACATGTAGCCTTCTAGGTCATTGAATACAGACTTTTGACTATGTCCAAGTTTTACAGAACAAATCCTTTTATTAAGAGAAGTTCCCCACTGCAGGTTCTCCACCCCACTAGACCCATTTGTCTCTATACATTGTGAATTTCATCTGTTCCATTGATGGATCTCTCTGTTTTTTAACCATTTTGAGGATTACCATTATGTAGCTCTGTTTAAATTCGAGATCCCCAGAGCTCTGTCTTGAGACACCGAAGAGGTCTCTGAACTTTAAAAATCTAGGAACTAGTAACTGATGGAATATGAGTAGTAAGGGGGAAGAAAGAGGCAAGGAAAATTTCAAGGTTACAGAAATGGAAGCTACATCAATGGTATGGCCACAGATCAAAATAATGAGGCCATAAGGAAAAAGTTTTAGATGAGGGAAAGATAATGATATTAGTTTTGATACACTGAGGTTAAGGTGGCAGTGGGATCTTCAGATTAAGACATCCTTTAAACCAGGGCTTCTTAAACCTTTTCCACCCACAACCCTTTTCCAGTTTTGGCAGCATGCATTGGCATTGTATGGCGTGACAGCATATGAAGTGTAAAGCAGACATGGATCAGAACCAAGGCTATAAGACATCCTTTAAACCAGGACTTCTTAAACCTTTTCCACCCACAACCCCTTCCAGTTTTGGCAGCATGCATTGGCATTGTATGGCATGACAGCATATGAAGTGTAAAGCAGACATGGATCAGAACCAAGGCTGTAAAGTTATTGCAAGATAAAACAAAGGCAAGTGCTACCAGAAACACCTCGAATTCATTACATGTTTTATTTCGAATTAATTTTTGGTCATCAATCAGAAACCTTTTATTGTTGCCAAAATTTTCACAACCCCATGTGGGGACACAACCTACAGTTTAGGACATGTTGCTTTAAACATTTAGAGAGGTGGGCCTGCACCTTCAAAGAGAGGTCAAGATTGGAGATACAAATGCCCCTATTTATGTAGTGATGGTAATTGAAAGAAATGGACTGAATGAAATTGTCACTGTTAAGAGAAGAGACCAAAGTGAGAGAAATTATTATTTTACTATTATGTTAATGGCCAATTATTCAGGCCCAGCATTTGTTAAGGTGGGTCTCTGAAGGATGTGACTGATTGAGGAGATTATCCCTAACCCTCAAGGAACATGCTCTTCACTCTTGCATCCCACCCAACTAGGAGAATAACTTCAGTTTAGAGTATAAACAAAAATCCACTCTGGTCAAGGTCTTACCCTGGTTAAAGAAGATCTGTCCTTGTACCCTTCCGTTAGAGTTTATAGTGATCCAGTTTATGAAGGAGAAAACCAACCAGTCAGAGTAGTCTAGATGGAGATGGATTCCCCTGTCCAGATTGCTGACCATGGATGAGTCTCATGATCAAGCCACATTCTCAGCAACAGGAGCTGAAGACTTATAGCCTACTTTCTCATTAAATGTCCACCAATCAGAGTTGATTTTCAATTGTCAAGGGAATTCCCTTTCAAGAGTTATTGAAAGCTTTTAGGCTTTCCATGAATCATCTTTGGTTGCTGAGAGAAACCACTGACCATCAATTTATTGATTGATGGCTATTGATTAGTAGTTACCCAGAAACTCTGCCTCTAAGGGTTTTCCCTTGAGGAAATGATGCAGTTTAAGGGACTCAGGGACCACCCCCTCCAAGACCAGAGTACTGAAAAGGTCATCTGAAATGGATTCATGGACTCAAGCATTCTTTAAGTCAAGTTGGCAAAGGTTTATTGTAATTCCAATATGGTGGGAAGAGCTCCTTAAGGAACTTGCAACTTAACAGGAATGATGCTAGAGCTTAAATGGGAAAAATAGTGGATTATCTGGCAGATGTGCTAATTAGGTAATAACTTACAATCTTGGTCACAGGCATCATTCATTATTGTAAACTAGGGCAAGAGGTTTCTCATGAGGTATATTTTTAGTCTGTAGCAAGATAGCTTTGAGAGTTGATATCTATAGCTTGACCTCTGGATTAAATATGATAACTTCAGGAATCAATACATAATAATTCTGTGGTTACAAGATAGTCCTGTTTTTACAAGAGAATTTCTTCACAGGTCAGCTTGTTCTTGTGTTGGGGAAAGATAGTTTGTTTTACTGGGGCCCACTCATGAGTAATTGCTAAGCATAGTGTCCTTGGGCTGAGGAGAAAATTGTCAAGGATGGTATTTTGAAGCTAGGGAGAAACGTGATCTTGGAATTGGAGTCCAAGGACAAGCACCCAAGCACTCCATTAAAACCACTCTTTAGGGACTGGGAACAAGATAAGAAACTAAAAACAAGACAGAGAAGCATTCATTAGAGAAGTGGGAGAGAATGATGTAAAGCCAAAGGAAAACAGAGAATCTAGTGGGAGAGGGGGAAAGCAACAGTATAAAAGGCTACAAGGACAAGGAGTCATTTTAAAACACTATCGTATCTGGGAATAAGAGGTTATTGGTGATCACTTCATTAGAGGAGGGTGGGCATGGGGCAGAAACTGGGTGGGAGGCAGTTGAAGAAATAATTACTAGTAAAGTATAGGAATTAGTTATAGACACCTTTGACTTTGAAGGTACAGAAACACATGAAATGGTAATTAAATGGAATAGAAGGTGATTTTTGTTTTGTTTTTTTAAGAATTAAGGAGATCTGAGCATATTCGCAAGCAGATCAGCAGAAGTCAGTGGCAAGAAAGAGAACCAAGCTTCATGAGGGTAACTGCTAGAGCAAGGTTCTGGAGAAGGTAGAGTGAAATCAAGGATGTGAAAATACCTCTTTTATGAAGTAAAGGAAGGAAGAGAGAGATGATATTGAAAAATTTTGAAGAATGGCAGAGGAAAGCTGAAGATCCTCCAGGATATTCTCAATAAATAAATGAGGAGTCTAGGTCATCTGCTGTAAATGCAGGGTGTTGAAATTGAGATGGAGGAGAAGAAAGGAAAAGAGAAGAAAAGAGAGGAAATGAAAGAAAGCAGGGAAAGAGAAGAGAAGAAAGGGGAGGAGAAGAGACCAGAGGAGAGGAAATGAGATGTGCGATGTGAGGAAATGAGAGATGAGAAGAGAGGAAAGGACAAGGCAGGAGAGAGGACAAGAGGAAAGGGGAAGGGAAAAGAGGGGAAGGAAGGGAATAGGAGGAGAGGGGAGGAGAGAGGAAGGAAGAAGGGAAGAGGGGAAGTATGGGAGGAAAGGTTTGGAATAGTCACTTTCAGCCTCAGGAATGGGGTAGAAATTTCTTAAGAGCAAAGTAAAATGTAAGCTAGCTGGGGATGGTTATATAACTTAGTGTTTATAGGGGATGAAGCCAGCACAATTTCCTAATCTTCAGCAATGGGAAACAGCAGAGAAACTCTGGGGGCACTTACCCAGGGATGAGAATTCCCCAGTCAAGTTAATTAAAGATTAGCTGACTTTCCATGTCCATTTCAAGTCCTACCTCCATCAAATCTTCTGTGATTTCCCACATTCCAGCCTATATCAATTTCTCCCTCCCCTAAGCCTCTATATTAACAATAATAATATCTGATATTTATTTATCAGTGTAATATTTTTAAAGCACTTTATATATATTATGTTATTTGAACTTTATAACAATCCTGTGAAGGAAGTCTTCTAGGTGTTATTGTCCCCATTTTACAGATGGGGAAATTGAATCACATAGCTAGTCAATGGCAGTATTTGAACTCCGGTCTTTATGACGTTGCACGGAGCTGTCACTGACAGTCCTTAGACCACACCACTTGTTGTGTCCATAGTCTAAACCAATTTATAATTTGACCTACCTTGTCCTATGTACAAATCTTCCCATCTAGATTTTAAACTCCTCAAGGGCAGAGACAAGGTCTTACACTTTGTACTTCCTGCTGCAACTAGCATGAGACCTTACAACAAATCATTTACGACCTGATAGACTAACTCACCATGACGTGAGGTTATGGGGTAAGACTGACTGGAGTAAAGTCCAAGTAGTTTGGAAAGAGCACCAGACGTTGTTTGCCCAGGAGGGTCACCAACTTTTTCCCTTGAGGAAACATTTCAAGAGGAATTGTCTCAAAATTTGTAAAGCTCTAACAGGCTTCTGGGTTAGGCAGCTGCTCTGTCATCCTAGCACCAAACATGTGCAGTAGGTGTCCAGTCACACACACATGCACCCAGACACATCCACATACATCCACCCTGACACACACACACACACACATCCACCCTGACACACACACATCCACACACACATCCACCCTGACACACACACACACACACACACACATCCACCCTGACACACACACGCACGCACATGCACACGTACACGCACACGGACACACACACGGACACACATGCACATGCATATGCACACGGACATACACGCACATGCAGCTTTTCTTCAAGTCCAGGAGGCAGGAGGCTAGAAATGTCTAGGGTTTTCTAAGCCTCATTTTCATCACTATTGTCGGTCTTACATCTAGCATTTATAAAGCTCTCCGAGGTTTGCTAAGTGATTTACACCTGTCATTTAATTTGACCCTCATAGCAATCCTGTAAGGTGGGTGCTATTATTTTCTCCATTTTACAGACAGGAAACTGAGACAGAGGTTAAGGGACTTCTCAAGGGTCACACAATGTCTGAAGCAAAATTTGAACTCAGGTCTTCCTGACTCAAAGTCCACAATCAATGCTAAAGTTCTGCGGAAAGACCTTGAAAGTCTCCTTATATAGCTTCTTCTCTCCTCCATGTGAACACTTGTTTTGTGCAAGTTCTCCATAAAATAGTCTTTTAGGCAAATGTACATTTGGCATTCGTACTGCTGGCCAGTCCACTGGAGTTGCACTCTCTACAATGGAGTTTGAATTCTTGACAGTTCAGCTCCAGAGAAGACTTCAGTGTCCTACACCTTATCTTGCCAGGTGATCTTCAGAATCTTCCTGAGACCATTCAAATGGAAGTGGTTCAGTTTCTTGGTACGGCACTGGTAGATTATCCAGCTTTCACAGGCATACAACAATGAAATCAGTAAAACAGCTCTGTAGACCTTCAGTTTAGTAGGCAGTTTAATAGGCTAATTGTCACAGCCTCCCAAACAATGAGCTGGCTGTGGCAATGCATGAATCAACCTTATTTATGTGTACATCCTAGGAAAGTATACTGTCAATATAAGTGTACTTATCCACAGTATTCAAAATTTCTCCACTTCCTGTGACCAAAGTTTCCACATAGGGAGAGTATGGCACTAACTGGTAGAGAACCTCTCTTTTCTTGGTGTTGATTGTTAGACCAAAATTAGCACAAGCAGCAAAGAACCAATCTGTACTCTGTTGCATCTCAGCCTCAGAGGTTGCATTGAGTGCACAATCATCTGTCAATAAAAAGTCACACAGCAACTCTCCCTCTACTTTGGTCTTAGCTAGTAGTCTTTTCAAGTTACATAGTTTTCCATTGGTATGGCAGCTGACCTTGATTCCACTGAAAGCATCTGACAACATCATGAAAAATACCACGCTAAAAAACTTCAGAGCAGGCACACAGCCCTGCTTCACTCCATTGGTAACTGGGAAAACTTGAGAATGTACTCTTTCATCTACCCTCTGAAGGGTGGCGCTATGAACTCCAAAACCTCCATTTAAAGAGGGAGTTGAGTTCTGACTTTCTCATTTCTCACCTAGCTTCACTACTCTAGATATCTCTGAGATCTCTACCATGCCCCTATTCATTAGGTACCTCCCTTTCCCTCCCACCACAACATTTCCCTCTTTCTTTTGTTGTGTGATCTTCCTCAATTCATTGTAAGTGCTTTGAAGGCAGATTGTTTTTCTTTTTTTTCTAGTACTTATATCTCCAGCACTTAGCACATAGTAGGTATTTAATAAATGCTTATTGACATTGACTATATGGCCAGACCCAAGCTTGGATCATGTCTAGAAGGTAACAATCAAGAAACGATGGGTGTCAGAACCTACGCATAAAGTTATGAGTCATTCAAGAAACATTTATTAGGTGCCTAATAGTAAAAAACCACTACACTAGGAACTTGGTAGGGATGCAAAGTTGTGTAAGGCATAGTTTTTACTCCCTTGGAGCTTACAGGAAACTGGTAGGCATGATCATAGATCACTTAGCTGGAAACAACCTCAGAGATTATGTAATCCAACTCTTAGATAACAATTTACCCAAATTTACATTTCCCCAATGTCAGTGTTAGAGCCGCATCTAGAGTTCAGGGCTGGTCATTTCTGGTCTACTATTCTCTCTAATGTATCAGACTAAGGGTGTGCTGGTAAATCAGCTGTCTGGGAAAATAAATTTATGTGCAACACACTTTCAAGTTTAATTCTGCATCATTTATATTTTCGCTATCACTTTCTTCAGTCTAGAGTTCAGAAGACTTGCAGCCTCAAGGCCCCATAGATCCTCAAGTGCAGCCCTTTGACTGAATTCAAACTTCACAGAACAGATCTCAATAAAAGAATTCTGTTCTTAAAACCTGGACTCCATCAAAAGGCCACAACCAAGGACCTAAAAGGTCACATGTGGTCTTGAAGCCACAGGTTCCCCACCTCTGGCCTAGGCAATCAATAGAACAATGTATCAAGCTCTGATTTAGAGCATTTGCGATATTGGAGATGTAAATGCTCACGCTAAAAATTTAGCCAGCTCCCTAGCTTCCATGCACCCCTGCATCAAACTTATACATGTGCCTTAAAAATTATATAGAAAACAAAGCCTAGAGGAATTCAGAGAAGAATAAAGCTTACACATAGCTTGTGAATTAGGCAACTGCTCGGTCAGTACTCTAGGAAAATGTATGGTAACAGCCTGGAGAATGGATTGAAGCGGGAACTTGCCCTTTGCTAAGGGCTGAGTTTCATTTACCAGAGAGGAAATTGGTAGGCAACGTCTGTCACAGATGATCCCAGAGTTGTGTTCTGTCCCCAAGAAGATCCATCATCAGGCACTTTTCCAGGTTCCAACGAGTAGTAGACAATGCTCTTTTAGCTGTCTCTGGATCCTTCTAAAATGGTGAGATTTCACCACAAACCTCCACTCTGAGGAAGTGCCCAATGCTGCCATGTTCACTTCCTTTCTGGGTTCACTCCTGACGCTCCATACCTCTCTGAAGTACCCTGGGTGTGGACACCCTCACCACCCCACCACCCTACCTCTTCAACTCCTCTTTCTGTGTGGTCTTCCCCTTAAAAGGTCAATTCCTTGAAGGAAGAGGCTGTCTTTGTTTTTGCTTGGATTTGAACTCTCGGTGTTCTAACATTTAGAACCTGCACTTTCTAGGTCCTTGAGTGCGACCTTTTGACTGTGTCCAAGTTTTACACAACAAATCCTTTTATTAAAGGTTTATTGTTCTTTGGAGTTTGGATTCAGTCAAAGGGCCACATTTGAGGACCTAGAGGGCCATATACGGTATCCGAGCTGCGGGTTCCCCACCAATGGTAGCACCATGCTTGGAACAAAGTAAGTAATTAATATTCTTTTTTTTTCATGCTTTTCTTCTTCAAGAAATGTTATTAGTACAAGTCACTAAAATCCTATGACACTATTGAGTGAAAGAAAAAGTGCCAGGTTTTAGGGAATTTAGGCTCTAATCTGAGCTCTGCTGTTTACTACATGTGAGGTCTTGGAGTGCAGCTTCATCTGCAAAATGATGGCACTGGACAAATCATCTTTAAAAGAATAGCAATATTAATAACTGACATATATTTATCTTCACCTCTACCTTATAGAGTCCTTTTTTCCTGTAAGATAAAGTTCATGCACCATTTTCTACATGAATCTTTCGCTGGTCCCTGTAATTGCTAGTGTCCTTCATCCCAAACAATCTTGTATTAAACTATTCTGTTCATTTTTGGATTTATTAAACTTATGTTTATTGTATGTGTGTGTGCGCTTATTGTCTCCCTCATAAGAATGTAAGTTTCTTGGGAATAAAATTGTTTCATTCTACATGCTTATACCCCGACAACATGGCACTGAAAAATGTTCATATATATATATATATATATATATATATATATATATATATATATATATATATATATATATATATACATACACACATACATACATACATACATACTTATTTGTTGTATATATATATATGTGTTATATATACACTCATTTGAGCCTGACAACAACCCTATGAGGTAGAACCTATTCTTTATTCCCCCTTTTACCCAAGATCACATAGCTAGTAAGTGTCTAAGGAAGTATTTGAACTTGAGTCTTCTCAGTTTAGTGTCTAGAACTCTTGTCCACCATGACATCCAGCTGTCAAGATCCCTTCTCAACTGGTTTGGGGTGAAATATCCAGAGAGATGGGTCAAACTGAGAGGAATATGAACCTGGATACTTCCTTTCTCTCTCTCCTCTTTCCTCTCACTGGTCTCGCCTCCCTCCTCCCCTAACCTTCATTCCTTCCCTCCAAGAAACTGTCAGAATATAAAATTCTCACCCTAAGCAGGCCAGTTTTGTACTGAGCCCTCATGGTGGAGATGATGGGCAGCCTGAGCATCTTGTCTTATACAGGAAAAGAGGGAATTATGGGAGTGGGATATTATATATACTGCCCGTCCTGATTGATTTGTTGGTTGGATTTGGTGAACTTCTATTTTATTCTCATTCCTTTTGATTCTTTGTTATAAGGATTGACTTGCTGGGAATGGAAAAGGAGAGCAATAAAATTCTTTCTTGAAAATGATCCTCACTTGAGGCATCCGCCTACAGAATATATTTAGAAATTAGATTGATAAACTGGGAGCTCCTTAAGAATGGGTGTTTTGGTGTCATTTCATTTTTGCCTTTCTTTGTATCACCAATTCTTAGCTCAATGTCTGGCACATAGTAGGTGCTCAACAGATGCATGTTGACTTAATAAATGTTTGCTTACTTGAAAATCAAAATGCTATAATAATAAAAGCTAAAAATAAAAATATTTTCAATTTAAAAAATCCAAGGTAGGTCTTCTTGACTCCAGGTCCGGTACTTAATCCACTCTGCCAGTGTTGAGTCATTTCAGTCATGTCTGACTCTTCATGACCTCATTTGGAGTTTCTTGGCAACAATACTGGAATGGTTTGTCATTTCTTTCTCCAGTGAATTTTACAGCTAAGGAGACTGAGACAAACAGGGTTAAGTGACTTGCCCAGAGTCACACAGCCAGTAGGTGACTGAGGCCAGATTTGAACCCTTCCTGATTCCACACCCAGTACTCCATCCATACTGCCCTTAATAGTTAAGGGGAAGGTCCTTAAGAGAATGGAATACAGCCCTGAGGGAGAGGAAAGACAGCAGCAGGATAGCAAAAGATCCATTGAAAGGAGTTGGGGATGACTCTGACTTCACCATTTTTCTGAGCTACATAGATTCAGGATCCAGTGACTTGGGAAGAGTCAGTCACCAGCAGGCCAAGCCCTGCTGGGCAGTTTCCAGAGGCTCAAGCCACTGCTGCCCCTTCGCTCTCCTACCACAGAGCACAAAGAGCACACATTGCCTCATAAGTCTCTGTGCAATTGCCCATTTGGTCTTTTGGGTCATGGAATCCTAATTATACCGGAGCAAAAGTCTTCAATAGGAAGGGTAGTCTGGCCTCCTCTGCCTTGAAGGTCTTTTCGTTGGGATTATGCAAGGGCAAGGTTTTTGTCTAAGTCTTCTGGGCTGTAAGCCAATCTTACTTATAGGTTTCACATATTGTGAATTCAGGGACATTGAGAAAAGGTCCCCCTGCCAAAAAACCTCCCACCTACTTACTCCCAAATTTCTTAAATGGGAAATTGCTTCCCTTTCACAATTAGAAGTAAACCTTAAAGTGCATATACTCTAAGAATATCTGTAGGAACTCATACAGAGTTAAATAAACAGAACCAAGAGAACCACATATTCAGTGACTACAAAAATGAACATGAAAAGAAAGATTTATTCTAAGTAATGGTAATAAATCTTGGACCTGGTGAACAGGTCTGGAAACATCTGTCCTTGCTCTTGGCAGAGAAGCAGCATGTTGCATACATTATCAAATATACTACTGTCTGGAACCTGTGATTGACTGATGGGACTTGGACATTGACTGATGAACTGGCCCCTTCCATCTTAAAGGACTGAGGTCAGTAGAAACCCACTCAAGAGGAGTCTACACTGCCCTCCACAGCATCGGGTATAGATTCAGAGAAATAACAGGCAAAGGCAGAAGTTTCCACAAGGAATAGTCTCCAGGCTTCCAGGATCTTAGGATATCACCATTAGTGTCTAAGAGAAGATGGTGGTCAAGATAGTGGCAGTAGCCTGACTTGCCCATTACATGCTGACTCCTGCCTTATCCAGTCAGTTACCAAGGCCTGTCAATCCTATGTTCAAAATATCTGTCACAAAATTCCTTTTCTCTCCCCTAATACTGACACCACCCTAATACAAGTCCTCTATCCCGACTTCAATTCATCCTCTATTCATCTGTCAATTCCATCTTCCAAAAGTGCAGGTCTGATCATGTCACCTCTCCCAATTCAATAAACTCCAGTGGCTCCCAATTACTTCTAGAATCAAATGTAAAATTTTCATAACCTAGACCCTTCCACTCAATATAATTCTTGGCACATAGCATTTAAAATACATATACAGATATATATAGACATATATATAAATTTTCCCCAATTATACATTAAAAAAATGTTTTAAACATTTTAAAAAAGTTTTGAGTTCCAAATTCCACTCCTCCCTCCTTTCTTCCCTCCTCCCTCCCTGAGATGGTAAGCAATTTGATATAGTTTATACATGTGCAATCATGTAAAACATGTAAGCATTTAATAAATGTTTCCTTCCTTCTTTCTTCCTGCCTACCTTCCTTCCTTCTTTTCTTTCTATTTTCCTTCTTTCTTCCTACCTTCCTTCCTTCTTCCCTCCTTTCCTTCCTGCCCTTCTGCCTGCCTTCCTACCTCTCCATTCTTCTTACATCTTACTCCCTTTATTCCACGACTGAGTAACTCTGGTTTCCTTGCTGTGCGTCTTACAAAACACTCCACCTTTTGACTCTAAAATTGCTGCTTTTGCAAGAAGCCTGTACAGGTTCCTCTCTAAGTTTAGCACCTTCTTTGACAGAAATATTGTTAATACCAAATAATATTACCTATTACCTGCCACTCTTCTCAATAATCCTAGTAATGTCAGAATTCTAGTAATATCCCTGCATTCCTACTCTAAAGATATTTACTGTGGATTGGGGGTGAGAGGGTACATCTCCAGTCGTCCTGATCTATATCTGGCCACTAGACCTAGATGGCTCTGGAAGAACATGAGACTAGTAGCCTGCACAGCACTCCCTCACTCAAATCCAATTCACTTTCAAGTCATGGCATCACCTTCCTGACGTCATGGTCTTCTTCGAGAAGGAAGGACAAACATCAGCTGTAGATTAGGTTGAGCTGAATCCCACCCTCGAGTCTTACCTTGTAAAGAACCTAGCTTGAGCTAGATCTCAACTACTAATATTCTTGTTCTACTCAATGAAATTTATGGTGAGTTAGATCATGAAGGATAAATTAACCAGAATAAGTGGATTTTCCTTGCTCAGATTACCAAGGATGGCTGGCATCTCATGACCAGACCTCACTATCTAATGTGACCCGCTTTCCTTTTTCACCTAAACGTATAAGAACCTTTTCCTGTGAGTCTGCTAGGGAGACATCCCCCAGTGTGGCAAGTTTGCTACCCTGTTATCTCGATTAAAGACACTTTATTCCTCCACTCATTAGCTGACCTAATATTTCAGAGATTACCTCTTATTTATTCTACATGTCTTATTCATAATTGCTTGCAGATTGTCTCTCCCATTATACTGTGAGCTCCTTAGCGGCAAGGATTAAAAATAATCTTAAAATATGTAAAAATAATAACCTTTCTTTGTAACCAGTATTTACCACTGCGTCTAAGTGGTGTAGCTCAGTCTTGTCCAACTCTTCAGAACCCCATTATGGGGCTTTCTTGGCAGAAATACTGGTTTATCATTTTATTCACCAGTAGATTAAGGCAAAAACAGGTTAAGTGACTTGCCTAGGATCACACAGCTAGTAAGTGTCTGGGGCCATATTTGAACTCTGGTCTTCCTGAGGCCAGATTTGAACTTTGGTCTTCCTGACTCCAGTCCAAAGTTCTAGTCACTGAGCCATCTAGATGCCTAATACATAGTAGGTACTTAATAAATGTTTGCTGACTTGACTTTGTTACAAGACAAGATTTGATTTTGAGGTGGAAAAGAAAAGGGGGAGGGAATAGAATATTTCTCAAAATGACTGGGATATAAAAACAAAAGGCAATGTTCAATCTTATTTAAAATAAAATACATGTGTTCCTGAATGTAAAGTGAACATCAGATTCTCCTCTGAAAGAATGAGAGAAAAAAGAGAGGGCAGGAGTGGGGAAAATAGGACAGAAGATTTAGGATAGAAAGATGAAAGAGGAAGGTCACTGAGAGAGATACTGAAGACCTATTCCACTTTTTGCTGTAGGCTGGTGTTGCCTAAGTGTTTTCTTCCTTCAATTACTGAAAATGACATCATCTGTTCAGGAATATAAGAGAAAGAGGTCAGAATTTTCCCACAGGTAAATCAACCCTTAGCAGAAGGAATTCAATCTGTTAATAAAAATATTTACTTCCAGTATTTGTTGACTGCATTGGTAACCCAGTCCCATGACTTGGGGTGAAGGCAGGACACAGTCACACTTTGATTTAGTCTATTTAATTGAAGAAACTCTGGAGAGCTGAATTGGTCTTGGCTTAGATGCTCAAGCATTCAAGGCTTGTAGTAGGGACACGTGTCTCCTCTTTTTTTATATTCTTTTTCCATCAGCATCCAAAATAAAGTGAACACCAACAGCAGCCTTGATGGGGAAGAGAAATTATAAAAGAGGAGTTTGGAGAAGGAAGAGAAAGAAAAAGAGAAGTTGTTCATTTGTATGATTACAGAAGTCAGAGCTGGAAATGACCCAAGTCCAAATGCCTTGCTTTACAAGAGAGACCTAGAGAGGAGGGCCAGGATTCTGGCTCAGGTCTTCTGACGCAAAATTCATTGCTTTTTTTCCTATACCACCTATATCAGAGAAAAGTGAGAGAGACAGAGAGAGATACAGAAACACAGAGAGACAGAGACAGAGAAACAGAAAGATACAGAGACACAAACAGATACACACAGAGACAGAGAGACAGAGACATTTTATATATATATATATATATATATATATATGTATATATAAACATATACGTGTGTGTGTGTGTGTGTGTACCTCAGATCTACTTTGGCCCCAGGTGGGACTTCCTTCCAGTCTATTTACAATCCATAACTTTGTCAATAGCTTCCTGGTACACTCCCAGAATGCAATTCCAGCAACTAGAAGAAACTCATCTGTCTGGCCAAGATGTTCCTGCCTGTGGGGCTGAACAGAGCTTTTGTTTTTGCTGGTTTTGCTGGGACTGGAACTAAACTAACAAGAACTTTTCCAGGGGACTCTTTTGAGTCAACAGTTCCACTGTTTTTTTAGCCTTGGAGGGATGAATTACATACAGGTGTATTGGAGAGCAGGAGAATGAGGTGTTCCATAAAGAGAGTAGAAACTAACATCACTGGGTGATCCTAGACAAGAAAACTGTTAAAAAGGAAGAGAGGGGCAGGTAGGTGGCACAGTGAGTGGAGCGCTGGCCCTGGAGTCAGGAGGATCCGAGTTTAAATTCAGCCTCAGACCCTTGACACACTTACTTGCTGTTTGACCTTGGGCAACTCACAACTCCAATTGCCTTGCCTTTCCCCCTGAAAAACAGAGTTAAAAAGTCAGGCTTCACCTTTAGCGGGGATGCTTTATGAGGCACAGGCAGCTTGAGAACTGGAAAGAGGCTTCTAAGAGCTAATATTCCTTCTGAGACACCCATGGAAGACTCTAGTGCCACACAGACTGGGGTCTCATCCTGGAGTCTGACACATTCCTTGCCCTGGGTCATTATCTCTTTGGAAATTGTTGCCCCAGCTATGGAACTATGAAACTCCAGGGAAATCTCTTGAGCCTACACTTCCTCAAAAGTGGGTTACATGGTCTCTGCTCTTTGTAATCATTTATAACCTGGTTATCAGGTATGGAACTTCATTTCCTCAACCACAGAAAATGCAGAAGAACACAAAGGACTCATGATTACTCAGCAAACCCATTAGACTATCCCCAGAGAGCACCTCAGTGCTGGTTAACATTGATCCATTCATCTTGAGGGGCAGCTAGGTGGTGTCACGGATAGCTGCTGGACTTAGACTCAGGAAAACTACTTTCTACCAAATCTACCCTCAGACACTAGTTGTGTGACCCTGGGTAAGTCACCTTACCCTGTTTTGCCTCACCTTCCTCATCTGAAAAGCAGACTGGAGAAGGAAATGGCAAACCACTCTGCTATCTTTGCCAAGAAAACCCCAAATGGGATCATAAAGAGTTGTTCACAATTGAATAACAAAATTTATCTTGAACCTGCACTGGTTGAGCAGCTAACTCACAGGAATAACATGGAGATTGATGAGATTCATATCTCCTAGGTTTGACTCTTGCCCCTTCTATTGTTTTCTCTTTCTCTCTCCTTAGTAAGGAGTTATTAACACACTATACTGACTCACTTAAGAGTTCAAGAAAGGACTTTATTGTAGGGGCAGCTAGGTGGTGCGATAAATTAGGAGGATGTGAGTTCAAATCTAGCCTCAGATACTTACTAGCTTAGCTGTATGATCCTAGGCAAGTCACTTAACCTCGATTGCTGGAAGGAATGAAGAAAGGAATGAAGAAAGGAAGGAAGGAAGGAAGAAAAAGAATAAAAACTTGATTATAGTACATGGTATCTAAGTAGGGATGTTCTGGTATTTAACAACAGGCTAGGGATGGGGGTGGAAACATACTTGTAACACACCTTTAAATTTAATCTTCATTATTAACATTTTCTCCAACCCTTTAAGTCTGGACAATAAAAAAATAAATCAAGCCCATATTGGAGTATTTGCCAATTTCTGAGGTGAAAATGCTCACAATAAAAAGTTAACAATGGGCTTTCCAGAACCAATTTGAGCTGATTTCAACACACCTGCATCTAAAAGTACAAACTTTTCCTAGGTAGGAACAGTTTAGGTCCATGGCATAGTTACACAAGGCAGCTCTTTCTTGGTCCAAGATTTAATTCTTTCTTTATTTTTTTTAAAGGCTGTCCATGTCTCCCTTGTCCTTAAAAGCACTCATTTGATCCAACCAGTTTTGCCAGCTCTTTTCCTATATGTCTCCTCCCCATCTTGGCTGAACTCCTACAATCGGGCCTCCACTCCCTTTCCGCTCTCTCTCTTCTAAAAGCCTTTCAGTCTGGCTTCCACCCATATCATTCAACTAAAACTGCTCTTTCCAAAGTGGCCAATGGTCTCTTAATTGGAAAATCTAATTGCCTTTTCTCAAACCTCATTTTTCTTGACCTCTCTGCAGGATTTAACATGGCTATCACTGTCTTCTCTTCGATAGGCACTCCCTCTTTTCTAGGTTATCGTGACACTGTACTTTTCTGGTTTGGTTTGGTATTCGTATCTATCTGACCAGTCATTCTCAGTTTCCTTTTCTAGGTCTTCCTCCAGGTCAGTCTCGTTAAATTGTACATGTCCCCCATAGTTCAGTCATGGGCCCTCTTTTCTCTCTACACTATTTCATTTGGGGATCTCATTAGCTCCTATGAGTTCAATTATAATCTCTATATTCAGAGGATCCCTACATCTATTTATCCACTCCTAACTTCTCTCTTGAGTCAATCCTGCATCACCAAATGCCCTTTGGATACCTCAGATTGGGTCCCCCATAGACATTAAAAAGCTTGACATGTACAAAATTGAATTCATTGCCTTCCCTCAAAAATCATCCACCAAAAGGACCTATACATACAAAAAAATATTTATAGCATCTCATTTTGTGATGGCAAAGAATTGAAAATTGAGGGGATTCCCATCAATGGGGGAACAGCTGAACAAGTTAGGGTACAGGATTGGGATGAAATGCCACTGTGCTATAAGAAATGATAAGCAGGAAGGTTTCAGAAAAACCTGGAAAAACTGAAATGAACTGATGAAAAGTGAACAGACCCAGGAGAATGGTATACACAGTAACTGCAACATTGTACAATGAACAACTGTGAAGGACTTAGCTATTTCCAGCAATACAAAGATCCAAGACAATTATGAAGAATCTATCATGAAAAATGCTCTCCACCTCCAGAGAAAGAACCGATGAAGTCTGAATGTTGATCAAAACATACTATTTTTCACTTTATTTTTCTTGTGGTTTGTTTTTTTTGGTTCATATTTTCTTTTACAACATGACTAAAATGGACATATGTTTTGCATGACTGTACATAAATAATCTTTATCAAATTACTTGCCTTCTCAAAGACGGGGAAGGGAGAGTGAGAGCCAGAACTCAAAATTGTACAAAACAAAGATTTCACATGTAATTGGTAGAAATATATATATATATATTAAAGAAAGAAAAAAAATCCTCCCTTCTCAATTTCCCTATTACTAGGCATCACCTTTTCAGTCACAACTTTCTATACTCAAGTCTTCACTTGAACTCACTACCCAGTCCCCTTTTTAGCCAATCCATTGTCAAATCTTGCCATTTCTTCTACTATAACATCTATTGCATATGTCCTCTTTTTTCTACTTATAGAATGAAAATACTAATGTACTTGCACTAGCACAGGCCCTCAGCGCCTTTTGCCTTGATCGTTGCAATAGCTTCTCATTGGTTCCCCTGCCTCAAATCTCTCCCCGTTCTAATCGGTCCTTGACTCAGCTGTCAAAGTGATGATCCTAAAATACAGATCTGACTAGGTCATATTCTGTCGCCCCCCACTTATGCCTGCCATACAACAAACTGTTGTGACTCTCCATTACATCCAGGATCAATTATGCAATCCTCCCTTTTAAAGCTCTTCCAGTCTTGCCCTTTCCTACTTTTCTAACTCAACTACATTCCAGGTACTCTGCAATCCAGAACATTGGTCTCCTGGCTGTTTCTTGCACAGGACACTCCCTCTCCCATCTTTGAATTGGTTATTCCCTACACCTAGAATTCTCTCCCTCTCACTTCTACCTCCCAGCTGTCTGTGTTTCCTTTGTGACTCAGCTCAAAGCCTACCTTCTACCAGGGGCCTCTCCTGGCATCATCTCTGCTGCCTTTTTTTTGATATTCCTTTCCATTCATGCTACAGGCATTTTACATGTGAATTTACAAATGTCTGGATGTTGTGTCTTTCATTTAGATGTGAACAGGGACACTGTTTTTGCCTTTCTTTGTGTAATTGGACGTTTGGCCAATGAGGGCTCCATCCTCAGGAACATGTGTAGCACACTCTTCCAGATGCAGTCCTCAGCACAGATGTTTGATGAAGTTGTTTCTGGACATGCGTAATGAAGGAGCCTTCCTCTCCACTTCAGTATATGTGCAGGTAGTCTATGACTGTTTTCTGTTTCCTTACTGTGTGGTGAAGAGGGGTCTTTTTCACTGACCGTCAAGTCTTGAAATAAATCAGATCCATGAGTTGAGGAATAAAGCATCTTTAATTGAGAGCACAGGGTAGCAAACCTGTCATCCTAGGACATCCAGTAGATTTCCTGACAAAAGAGACCCATGAAAAATTTTTTATAGTTTGAGAAGGAGAGGAGACAGTGTGAGGTAGCAAGGTCTGGTCACAAAATCCCAGTGGCCCTTGGCAGTCTAGGCAGGGAAAACCACTTCATTCTGGCTGTTTTGCCCTTTATGCCATGAATCTCAAGGGAAGGGGACAAGAACATTAGAAGCTGTGATCCAGCTTGAGCTGGACTCCCCACAAGGCAACATCCCTGGGTCAGATCCCCTAGGGGGACACCTATGGTGTGACTCAGTTCAACCTAATCTCATTATCTTAAGGGTAAGAATGTAAGGACATTATTAGAATTTTGACATGGTCATGATGACTAAGAGGTTTAGGCAATCCATATTACAATTTTCTTTTATTATGTTAACAAGTATCTTAACCATTTTGTCAGCTGCTGAACCAGGACACAGTGAGCACATAAAAGGCATTAACTGGACACACAGGTCTCTCTTCTTCCTAGAAGTAATCAAAGCAAAATCTCCCCATGCAGACCAACAGGGCCAATGGTTGGCCATGAAGATGGTTCCTTAGTTTCTTTGATTATTTATGATTTTCTTTCCTGATTTTAGGTGAAAAAATGTTGGCAATGGAACAAACTAGGCTATGATCTTGAAAGATCTCATACCCCAGAGTTTTCTGAAAGTTGAACCTGATGAGGAGTGTCCTGTAGGATCTGGCCCAGCAGTGAATCTACCTAGTATCCAAGATAGCACTTTCTGCATCAAGAGAGCAACTTAATTCATCAGCTGTGCCACATTTGGAAATGAACTTGATGGGGGTAAATGCTTTGTAGCAACGTCTCCTCAAAGACCAAGGTTGTAGAGGATAGATTGTGCCCTCAGTTCTGGGAGGTAGATTTGAGCTTCTGTTCTTGCTGTGTCCTCTTGATAAACGATTGATGATTATTGGTTAAATATTAGGGAGCTTAATTATTAGATGAATCAATGATGTAAGGGAGAAACAAATTGTAAGTGATTGAGACTCACCAGAATGGGGGCTGAAGCTAGCAGCATTAAAGAAAACTCCATAATCCCACAGAATTACCCTTAGAGCCCTGAGGGGGTGACTGGGATAAACACTCTCAGAGTATATAAGGGTTACAGCAATTCACCCAGTGGCTGGTACATAATCAGTATTTTTAAAATGCTTGTTGATTGATCAAAAAAATTACAAGAATGAGAAAACATAACAAAACCAGCCACAGCGAATGTGCCAGTGGGGAAGACAATATACAAATATACTGTACACAGTATAACTAGAAGGTAATCTCAGAGGCAAGACAGCTAGATTGTGATGTGACTAGAGTATTGGGTTTGAAATCAGGACTTTCTGAGTTCAAATCTGGCCTCAGATACTTACTAGCTGTGTGACCCTTGGCAAGCCCCTTAATCCTGTTTGTCTCAGTTTTCTCCTCTATAAAATGAGCTGGAGAAGGATATGACAAACAACTCTAGTTTCTCCGCTAAGAAAATTCCAGATGGGATCACAAAGTCAGATATGACTGGATCCAGCAATTTCAGAGAGACAACACTGAGGAAGAGTTTGAAGCTGGAAATGACCCTACTTACACTAAATATTTAAAGCCTGGCTCTCTAAGGGAAGTCACACTTTTAAGTTTTAAACTACAATCTTAGCATTTTCTGTATCACTTTCTTAAGTTTAGAAGATCAACAGAACATTGGATCCAGCCCTGATCTGTCATATTTGCTGACTTCCAAGGTGTAACTGCTCACACTGAAGTCTGCTCTTGAAAGCCTATGAGCTGGTTCCAGCATACCTCAGCCTTGCTACCTGTTCCTCATATGAAACACTCTATCTCCTGAATCCACATCTTTTTACTAGCTCCCCCCCCCCCCATGCCACAGGGTTTTCTGGCAAAAACTAAAGAGGAATTAAGAAAATAGAAAATGGAAAATAGAGGGAGAAGAAATGGAAGCAGGGTCAGATTTTATATGCATGGGCTCAAAGATCACTGGAGATAGTGACTGCAGCCACAAAGTGAAAAGACATTTGTTCCTTGGAAGGAAAGCTATCGCAAATCTAAGCAGCATCCTAAGGAGCAGAGACATCACCTTGCTGACAAAGTATAGTCGGTTTTTCTAGCAGCGATGTTGGACTATAAGGAAAGCTGAGGGCTGTGGAATCGATGCTTTCCAATTAGGGTTCTGGACATGATTCTGGAGAGTCCTTTGGAAAGTAAAGAGATCAAATCAGTCAATACTTAAAGAAATTAATTCAGATTATTTATTTGGAGGACAAATATTGAAGCTTAGATACTTTAGCCACATAATGAGAAGACAGGACTCATTGCAAAAGACCCTAATGTTGGGAAAGATTGAAGGCAAAAGGAAAAGGGGATGGATATAAAGTGTCATGGAAACAACAAACATGAACTTAGGTCTCAAGAGATAATGGAGGATAGATGGGCCTGACATGCTAAGGTCCATGGGGATCACAAAGAGTCAGAACTAAATGACTGAACAACAACATCCCCTATACCTGGAATTCTCTCCCTCCTCACCCCTAACTCCAAGCTCTCTGACTTCCTTCAAGACTCAGCTTAAGTTCTACCTTTTGATCCACCTCACCCCTAAACCCCTCCTCAGGGCCTTCCCTCTGAGATCACCTCCCATCTATGCTGTATAGATTTCATAGGTACACAATTATTTGTATGATGTCTTCTCCATTAGAATATGTTTCCTGAAGTCTAGAACGGTGTTTTTCCTTTCTTTGTATTTACAACATTTAGCACACAGCATATTTGTTGACCAGCTGCCTGATATATTTTGTTTTTATACCACATACAATTTCCAACATATCCCCCCTCCCCTCTCCTGGAAAACCATCCCTTATAATAAAGTATAAAAATGGAGACAAAAAAGTTCAGTAAACTAATCAATATACAGGAAAAGTTTGATGATAATGTGTAGTACTCCGCACTCATCATCCCCCACCTCTACAAAGCTAAGATTTTCTTTTGATTACAACTCTGAGAAGTCTGGTTTTTTCCTTCTTAATTCCACACTGTTTCTACTTGCTGGAACCATTCATAGTTCTTCCTAAGCTTTACTGGAGTCTGAGGAAACAAGGTTTTTCTCTCTTGTCTTTTGTTCATCTCCAGACCCAGAAGCAGAAGACACACCTGGAATGGCCACTTTTTTCCCTCTTTCCCTCTTCCCAAGTCTCTAAGCAAGGTTTTCTGTCTCTTCTTGCTTTCAGTCTTAATTGTTCTCTCACCTTTCTGCCTCATTCTTCCATGCAGACTATTCTATGGCCAAGAAAAGTCCTGAAGACTTGGTATCTGACACAGAAACAAAGCCAAAACTGGAAATTCACAATAAGGTCTCAGAGGGGACTAGGGAGAAGTGGCACCATGGATAGAGCACCTCTGGACCTAGAGTCAGGAAAACCTGAGTTCAAATATGGCCTCAAACACTTACTAGCTGTGTGACCCTGGACAAGTCACTTAACCTCTGTTTGCCTCAGTTTGCTCACCTGTAATAGGGACAAAAATAGAACCTACTTCTAAGGGTTGTTGATCAAAGAAAATAATATTTGTAAAGTGCTGAGCAGAGTGCCTGGCACATAGTAGGCACTATAGAAATGCTTTCTTCCTTCCCCTTTGCCCCTACCCACTTCTTTACAAAGAAGAGGATAGATTCAGGGAGGCTAAATGAGAATGAGAAATACATGTGTGTGTATGTATGTGTGTGCGTGTGTTAGGGGAAGGGATTCATACCCATATGTGCACATATACATTGGTATTTGTGTGTATGTATATATACATAAATGTGTGTCATATGTTTGCATTATATATATTATATATGTTATGGCTACTTAAAAGATTTCTGGGTAATTTAATCATTTTATTAATAAAGCCAACATGTTTATTAATAAAAGACATTTATTTGGGTTTCTCTTAGAACAAAGAGAATAATAGTGGACAGGCTCAGGGCTTGTATGTTTTTTGGGAGAGGAGTGGCAATCAACTCTGATTAGTTCATAATTAATGAGAGACAGAATATTACAATGAGAGGCTGTCACCCTCGGACAGAGAGACTGTCTCTATATTCAGACCTCCTCCAGACTTGTGCAATCTAGTCAAAGAATTTATACACCATCCAAGCCTGAGCAGAACACAAAACCATTCTACCTGGGTGGGGCCTTGAACAAGAAAGTCCAATCTCATTATTAACAATATTGAACTTTTAAAATCAGGACTTTAGAAAAAGATGGGAACTTTGAATCTCCCCAAATCATTGATAATTAATAATCATTTCTCTCAGTATACACATTTCCTACATAATATATATGTATATTATACATAAAATTGTGTTGTGGAAAGTGCACTACATTTATAGTTGGAGGACCTGGGTTCTGCTAACCGGCTGTATAAATATGGTCGAGCCATTTAATTTGGGACTCATATTTGGGGATGATTTGAATAGACACCTCATAGGGTTGCTGTGATTGAGATCAGAGAAGTAATGAATTTTTAATGTATAAAGTTCTACTTAACTTTAGGAACATAATACTCCCAGAGCTAGAGAAGGAGCTTGTGGTTCCCTACAAATATCTCACCAAGTCTGGCCAAAGCTACTCTGGTGCAATAGATTTTACCTCCTCTTCATGCCCAACATGGAGAGAGCTGCCTGCACTTTTGAGGAGTGAGGCGATGAACAAGCTGTGGGCTGAGCCCCTGGAAGATTTGCCCAGTTACCTGGCATGACCAAAGCACAAGATGGTCCCAGGCAGCTCAGAGGAGATTGTTTGACATCAAGGGAAAGAGGCCTGAGGAAGGAGTTGGGAAAGCTCGTTGACTGGGCTTCTGTTATTGTTTGTGTTTCAGTTTCTATGACGAAAGATTTAAATCTTGCAAAAATCTCTTTCTCTACTCCATCATCCTTATTTTCAATTATATCCCTGAGAATACTGGAAATATCTCCCCAGAGCTCGGCTGTTCTGCTGCCTGTACTATTAGCCAAGTGGAAATCTGTCAATCAATTATTCAGTCAGTAAGATGGCACTGAGGGTTGACTATTGTACTGAGGGCCCTGACTTAGGCCTGTGTACCAGAGAGAGAGAAAATGCACTGCTTGCCAAAACAGGAACTGGGAATTCTGGTACTTGGAACCCATTGAGTTAAGTGATGGTTGCGAGTGAGGGAGATACAGAGACCCTAGGAAGCAATTAACAGAAGGAAGGCAATGAAATTAAGAGGGGTAGTGACTACTAACATATATATATATATATATATATATACATATAGTGACTACTAACATATATATATATCTAGTGACTACTAACAAATATATATAGTGACTACTAACATATATATATATATATATACATATAGTGACTACTAACATATATATATAGTGACTACTAATATATATATATATAGTGACTACTATGTGCCAGGCACTGTGCACTTTATAGCTATTATTTCATTTGATTCTTGTAATAAACTTGAAAGTTCTATTATTAACCCCATTTTACAGATGATGAAATTGAGGGAAACAGAGGTTAGGTGACTTGCCCAGGATCACACAGCTAGTTAGTGCCTTTGGTCAAAATTGAATTCAAGTCTTCTTGACTCCAAACCCAGCCCTATCCATTTTACCAGCACTTAAGATGGCAGTCTACTCTGGTTACTTGGATGGAACTTCAAGGGAAGTTAGCCCCAGGAGACAGACATATGACTGTGATGGAATGCTCAGGCAATAACTGCCTGATCCTGGTGAAAAGGAGGTATGCTTCCCTCCTCTCCTCAAATATGGGATCCCTAGAATAGCTACTCATGGTTCAAGGTTCTTTTAGAGGTTCCCATTAGGCAACTAGGTAGCACAGTGGATAGAGCACTAGTGCTGAAGTCAGAAAGACTTGAGTTCAAATCTGGCCTCAGACACTTGCTAATTGTGTGACCTTGGGCAAACCACTAAAATTCCATTTGCTTCAGTTTCCTCAAATGTAAAATGGGGTTAATAACAGGGTTAGTATAAAGCTCAAATGAAATATTTGTAAAATATTTAGCACTAAATACTTACCTGCCACTTCATGGAGGCTTTGTTGTTATCTGTCCTTTATTCTCAGAGAGGACCATGACATCAAGGAGGTGACACCATGACATACAAGTGAATTGGACTTAAGTGATGGAGGGTTGTGCCAAGTCATCATTCTTACTTTCTTTCATTTTTTTAATTTGAAAAAGTCATGTTATTTATTTATTTTTAGTTTTCAACATTCACTTTCATAAGTTTTTCATTTTCTCCCCCTTCCTTCAAACTCCCTCCCCAAGAGGGCATGCAATATGATATGGACTCTATGCACACATTCCTATTAAACACATTTTCACGTTAGTCATGTTGCATAGAAAAATTGTAACGAATGGGAGAAAAATGAGGGAAAAAAACAACAAAAGAAAATAATTTGCTTCACTCTGCATTCTGACTCCATAGCTCTTTCTCTGGATGTGGATGGTGTTTACCATCATGAGTCCTTTGGAACTGTGTTAGGTCTTTGCATTGCTGAGAAGGGCTGAGTCTGTCAATATCAGTCATTGCACATTGTAGCTGTTTCTGTGAATAATATTCTCCTGGTTCTGCTTCCCTCACTCTGCATCAGTTCAAATAAGTCTTTCCAGGATTTTCTGAAGTCTACCTGCTCATCATTTCTTATAGCACAATAGTATTCCATTACATTCATATACCACAACTTGTTTAGCCATTCTCCAGTTGATGGGCATCCCTTCTATTTCCAGTTCTTGTCCACCCCAGAAAGAGCTGCTACCAATGTTTATATACTTGGGTCCTTTTCCCATTTTTATGATCTGTGGGATACAGCCCTAGAAGGGGTATCAGCCTTACTTTCTTAATAGATACTATTTAAATATTTATTCCTTTCCCCTTTTCTTCTCCCAATGACTCAAAACCATTGATCACAAACCCCACAGATACGTTTGCCTTTTCCCTAGTCAGTCTGAGGAAGCAATTGGTTCAAAGGAAAAGTATTTAATAAATTGGCAGAGTAAAGAAAGCCACAATAAAATATTCCCCCATAGAGCGGGGGTACATTCTCCCAGAAACACACACGTGGGAGAGTGTGCCTACCTAGGGATCCTGCAAGGAGAGATGCACACATAGGGAAGGCTACTCATGCCTTCAATGCTGCAGGACCACAGATGTATTCTCATGAGATCATAGCTTGCTTTTAGTGGGGCTGATTGCTCCTCTGGTCTTGTAGTGACCGCTGGCCACATCAACTCACCTGGGTATAGCTACCCTGATTTGATAAGGACTAATAGGCTCAGTAGTCTTTAGTGAGTATTGCTATACTCATATCATTTTTTGATGTCTACTGAATCCAATCTTTGCTGGGCCTGGTTCCTATAACCAGCTTCTGGGCTCATAACTTCAGAGTCCTTGCATGCTTTCTCAGCTCCAGTCTTCCAGAGCAGGGGCTGGCAAATTATGGGCTAAATCCAGTTCACTATTCCAGCTAAGAATGTTTTTTACATTTTTAAATAGTTTTATTGTATTTTAAAATGTAAAAACCATTCTTAACTTGCTGGGGGAAAAAAAACATAAGACCAGATTTGGCCCTGAGCCACAGTTTGCTAGCCTTCTATTCTAGGGTGTAATGGGTAGAATGTTTAAGACCAAGGTTCTTAACCTGGAGGCCACAGAGCCCAAGGGGCCCATGGACCCTTCAGAGAGCCTTGAATTTATATAGAAAAAAAATTGAATCTTTATTTCAGTGTAATGGTTTTTCTTTGAAATTCTATATATTTCACAGAAAATCCCCATTAGGTAGCCAGAAGGTTGATGGATCTTGCGCCTCTATAGACCCTGGGTTAAGAACCCTGACTTTAAAGAGTCTGGCCACTATACCCTTGAAATGGAATCCTCAAACAATGACCTGAAGGACAAATCTAGCCTATAGCCTGTTGTTGGGTTTTTTTTTTCATGACCAACAAGCTATGAATAATCATAAAATTTAACCTTCTAGTCAGAAAAGGGAGAACTTTCTGAGTAGGGCCAGCTTAGAGATTGCCTTGCAAGTCACCCCAAGTTTGAAAGTCCAGGGATCTACCTCTCTTTCAAGAAAAGGGGAATCTCCTGGACAGCATGACCCTCAGAGAGAGAGGAGAAGCATATACATGTTTCCTGGTCCTGGTACTCCTCCTCCTGGAGGAAGGGTAGCAAGGGACATTAGCAAAGGATATGGAGAATCAAGGGGCCTGAACTTTGCATCCTGTTATTACAGTGAGCTATCTGCATGATATGAGTTCAATAGAAATATTGGTTGCCTGTCTAGTATCCAAGTATGATTCCTTTCTTGGGGTATCCAAGTCCTCAGACTAGTACCATAAGTTCAAATGTCTGAATAGATCTCCATGATGTGAAAGAGGATCCATCTGAATGCCGGGGCAGGGGCTCCACTGGTCATCCCAGTTTCAGTTTCCCAGTTCCAAAGAGGATCCAAGCAAGAGGAAGGTTTTGAGTCAGAAGGACTTTAAGACCCCAGTAGTAGAAAGTAGGACTCATTGAAAAGGAAGTGAAGTCATCATTTATGGCTATTGGACTCCTTCCTTTCTG
Source organism: Potorous gilbertii (assembly GCA_028658325.1). NCBI lineage: Eukaryota > Metazoa > Chordata > Mammalia > Diprotodontia > Potoroidae > Potorous > Potorous gilbertii. The sequence goes on along the minus strand of CM053772.1, from coordinate 123,563,033 downwards.
TACTGTTTTACAGAGTTCCTGTGAATTCTTTGCATTTTCCCTATTTTCTGTATGATGGAATTTTTCTGGACTGGATAAATGCATTGTTTCCTTGAGTAATTGTACAGAAGTGAGGGAATCTGTTAGTCATATATGTGTGGCTGTCAAGAAATGAATTCTATTCTGAGATATTCTAGAATAAACCACTTTGGAGTCCTAAAAAGACAGTGTGATAGTTTAGGGGTCTGACCCCCTAAAATCAAACTCAGTATAAATAGAGTTTAGAGTTTGAGGCCATTGTTTACATGCATCGATATCAGTAAACATTTATTAAGTGCCTACTACGTGCCAGGCATTATGCTACACACCCAGCATATAAAAGGAGGCAAAAGATAGACCTGTCCTCAAGAAGGAATATTTTTTTTATTTGTATATATTTATTTATATATTGTAATATCTAATGGGGGAAACACCATGCAAACAAATGTATCTAGGGCAAGTTATATACAAGATAAGTAGGAAGCAATTAACAGAAGGAAGGCAATGAAATTAAGAGGGGTTGGGAAAGGCTAGCTATAAGAAAGAGATGGGATTTCAGTTGGGATTGTACTGACTCCTGACACAGGTCTCACAGCATGTAACTGCATGACTGCATTGTTTCAATGGGATCACAATAAAAAAAAAAAACAAGCAATAACAAAAATAATAAACAAACAGGAAAATGAATGAAATAATCTGTATCTCCAATTCCGATTATACCTACCAAGCCCACTCACCCACTCCTGGACGGATCCTGCTCTGGCTTAGACAATGAAATGACAACTTTGTCAATTCACTCCAGAAGGGGTTAAGTCTTTGCCTGGCTCTGGGCTCACAGCCCGACCCAGTGAGAGGGCTTGGCCTCCCTCTTGTGAGTGAAAGAGCAAGCCTGTAACTGACTGACAGCACAGAAGAAAGCCAGCCTCCTCATATTTTGGATTTTGACAGGGGAATGACTCCTGACATCTCTAATTTCTCTTAATCATTCTCTCTGACCCCAGGGGAACATTCTCCTCTTTAATTTGCCTGGCATTAGCTAGCCTTAAAATGGCTGTAATTACCCCCGGGATTAAGTAAATGGCTGTCGGAGGCAGGGAAAAGCTCCAGAGACATGGGAAATGGGCAGCTAGCATTGTCTTCGCTCAGTTGGCTCTCCTTTCCCTTTTTCTCTCCCACCCCTGCCTCCTCTCACTCTTTTCCTCTGCCTCTGTCTTTCTCCCTGGGTGAGAGCTTTAAACCATTTAGACATAATGACAGTACAAGCCATCAAAGCAGGACCAACTGATTGTCTTATTTTATTTTCACCACAACCCCCCGGAGAAAGAAGAAAGTTGCTATTATGTTTTCATACCCATTTCATAGAGAGAGAAACTGATTCACAAAGAACCTAAGCAACTTGCTCAAGGTAGCAAGAGAGCTGATGAGAGGATGCAGGTTTCCCCAATCTCTAGTTCTTCCCGGTAGATTTTCCTGCCTTAGGTAGAAGAGGAGGGGATCATGTTTGCACTTCCTGTGGATACAAGCTTAATACATTCAGAACAGACTGAAGATCTCAAAGGAGGGAACTGGAAGGAATTCAGAGCTGAATGATCAGAGGGAGGAAGACTTGGAGCAGTGAGAGGATTGTTTCTGCCCACTCCTTCCCCTTGGGGATATCTCATATGGAGTGGGGGTGGGGAAGAGGAGAGGAAGGGAAGGGGACTCTCTCTCAGCAGCTGGACAGCCCAAGCACAGCAGCCAACATTTTCTGAGCTATTCTCTCTCTCTCAACCAGGCAGGAGGAAATGGCAAAGGAGGCTTATAGTTCTTTCATGTTTGAGACCCAGATAGCCTGAAGCCCAAAAGAGCTGAATGAAACAAGACATAACAGAACTAATTGGAATGAAAAGGATAGAATGGAATGGCATAAAAGAGAAGGAAATGGTATTAAAGAGAATTGGAAAAAAAGAATGAGACAAAAGAGGCAGAACGAAAAAAATGGAACAAAACAAGTGGAATGGAATCCTATTAATATCTATTATTACCTACGTAGCATTTAAATAGGGTCTTATAATGAATTATTAAAAATTTCTGTTAAGGATTATAGTTTTCTCCTCCTGTGTTTTACCTCTTTATAGGGTCATTTATATTAAATAGGGTCTAAATCACAGAATTTTGGTGTTGGAAGGCCCCTCAGAGGTCATTTATTCCAGTCTCTACTTCATCAGGAGATTCTTAATATATCTTCCCTGACAAGCAGCCGTGAAGACTTTTCTTGAAGGTTTTCAGTAACTGTTGTTGCCCAGTCGTTCAATTTCATCTGACTCCACATGACCATGGTCCCTAGGGTTTTCTTGGCAAAGATAGCAGAGTGGTCTGCCATATCCTTCTGCAATGCATCCCCATTTTACAGATGAGCAACTGAGGCAAATAAGGGTTAAGTGACTTGCTTAAGTGACTAAGTCACTTAGAGTCTGGGCATGTGTTCAATTGTCTCAGTCATGTTCAATTCTTTGTGACCCCATTTGGGGTTTTCTTGGCAAAGATATTGTCGTGATTTGTCATTGCCTTCTCCAGTTCATTTTACAGATGAGGAAACTGAGGCAAACAGGGTGAAGTGACTTGCCCAGGGTCACACAGCTAGTAAGTGTCTGAGGCTGAATTTGAACTCAGATCTGCCTGGTGCTGGGACTGGTGCTCTATCCACTGGGTCACCTAGCTGCCCCTTCTGGTAATTAGGGAACCGCTATTTCCCAAAGCCAGCCATTCTATTTCTTGGTTTTCATATTTGAAGGTTTTCCTTAAATTAAACCCAAATTTTCCTCTTCTGGGGGCAGAAGAGGTGTTTCAGTAGAGAGAGCACTGATCCTCTTGAGTCAAGAGAACCTGAGTTCAAATCTGACCTCAGACAGGTACTAGCTGTATGACCCTGTATAAGTCATTTAACCTGTCTGCCTCAGTTTCCCCAACTATAAAATGGGGGTAGTAATAACCCCCATTTCCCAGGGTCATTATGAGGATTAAAAGGGAGAATATTTGAAAAATGCTTAGCAAAATGTCTGGAACATAGAAGGAACTTAATGTTTGGTTCCTTTTCTTCCTTCTTCCTCCCTTTGCTCCTGGCCCTGTTCCTCGGGGCCAAAAAGAACAAACTCAGTTCCTCTTTTATCTTTCAGTCTATCAGATGTTATCCCATCCTTTCTGTAAGCTAAATATTCTCAGTTCCTTCAATCCATCCTCAGCTAATATGGACTTGAATCCCTTCACCCACCTGGTTATATTCCCCTAGATGCTCTCCAACTTGTCAATGTGCTTCTTAAATTGTGGTACCCATTACTAGACACATATGCCAGATGAGGTCTGACAAGGGCACAGGACAGAACAACCATCTCTTTCTTACACTTGGTAACTATAGCCATATTCTGGAAGCTAGAGACAACACTTCCTGCAATCAGGAAGACCTGAGTTCAAATCCAGCCTCAAACGCTTACTACCTGTATGACCCTGGGCAAGTTACTTCACCCTGTTTGCCTCAGTTTCCTCATCTGTAAAATGAACTGGAGAAGGCAATGACAAATCACGACAATATCTTTGCCAAGAAAACCCCAAATGGGGTCACAAAGAATTAGTCATGAATGAAACAATTGAATACATGCCCAAAATGACACATCACCTTTAAAAGAAACCTTACATCTTTTTTAAATTTTATTTTTAATTTTTAAAATTTAGTTCTTCATTAATTATTAAAATTAATTAATTAAAATTTCTTTTTAATTTAATAAAACAAGCATTCCTATAACACAGTACAATAACAAGATGATTGTCCATGAAACTACAAACCTATCGCACACAACTTGTTATTCCTTTCAAATTTACAACAAAATTATCATGTAAATTTCTTTTCTTTTTCCTTCTCTTCTGCCACACCATTAGAGGTGGCTACCATTAGACACAAATAAATATATGTATATATATATATATATATATATATATATATATACACATATATAAATATATATCTGTGTCTATATATGTATATATATATATATAATTATTCTATACTTCGCTCTATTTATCAGTTTTTTCACTGGATGCAGATAGCATCTTTCTTCATATGTCCTTTATGGTTAATTTGGGTATTTATAATAGAAGAACTAACTTATTTGCTCAAAATCATTCTAAAAACAATCTTGCTGTTACTGTATACAAAGTTCTCCTGATTCTGCCCATTTGACTCTTTCTTATTTCATGCAAGTCCTTACATCTATTTTCAGACAATCAGTTACCTCTCCCATCTTGTATTTGCGAAGTTGATTTCTTTTTTCTAATAGGCCTCACTGGTATAAGGAAGGCAAGCAGAGTACAAACTGGAAAGTTGACCTGTGCCTCCTTCAGTCTCCAAGGCTAAAATGATATCTATTACCCATTAAATATCTCTAGTCTAGGAGCCTAATGTTTAAGTTACTCCCCCAATCATTTTTAAGGGGAAGGGTAGCTGTTAGTTACACATGTCAATTTAGCTCCATCCCAATAAATTCCAATCATGCAGAAGTGAATGTTAATAGGAAATCCATTTATTCCAGCAAAACAGTAAGCAGAAATTGGAAAAGTCCTACAACTTTTTCTATGCCAAGAATACATAAGAATAAATTCATTCTTCATCTGGGAGAGAGAGAAGATCTCAGCTCAGATCAAGAGAGGAAGAACAGTTTTATCCATGGCAGGTCTACTCTCAGCAGTCTCTAGAATAGCAAGGAACTCAAGTAACATGATAGAGAGGATATCAGAGATTTCCAGTCCACCATTTGAAATTCTCTTAATGAACTCCTGTCTCTCTGATATGTCTCTAGACAACTGAAACGAGTCCCTCACTGAAGGTACACAGGACTTAAATCAACATTCTCTCAGTCAATCAGGGATCATGTCACTCTGCACGTGCACAGAACTCACTACATGACTGTCCATCCACAAAACCACTCCAGGCTTGGGCAGAAGAAGAATTACTTTACTTAAGGATAAGACATTTATCCACAATGAATTTCACCTTATTAGATTCAGACAAATATTCTACTCCAGGGGTCGGGGGAACATATAGCTTTGAAGTCACATGTGACCCTCTAGGTCCTCAAGTGTGGCCCTTTGACTGAATCCATGCTTCACAGAACAAGTTTAGATTCAGGCAAAGGGCCACACTTGAGGACCAAGAGAGCCCCAAGTTTCCCACCCCTCCTCTAGCCTAACAAAATCTTTTTATATCTTGACTCCATCAATCAGTGTATCAGCAATCCTCTCCAGTTTCCTTAGTAAAAGAACTTACTATAGGGCACCCTCCCCTTTGCCTTCTCTTCCTCTTTCCCCCAACCCAAGCTATATTCAATGGAGTGGCTGGACAGGAAGTGGTATGACATTGTATGACATGGCTGTTCATACCAACTGGATAAACTTGAAGTCACCAACTACAAGCCTTCCAGTGAGATGTAGGACCACCTGGTCTGATCATTTTCCCTGCCACTGTGTCCCAAAGTCCTTTGGGTCTTATTGTCTGCCCTGCCACTACTCTCTCCAGAAACCCAAACACTGTCATCTGATATACTGGTGCACCCTATAGATCCCTGGACCATGGCATCTGCCTCACCCTGTACCCTTGGAACTTCGGGGCCCTTCCATCTGCCCAGAAGTTATATTTCATCTATTATATATTGTCTTTCCCAACCAGAGTGTGAGCTCCCTGAGAGCAGGGACTGTCTCACTTTTTCCTTTTGCATTCTCAGCACTTGCCACATAGTAAATGCTTAATAAATTATTTTTCATTCATTTCTTCTGTAAATTTGATTAGCAGCCCATTTATGCCTTGATCCAAGTGGTTGCTAAAGTACTCCACTGATTACCTCCTGCCACAATGACACTGAACCCTGAGTAATCATTCTTTGAGCCCAGTCAATCAAAATGATTGGAATCCACATCATTGTATTATCTTCTAATCTAATGGTCTTTCAATTTTCTTGATCACACATCCCTCTCGATAAAGAATTTTGTGAGCATACAACTGTGACGTGTATATCTCCTCATTTGTGAATTGCATACTTGTATTACTATGTTAATCATTACATACATATTCAAAGACACACAACATGGACATTTAAAAAGAATAAAAGTGAAATAACATTTCATTCTATAGTCAATGAAGAGCCACTGGAGTTTATTAAGAAGAACTTTGGCAGCTGTGTATTGGGTGGATTGGAAAGGAGCAAGACTGGAGATGAAGCGACCAAGTAGGAACCTTTAAAAATAGTCCTGGTAAGAGGCAATAAGAGCTTGGAATGGGGTAGTGGTTCTTGAGAGAAGAAATATTGTAGACATTTTCTAGAATGTTTCTTTCTAGAAACAAGATTTGGAACTTATAAGCATAGGTAGGAAAGAGTGAGGAGTTACATTACTCTGAGGCTGTGAACATGGTGACTGGAAAGATGGTGATGTCCTTGATAGTACTGGGGAAGCCTGGAAAAGGGATACATTTAGCAAGAGTGTAGGACATAAGACAACGTAATGAGATCTGTGATGAAGATTCTAACCCATCTGGGCCTGCTTATCCTGGACGACTCGCTTGACCCACTAGAGACTCCTCTTCAAAGGACCATTGGCTTTGATCATGAGGTGATTTGGAATACAGGGGAGTGTGGCATTTAAAAAGTTTGAGAGACATAGTTTCTGACGTAATTTAATCATTTTATTAATAACGCCAGCATTTTTAATGAAAGGGCCGTTGGCACTCTCAAATGCCAAAAGCAGTCATGGCAGAAGGCTCACAATTTATATACCCTTGGAAGAAGGGTTTTCTATTGTGCTATGAGAAATGATAATCAGGAAGACCTGAGAGAAACCTGGAAAGACTTATATGAACTGATGCTGAGCGAAAGGAGTAGAACCAGGAGAACTTTATACCCAGCAACAACCACAGTGTGGGAGGGTTTTTCTGGTAGACTTAGAACTTCATTATAATGCAAGGACTTAAAAAAATTCCCAATGGTCTCTTAAGGCAAAATGCCTTCCACATCCAGAGAAAGAACTATGGAATTTGATCTCAGAATGTAGCAGATCATTTTCTTTTGTATTATGTTTTGGTTTGTTTTATGATTTCTCCCATTCATTTTAATTCTTCTATGCAACATGACTAAGCTGAAAGTCTATTTAATAGGAATGTATGTTTAGAACCTATATAAAATTATATGCCATCTCAGGAAGAGAGGGGAAAGGGGGAAAAAGTCTAAGTGATTGTAGAACACTGAAAACAAATAAAATAATTTTTAAAAAAGGAAGAGGGGTTTTCCCAAGAGTGCAGTCAACTCTGATCGATTAACAATTAATAAGAGAATGAATATTACAATGAAGGGCTGAAACTATTCTAATGAACTTTGATTATGTCATTTACTTCTAAGTTATGCCCAGCCTTGAGCAATCTATTTAAAGAATTTGTCCCCCACCAAAACCTAAGGAAAAGGGAGTTTTACCTTAAATTAGAAGTCTGACCTAGTTGAGTAGAGTAGCAATATGCAGTATAAGGAGAATGTCAGTCTTATCTTCCATCAGCCCTGACCTTGAGAGACTGGACAAGGAAATAGGACAGGATAGTTTCCTCTATTTTAATAATTGGCTATTAATGTGAGAGAGAAATAATCATTTCTCTCAGGAGGATATGCAAGTTAGTATACATCTCTCCACAAGAATAATACAAGATAATTTATCAAAAGTTTAAATTTAGGTTAAAACATGGTGGCCCTTCCTGAATTTACCAGTTTGGTAACCATTTAGGGTCATTATTTCATAGGCTCGCCACTCTTCCTTGGCTGCAGTCCAGCAATATCTGTTTATTCCAGGAATCTCTCTCAATCTTCATTTTTCAGATAAAGATTTAAGTCCATGGTAGAAATATCATCTGTTTATGTAGATTGTGCTAGTTTTCCTTTAAGGGGACTATCTTTGGGATTTCACTGGCACAGGTGACTAGGATTTGAATTATTATTTTGTCTTCCTTGCCCCCAAAACATAAAAGACCCAGCTACTGGAAAATTGTGCTCTAGAGGTCCCATTATGAGAGGTAGTCACAACAGAACCCCCAGTGGCCATTAATCCAACAATGGGGTGGGGAGGACACTCTGAGGGACCGAGGTCCTGCCAAATCCTCCCAGTGCATCTAGTTGTAAGGTGCATGGCTGACATGAGAGAATTTGAGGGATAGAGAAGGCATGAATTTTATTTCTTCTGATTCATGGTCAGTAGCCATGGATGTGGCTGGTTTGGGGTATATCGTAGACAGGACTAGAAAAATTAAAGGTTTCCATCATTGGGGTAAGGACCAAGAGAGGGGTTTTCTGGTGACTCACACTCCATAAAGTTGTTTATAGGGACATGCATGTTGGTACCAATCAGAACATCATATGCCCTTTACTGAACTGAATAATCAATCTGATGCCCTTACAAGAACATTAAAGTTTATAATAAGAGCCATTTCTCAATTAATAAATGATCAAGATGTGGTCAGTTTTTAGAAGTAATCAAAGCTATCTATAGCTATATGAAAAAATACTCTAAACTCACTGGTGGTTCTAGAAATGCAATTAAAACAGTTCTGAGGTACTACTTCATATGTATTAGATTGGCTAATAGGACAGAAAATGTAAATGACAAATGTTGGAGGGGATGTGGGAAAAATGAGATTTTAATGTACTGTTGGTGAAGTTGTGAACTGATTCAACCACTGTGTAGCACAATTTGGAATTTTGTCCAAAGGGCTATAAAACCATGCATACACTTTGACCTAGCACTACTACTACTAGGTCTGTCTCCCAAAAGGGATGAAAAAACAAAAAAAGAAAAAAAATATGTACAAAAATATTTCTAGCAGCACTTTTCTGGGGGTAAAGAATTAGAAGTTGAGGGGATGTCCATCAATTGGGGAATGGCTGAACAAGTTGTGGTATGAGATGATGATGGAATACTATAAGAAATGTGGTATAAGATGATGATGGAGTACTGTAAGAAATAATGAGCAGGATGGTTTCAGAAGGACTTGTATGGGCTAACGTAAAGTGAAATGTACTGTATACAAAGTAGCAGCAATATTGTAAGATGATCAACTGTGAATGACTTAGCTATTCTCAGTAATACAATGTTCCAAGACAACCCTGAAAGACTTATGATGAAAAATGCTATCCATCCCCAGAGAAAGAACTGATAGTGTTTGAATACAGATTGAAGCATGCTTTTTTCTTTATTTTTCTTGAGGTTTTTGTTTATGTTTTATTTCACATGACTGTTATGGTTATGTTTTGCATGACTACACATGTATAACCTATATCAAATTGCTTGCCATCTCATGGGGGCAGGGAGGTGGAGAGGGAAGAAGGGAGAGAATTTGGAGCTCAAAGTTTCAAAAACGACCATCAAAAATTATTTTTACATGTAACAGGAAAAATAAAATACTGAATAAAAGCTAAAAAAGAAAAAGAGTACACACATAAAAAAGAATATCAAAGTTTGGTGACTAGGTCCATCATAAATTTGGACACAAGGACCTTGATGCTATCATATGTTGTAGTGGGCTCATTATCATAGGATTACATTAGCTAAGGATAATGTAGTTACTTTTGTTCAACAGGGCTGTTTGTGCCAATCAGAGACTCCACCTTTGAAAGATTATGGCTCTTGACCTGCCTCTGAGTGGCAAATTAATGATAATGTCCCTTTTCCTCCTTCTCTGAATAAGAATTTTGCATGTGATTGATATTTATTCAGGATCTAAGATTGCGGTGCCAACTAAATCTGCCACTGAGGCAGCCAGGAAGAGTTACATGTAATTTTCTCACCCCAAATGAGGTAGTAGTCTGGTACTTACAAGCTCAGAATGAAAAAATAGAAAGACAGACAGAAGAATACACTTACTCTTGGCTGGGGACATTCTGCTGCCTTTTGTTGCCTGACTGGCTGCCTGTCTGACTAGGTGTGATGGCCCATGGCCCCCCTAAGAGAAAGAGTTTCTTGTCACTGCACCCCAGTAGACGGTAACAGAGAGATTAGCTCTTCAATCACTGGCAGAAACACAGCAGCCGAGAGCATCATGATGACGCCATCAGAGGACATCAGCATCTCTGTAGTGTCAGACGTGTGAGTGACCCTGACTGCACATCTCAGAATGTACAGCATGTATGCCCTTCCCCCAGTGGTGATGTGTGACATTTTGTGGGAGAGCGTAGCATGGTGACCATCTTCTGCTCTCTCTCTCTCTCTCTCTCTCTCTCTCTCTCTCTCTCTCTCTCTGCTATGCTGTTTGATCTAATGTCTTTTAACTTAATCTACCCTCTGGCTAGTCAGTAAAAACAAGGGGGGGGCGACTCATGAGTGATGATTTTGAGTGGGTGTTAACCCACAGAATGCTCTGAACTTGGGGTGACTTTTCTAGGGAACCATATGGGGGGAGGGGGAGGTGCTACACAATACCCAAATGTCAGAAAGAGTGGGATTTTCTGGCAATAAAAATATCTTTTAAAAAAAGTCAAATGAAAAAGTGTACCTCCCTGAGTCTTCTTGTATGTGGTACCTTAGACAACTGAGTCTCCCACTTGTCCCTTAGCTCCCACTTCTTCTGTCAACCCTAGCTATAGGTTATATCCAGCATATAGCCCTGTAAGAACAGGATAACCTCCAAGGAGAAATAAAGTACCCCTTTTCACCTTGTGGCTTGTTTTTCCAAGGCGTGGGGTCCATTGGGCTAGTAAAAAATGTTTTTCACTCCTCTGCCAATGAAAACAAATTTGCTTCCTCTCCAAATTATTGCCTATTTGAACCTTTACAATCTGGTTTCTCGAGTGCTTCCAACTTTCCCCCCAGTTGTGCAGTACCAGAGTCGTTGTTGTCTGAGGTACTGCCATCAAGCTAAGCTGACAGGTGGCCTTTGTCAGTCTGGTGCTCTGGAGTCAACATGCTACCCCTGTAATGAAGGATTTTCCTGCTGACACTTGCGAATTTTTCAGACAAGTCTCTCTTTCTCTGCAGTATAATGGCTTTCTTTTTCCCTTCCTGCCCTAAAGTGTCCATTTCCTTTGAATTAATCCCCTTGTCTTAGGGTTCCAGCACCCAATGGAAAGTGAACCCTTTCCCTCTCTACCCTCAGTAACAAGCAATAGGGAAGTGGGGAGAGGTGGGGCAGGGAAAAGAAAGGAAGAAAAGTCTAGCAGTAATTCAGCTCTTTCTACCCTTTTGTTTTGGGGGTGGCGGAAGTGGCTCTCTGTTCAACTATCACTGATAGAGTCTAAAAGGATGACCAGGGTTCAAATCTGCCATTTATGACCTAAGTGACATAGGCAAATTGCACAACCTCTATGGGGCCCAGCCTCCTCCTCTAGAAAATGCAGAGTTTAGACTAGTTTACTTCAGAGGTCATTTCCAGCTGATGAACTTCAGTTAACAGACTAGGAATATGAGACTCAGAGGTGGACAGTTGTTACACAGGTCATTGGTAGAATAGCTAGGACCATAACTTAGAAGTCTTTTGACTTCTAGTCTGGTGACCTTTCCACTGCAAAGCTCTTTCCCCAGGTTGAAGGTGTGTATTTCCTATGTTCCAAGATCGAAAGAGATCAGCAATTTATTGCTTCCTTCAGAGGTTAGTTCATAAAAGTTAGTTCCTACCTGGGACCTTCCAGAGGCTAATGCCTCTCCTTTAAAGTTATCTCCTACTTCTTTTGAAAATACATAGATGTATATTGAGCAAGGTATTCAAAGTAATATTTATTTGATCAGATAAGGTAACCGTCTAAGTCTTTATTTGGAAATTATGGGAATTGTAGTCTCCATGGCCCTGTTGAGACCTGGGTCTATCACAAAATTGAGCCAGAGTGTAGCCATCCCATAGCAGATTGGAACTATTGAGTTACTCTGGAATAGAACTGCTAGGAGACCCCATCCATCTGCAAGATATAAAAAGACAAAGTTGGGAGGGCAGCAGCAACAGAAGCTGAGTGATGGCAGACACTTTGGATGAGGATTGATAATGTGACTAGAGCTTGCCCTACTTTCCTCTCCTTTACCTACCTACTGAAGGAGCTCTGTAGGCCAAGGAGAACTGCTGAAAATGGTATGGTGCTTCAACCCTTCTTCCCATGCCTATTGGCTAACAGGTAGTTTTATGTGATTTTTCTAGATTTCCTTTAAGCTCATTTTTCAACATTATTCCGCATCACATTTAAATCCATTATTGATCATGAATGCTTTGTCTCTCATCGCTGTATATTGTTTGCATGTAGGAAAGCTAATGGACAATGGCAGTAGCTAGCAGAAATACACAGAATTTAAGTAGGTCAGAGAGTCAAGTCTCTGACCAAAATGCTAGGGTGCCTAGCTGGGGACTTCATAAAATGAAAGTGAGAAAGGAAGCTCATGATTTTTTTAATTAATAATATTTAAGAAACTTTCCAGAAGGTTTAAACTGGTTCTAGGTATTTCTTTTGGCACCCTAGTCCAAGTGGACTATATGTAGCCAGAATAAGTTACTATGTCTTAGGCAAATCTCTGACCTCTAACAGGAAGAAGGAGTGGAGTAGAAGAGAAATTTATACTCCAGGGCTGCCCAGTGAGAGAAAAACTCTGGTCTGGGAAGAATCAATTCTTCCTCTGCTTCTTTTTTTCTGGTGGACAGAGGAGTAAAATATCTTAGTACCCAGCCCACTTTGCACCGCAGCAACAAGTACTGGTTACATGTTTGTCTCTCCCAGGGTAATCTCCTTGAGGCCAGGGCTTCATTTTTGCCTTTGAAGCTCCAGCCCAAGTACAGTGATTGAATATAGTGGATACTTAATAAAAGCTTATTGAATGATTGATCTTATAACAAAAGTTAATTCTTCCTGTCCTGGAGCCCTTAGCTGCTCCCTTTCCATTTCTCTTCTCTGGCCACCTGGAAGGAAAGAGTCAGAAAGTCTCAGAGATGAACAGCACATTTATAAAACACCCTTTGCCATTCGTACCCTCCCTTCAAGTCCCAGCTCTGGGTTCATTTTTTCTAAAAAGCCTCTCCTGACTTCCACTACTTTTATTTTCTGAAGAACACTCCACACCCCAATAAATGATCCACAGTGAGGCACAGTTATAGAGTCCATATTATGTATTCAATAAGTAATTGTTAAATATAAATTGGTTAGATAGGCAGGTGAGGCAAAGGAGATCATAATTCTAAAAGGAAAGTTTAGGAACAAAGGGGAAGGAATGAAGGAAGGGAGGGAGGAAGGAAGGAAGGAAGGAAGAAGAAAAAAGAAAGAAAGAAAGAGAAAGAAAGACACAGGGACTTAAGCCCCTTCTGTTCCTACTCCCTCTAGGAAAGTTTAAACATAGCTAGCCAGCTGTCCTCTAAAATCAGTCCTAGGAAAACAAGGAGAGATCAGTAAAGGAAACCCCTGGACTCTCCTCCAATGTCTGGCCTTCTGAAACTGGGTCCAGCTAATCCAACCGATTGAAAAAGTAAAACAAAACCAGCGCCATATTTTTTATCAGTCCACCAATAGCACTTTTTAAAAAGTTGCAAAAATAGTCAGAAACTTTATCAAGAAAATATATAGCATATGGGACATGAATCAAGTTGAGACGTTCTCTGGATGAATCAATTCCACTAAGAAGTTAAGGAACTATCTTCATCTTTTGTAGCTCCTGGCTAGTTCTTTACTCTTCAATGACAATGCAAGAATACCACTGTGGACAATGGAAAGAAGGCAGGGTCTGACACAGGCAAGGTTAATGCACATCATCCTCCAGCCTTGCCTACTAAGTTCTGAGGGCAGAAGGTGATGCCACTATGGCCAGCTGAAGGAAGGAGACTTGGTTCCCCTCTCTGCCCCCAGATGAGTAGTATAATCATTTAATATAATCACAAATGATGAGATTTTAATGTGTTAAAGTATTAATGCTCTGTTTTCCCTTTATGAAGTATGAGCACCTGAGTCAGAAAGGAGCGGTCATTGGAGGAATGATTGGCCACACCACCATGACCTTGAATGACACAGTCCAGTCAGTCTAAGACAGTCAGTTCTGGAAGAAAACAGTGGTAGAAGAGTGCTGTGAAGGACTCATATTGGGGAAGGGAGAAAGCAGTGAAGTTCAGGGAAGATAGAAACCTGGAAGCATAAAAACTGCCAAGTCTCAGAAGTCGATATTCAGAGTCACCAGCCTCCCTTGCCCAATTGGCACCCAGAATTCACACTCCACCTCCTCTTTCTCCCTTTGAAAATCTGATCTCAAGATGGAAGATTATAAACTCATTCTCACTGAGATAGAGGTGATTGATAAGGTTTTATGTATCACCTTCCTAGGAGAACTGCATTTCAAAAGAAAATAAAACCTTAAGCCAAAGGAATAAAATTCAGGAATTGTAGAGTTAAACCAGTGGAGGAGATATCTGAGGGCTGCCTGTAGAAGCAGCCCTCTGTGGTTATAAATGGCTAGCTGGTGGTCTACTTATAAAGCTGACCCTATGCCATGCTGGGATTAATTAAAGCAACGTGCCTCAGAGGAACGTCATGATGCATTATTCCAAACCAACGAGGGAAAAGACTCTGATAAAGATAGGGATGAGGGTGATGAGTAGGAAAAGAGTGCCGCAGGTTGGAAATGGGGGTAAAAAAGCAGTCTCCCCTCGTCTCTCCTGGTTCTGTCTTTCTAATAACAACTGCTCCTTTTTAGTCTCTATTGCTGGCTGTTCATCTTCTTTCTGTGTCATGCCTGCTTGATATACAACAAGGCTCTATCTTGGGATCTTTTCCCTCTTCTCTCTAGACACATTAGGTAACTTGATCAGCTCCTGTAGGTTTAATTATCATTCCTATACAAATGGCTATCAGATCTATATATTCAGCCCTTCTCTCTCTCCTGATCTCCAATCCATACGTAATGAATGACATGGTTATTGAACATTTTGAACTAGAGGTACTGTAGATATCTCTAACTCAAAATGTCCAAAACAGAATTCATCTTTCCCTTCCACTGGAAGCAGAGAAAACAGTCAGATACAAAAAGCAGATTCTCTGCTAAATAGACTGCCCAGCACACCCAAGGGGAGATTCTCTACCTATGTGTTTACACTTAATCAATGTTTCATTCATAATACTAGCAAACATTTATATAATGCTTCCTGATTAACAAAACATTTTATTTGCATTATTTCATTTTATTTTCACCACAACCGTCTAAGGTAAGTAGTATAGGTATTATCTCCATTTTACAAACGAGGAAACTGATGCTTAGAGAGATTATAACATGACTTTTATTACAGCTAATAATAAAGTTTCATAGGTGGAACAGGAACTGTAGTATCTACTGATTGCAAGGCTGGTACCATCTTCACTATACCAGAGTGCCTCTGAAATATAGATATTATACATAATAGTATATGAAATATATACATACCACACATGTATGTGTGTCATTTATTTCAGAGGCAATCTGGTATAGTGAAGATGGAACCAGAACTATGTGTGTATATGTACATATGCATATATATACATATATAAAAAATGAATGTATACATATAGGATGTATTTTATTTGTATAGTCACTGGTAAATAGTATGTGTATATATTCATTATGCATATGTATGTACATATGTATGATATATATTTGGTGTATATATAATATATAAACATATATATGTATATACTTGCAGAAATAGATATAGATAAAAGGTGTCCCAAAAGGCTTTACTAGTTTAAAACTGTACTGTCTTTTAGTAGCTAAGAGATAGAGTGGAGAGAATACTGAATCTGAA
Organism: Potorous gilbertii; assembly: GCA_028658325.1. Taxonomy (NCBI): domain Eukaryota; kingdom Metazoa; phylum Chordata; class Mammalia; order Diprotodontia; family Potoroidae; genus Potorous; species Potorous gilbertii. The sequence continues at coordinate 123,547,234 of CM053772.1, read as the reverse complement.
GTTAGGAAGACCTGAGTTCAAATCCATACTCAAACACTTCCTAGCTCCATGATCCTGGGCAAGTCACTCAATCTTTGTCTGCCTCAGTTTCCTCAACTGTAAAAAAACCTATCTCTTAGGGTTGTTCTGAGAAACAAATGAGATATTTGTATAAAAGCATTTAGCATAGCGCCTGGCATATAGTGGAGCACTTAATAAATATTTGCTCCCTTTCTCATGTGAACATATATACAAAATATATACACTATGACTTATCCATCAGCAAGCAACACACTACTGTGAAATAATGCTTTAATTCAATGCTGAGAATACAGAAAAATAAAAAAACAACCCTTTATGCAATATATTCTTCTTGGGTAAAGAAAACATGTTATACATAATGAAATACACGACAATCTGGGAGAAAAAGAACACTAATAAATTTGGGGGAGATCAAGTAAGATGTCATGGGTAGGGGGATTTGAGTTCAACCTTCAATGTGTTTTTTAATCCATATTTAGGAAAAAAGAATTAAAAAGGGCTACTGCTACTCAAAGTGGAAGACATGATGATAATGAAGAACACAGAAGACAAAACCACTCCATTCGCATTTTGCTTCTGTTTTCTCTGTCAAGGAGAATGCTGCTGAGACTGGAAAAGACAGACAAAAATGGCCAATGAGGAGCTGAGACCCAGAAGAAGAAAAGAAATCAAGGGAGAGCAATTAGATGTGTCTTCAGTGAGTTCAAGAGACTGGACTGGAGCCAACTGCTTCTCAGATAAATCTGGCAAAGATTGTTTCTGAGCCACTGGAGATCTTTGAAAAAGATCCTGGAAAATTCAGAGAGAAAGAGATTAGACAGCTCTGAAACTAACATGCAGGATGTGTGTGTGTGTGTGCATGTGTGTATTTAGAGATAGAGAGACACATACAGATAGAGACAGAGACACAAACATAGAATATATTATGTATTATATATACAGGGGTTAGGGGCACAATGCCCCCATGACCTAGAAAAGCCATGCAAAAATTTTTGGCCTTCCTTTCATACTAGAGAAGTCTGAATTGTTATGATGTTAAAAGATGAAATATGTTAATATTATACAATACTTGCATTTCTGAGTTTCTAAACTTTTTCTGAATCATCTGCAGGCCTTCAAGTGTTGCTGTTGCTTCTGCAAAACTCCTAAAAAATTCCCATATAATTTCTTAGGCTGACACACACATACATATATATGTGTGTGTACATATATGTGTGTATATATACATACATACATACACATGCATACATATATATATATATATATATACTGAAACCATGATAGGAAAGTCATGATGTAGAAGGGAAAATTATATAGACACATATACTTTCATATACACACATATACATATATGCACACACGTATACATGCATATACATATATATGTGCAGTTGTTTATAATAGCGATTCCTAGTTTCATATTTAGATGTCCCAGAGAGTCAAAGGAGAAAGAGAGAAATACAAAGACAGAGGCAGACTGGCAAACAGAGAAACAGAGAGAATTGGACAGAGATAGACGGAGACAAACAGAGAAGCAAAAAGAGAAAGAGAGTTGGAGAGACAGCCAGAGACAAAGAGAAGAGTCGCCCACTCTTTCTGAAACAATGATCAGTCTTATCAGATAATAGTTTTCCCACAGCCATCACTGAAAGGGAGGGGTTTGTGGGGGACCTAGGGACCACCCAAGGGTTAATGCAGTATTCCCAAGCGACGTGTCCTACAGAGATGAAAATCTTTTCCCCAAAGTGGCCAGCGTCACTCAGCACATGCTGCTGAGGGGGAGGCATCATTTTTATGCATCCCCTATGGTGTGAAACACCTTATTATAAAAGAAATGCTTCTATTCATCTTACCTTTTATTCTAGAGCAATTAAACTATTTACTAATATAAGCAGTCTTAGTACAAAGGCATTTGATTGACTGCAGCTGTGAAGGGTGAGAAAAAGCCACCAATTAAGCGGGGGCATAAAGCGAGCTGTTGAGCGAGGAGACCTACCTGCCTCCAAATGACATCAGAGCCAGTGGGAGATTGACAGTCAGCATCCACCTGAGTCCTGTTGATGAAGATCAAGGGGCTGCTTGTACGTTACCACAGTGCCACCTACTGATTCCTTGAGAATGATGCTGACAAACTACAGAACTCCCATATAAATATCAGTTGAGGAAACTAGAAATGATATGATAGCTATCTTCAAGTATGTGGAAAGTTGTCATGTGAAGGGAGATCATATGTGTTCTACCCATTCCAAGAAATCAGGACTAGGAGCAAGAGATGATTATTAAATCATTCTTGTTAAAAGACACATTTAGTCTTAATATGTGTGTGTTCATCCTTCGTTGCCAAAGAAGACCCGTGCCATCAGAGAAATGATGACATGACTTGCACTTGACTTTGTTTTGAGTGAGGGAGGGCTGTGCAGGTCACCAACCTCCCTTTTCCTCCAGAGTCATCTGAATCCAGTGACCAGGATGAGGCAATTGGGGCTAAGTGACTTGCTCAAGGTCACACAGCTAGTGATTGTCAAGTGTCTGAAGTGAGATTTGAACTCAGGTGCCCTTGCCTCCTGCACTGGTACTCTATCCACTGCACCACCCAGCTGCCCTAGTCTTAATAGTCTTAATACAGACATTGGAAAACTATCCCAATGATTCGAGTTATTGTAACAAGAAACTGAAAACAAAACATGTCCATCAGCCAGGAGATGACACATGGTATATGAATGTGGAACATGGTGCAACATTATTGCACTGCAAGAATTATGAAAGGATAGATTTAGAAAAACCTAGGAATTTTGTGAACTGATACAGAGTGAACAGAACCAGAAGAACAATTTATATAATAATTCTAACACTATAAAGGAAACAACTGAAAGGCTTAAGAATTCAGAGTAATACGAGGGCCAATCAGAGACAGCTGGTAGCATAATGGGGAGAACTCTGGACCCACAGTTAGGAAGACTGGAGTTCGAGTCTGGCCTCAGATTCTTATACCTGTGCTGCCTACCTTAGAGGGTTCTGGATTAAATAAAATGAAATAATGCATATAAAATGTTTTATAAATCACGAAGCATTATATAAATGTTAGATAGTATTATGAATGAAATGAAAAAAAAAACATTTGTGTGAACCTTGACCAGTCATTTACCTTCTCTATATCTCAGTTTCCTTAACTATAAAATGGAGACCGTAATAGAACCTAACTCCTAGGTTGCTGTCAGGATTAAATGAAATATTTGTAAAAAGCATTTAGTACAGTGCCTGGCATATAGTTGGCATTATACAAATGCTTATTCCCCTCCTCCTTCCTCCTTCCCAATCACACTCCAGAAGACAGATGGTTAAGCCTACTTACTTTCTAACTGTTGGCAGAGAAGTGAGGAACTAGGGGTGCAGAATGAAACATGCATTTTCAGACATGGCCAGTGTGTAGATTTATTTCATTTAAATATATTTGTTTGTTACAAAGGAGATTTTTTAAAATTGGCAGATGAAGAGTAATGGGGTAGTAGTGATATGGGTTATAATCAATTGAGATAGATTGTCTATAAGGACCCCTGACTGTCTCTGGGATGATTTTATAAACAGGAAAGTCACCCAATATTTCTACAACTAGCTGTGGAGCAATATTACATCCATCTATCTGCTAATTTTTGGGTCCTGTGAATACAATTTCTCATTAAAACTATCTCCTTGCTGAAAATCTTGACTCTGGATTCAAGTATTAAGTATTTTTCTTGTGAGACCAGGGGTCTGTCTTCCCTAGGCAAGATGTGCAGCAGCTGCTCCTGGGCAAAATTCCAGTACTGAGCAGTGTGGAAGCTTTCACCTGATTCTTTTTTCTAGCCTAGGCTGATTCACTCTTTCCTAGGTAGCCTGGAGACCCTCCCACTCCCACCCCTGGTGTCAGACTTAAAGAAGAAACTGGATTGGCTTTTGCCCTACTGTAGCTCAGAACGTCCCAGCTCAAGTGATAGCCAGCCTCAACCTCTCTCAGGTACAGAGAGCACAGATACACAGCACCACACCTGTCTCTTGCTGTTTTTTGTATTCTAAGGGCTCAGCATGATTCCTGGCACTCAGCACTTAAAAAGTGCCTTATCTCATATAATCTTACTCTAGATGTGTTCATTTTGTTTTTACAAAAACTTTTCAATTTCATACATCAGAGTTATGTGTGGGCTGAAGGAGCGGGGGTGAGCAGTTTTATTTCGACTATCTAGGTTATGTATGTCCACATGGGTCTCTCTAGATGTAGCTTACAGGAAGGATAGAGTAGGCCTTTCTAGAATCTCCTCCTCCTATCCGTCAAGGAAAACTTTGATTCCTGCAAGGAGGGTAAGAGGCAGGTTGGGGACAGAGGCTGGCCACTCAGCTCCTCTCAGAGAGGGGATATCAAGCTGGAATTTCATCTATCTACTCCCTTAAATATTGTTAGTCTATAAGAAACCATTTTAAAATTCATGCTGTGTTCCTGACTGCTATTTTTTAATGGGGAAGGAGGACCACAATCTAAACGAACAGAACTTGGCCCCATATTGCAAATAAACCCATTTATTCAAACAGATAACAAACAGAAAAGGGCAGGTGGGTGGTGCAGTCTGTCTGTGTTCATCCTTTGTTTACAAAGAAGACCAGGCCATCAGAGGAATGATGACATGACTTGCACTTGACTTTGTTTTGAGTGAGGGAGGGCTGTGCAGGTCACCAGCCTCACTTTCTCCTTCTGAGCCATCTGGATCCAGTGATCAGATATTCATCAGGATGACTGGAGTAGATAGAGTATTGAACCCTGAGTCAGAAAGACTTTTCTTGAGTTCATATCTGTCCTCAGGGGCTGCTAGGTGTTGCAGTGAATAGAGAGTACCAATTCAAAGTCAGGAGGACCTGAATTCAAATGTGACCTCAGACACTTGACACTTACTAGCTGTGTGACCCTGGGCAAGTCACTTAACCCCAATTGCTTTGCCTTCCCCTCCCCAAAAAAGAAAAAAAAAATCTGGCTTCAGAAGCTTATTCATTGCATGACCCTGGGAAAGTCACTTAACTCCACTTATCTCAGTTCTCAATCTGTAAAATGAGCCGTAAGAAGGACTTCTTCCACTCTAGGATCTTTGCCAAGAAAACTTCAAATGGGCTCATGGAGAGTTGGACACAATTGAAAAGTAACTTAATAACAACTTAACAGAAATCAGAGAAAATATACTTAGAAGAATACATACCAGACAATGCAGAGTGAATGAACTCTTCTATTGGGAGTGAGATAACTCAATCAAGAAAAGAGGCTCATCTTTCACCCAAGAGGAATACTCCTGAATTTACAGGGAAAACTGTCCTGCACTCACACTAGAGACTAATAGTCATCTAGAAATAAGGATATGATCAAGGGGCCTGCTCCTCAACATGCCTGCTTCTTCCCAGTCTTTATTTCCCTTTAGGTTGAAAGGAGATTTGAGCTGTGTACACTCTCAAAGTTGGAAGCCAGAAGATTATAACCTTTCTTCTCTCTAGCTTCTCCCAAACTCTGGTGAAGCACTGAGTTGCTAATCTCTACCAATAAAGAGAGTACTATACTAATGGACTTTGAGACTTGCCTCACTCATATCTTAAAAGTTATCTATTTTATCTCTGCCTCTATCCTTTGTTTAGTGAAAGGTGCATGATCTGTTTTTCTTCATTTATGGTGTGGTCTCTAATATTCATGTTATGTATACATTTTGAATACATTATCGAATATTGTGTAAGATGCTGATGTAAGCTTAATTTTTGCCAGACTGCTTTTCAGTTTTCATAGAAGTTCTTATCAAATAATAGAGACTTCCATTTTTTTAGGTAATTTAAGTTTATCAAATGTTGGGTTGTTTAGTTCAATTTGGTCTGATTCTTCCTTGTGTAGTCTGTAATACTGGTCTACTTTTCTATTTTTTTAACCGGTACCAAATGGTTTCGATACTACTTTATATCTAGAAGTGCTACTCCTCTTTTTAAAATATTTATTTTCCTCGCTATTCTAGCTTATTTCCCCAAATGTATTTTGCTGTTATTTTATCTAGCTCTATATAGTGTCCTTTAGATAATTTTACTGACATAGTATTAAATCTATAGACTAACTTTGACAATATTCTTATTTTTATTATATTGATATGGTATAGCCATAACTTCTATATCCTTATAGTAGTTATATCTTTATGCTTCTCTAGCTATTTGTTATTCTTTATTGGTTTAGTTCCATTTTGCACCTGAATCTATGCAGGTATTGAGTATGCTTTGGTTCAATGATCTTCAACAGTTTTATGTATTCATTTTGAATGGGTCTTCCCTTTCTGTTATTGTCTCCTGGATTTTGTTATTATTACACAGAAATGTTAATTTTTGTGGGTCCATTTTGAAACCTGCATCTTTGCTGAAGTCATTGTCTCAGTGGTTTCCTTACCAATTCCCTAGCATTTTCTATGTAAACTAACACATATCAGAAAATAGGGACCATTTTGCATCTTCTTTATGTTATGGCTTTAATTTCTTTCATCTGTAATGCCAAATAATCAGGGGAAATTTGGCATGCTTCCTTTATTTTTGTATGTACAAGAAAATTCTTAGTGTTTCTCCATTTCCATATAATGCTACTTTCAGTTTTAGGTATATGTGTGTATGTGTGTGTGTGTGTATATATATATATATATATATATATATATATATATATATATATATATATATATATATAATATTAAAACAAGATCTGCCTATGCTATGTAGAGTTTTAATATAATTGAGTATTTTACTTTGTCATAGACTTTTTCTGCAATGATTGATATACGAATGGTTTGGGAAGCTTTGTTTTTGATATGTTTAATATTGTTCATTGTTTCCTAATGTTGATCCATGCTTGCATCTCTGATATCCATTTTAATCATAGTGAATGATTTTTGGGGACAAATTGCCATATTATTTTTGCCAAGGCTTTCTTTATTTTAAAATGTTTGAATTGATATTCATTCATGATATTGACATGGTCCTCACCATCTTTCTGACCCTGGAGCTCCTACAATCCATAGAGCCATTATATGTTCTTCATTAGAACTATTTCTCCCCAAACTCCTCAGTCACTCTCTTCTATCACCTTTCCCACACTCCTGAAGTTCCCCTTATTACTGAGAGACTGTAGGAATTTGTTATTTTCCCTTTGCTATTCTTCCACGCACTTGGTAAGCTTTTATTACCTATTCTTCTCTACCCCAACCTCTATCACCACTCCTTGTCCTCAATTATACATCCTCCCACTCTGCAATTCCATGCTGCAAAATACATTGATTCACCTTGGAAGGTCATATGGTTTAGTGCATGGCGCTCTAGTTCTACATTTCTACCTTCACTTCTCCAGCTTCTTTCTATTCTGATTATATCCTTTTTAAAAACTCCTTGTTAGTTTCTAGGTTTTTGTATTGTTTTATCCACCAACCCCCCTCCAAAAAAATAGGTCAATCATTCTCTTTAAAAAGAATACCTTTCAAACATGGGGTAATTGATTTTTTAAACTTATTCTACCTTTAATAATAGTACTCATTCATCTACCTTTTAAAAATAAATTTTATTGATATATTTTTACATCACCTACATTTTCCAATGTAGCCTTTCCAACACCCCCAACTAAAGAACTATTCCCTATGATAAAAAAGTAAAAAGCAAGAATAAAGGGGAAAAAAGTTCTTCAAAACTAGCCAACATATCAAAAAAGTATGATGTTATATACAAGGTTTTATACCCAAGGTCCCTCACTTTTGCAAAAGAGAAGAGGGTGGTATATTCTCTTATCTCTTGTTTGGGGTCAAACTTGGCTATTATAATTTCATAGCATTCAATTTCAATTTTTCCATGTTTGATACTCTTTCCATTTACATTACTGTGTCACTGTGTAAACTGTATTCCTGTTCTTCTTACTTCACTATGCATCAGTTCATATGAGTCTTCACATGCTTCTCTGTAGTCATCATATTCTTATGTATATCATGCTTACTTATGTCATGCTTTTTAGAGTACAATATTCCTGGAAGTCCATAGAACTCTCTATTTCATCAAACATTAGTTCACTTTCCTTTGTTTTGTATTATTTCTTAAGAGAGCCTTATAATCTCTTTGAGGATTTAGTACTCAAATTTCCTTTTGGTTTTCGATCCTCTTCATTGTCCTTCTTTCTTTAGCCATACTTTTCTAATTTCAGCAGCTAAAATCAAAATGGGAAACCATTTGCCTCCTATTCCTTCATGCTTACCACCCCAACAGGAAGCATTCCCTTTCCCTGTAGACATGGAGCTAGTAACTCATAGGTCATACCTGACTTCATTTTGACCCACTGCCTAATTCCCTCTAGGGTCCAAGAATATCAATCACATGATTTTTATGAATTCAATAAAGTATCAGAGGGTCATAGGCTTAACCATGATGGTAGGAATGCAGAAAAGGTCAACAGTTTGAGTGCCTCTGTACTTCACTAATGTATGGACACCTCCTTAAGGTCTATCCAAGCTTCAAAATCATTAGCATTGTGGTAGAATGGTTAAGAAAGGACATAATAGGAGAAAGAACTAATGAAGAGAGATACACATATCTGTCTTCAGCCTCAGAAAAAAACAACACATGAGATGTAGATAGAAAAGTTGCCTGCCCTCTGAGGCAGAGAAAACAACAAAAGGAAGCCACTCACCTTAGCCCAGTTAGGAATATGAAACTAGAAACCATCTGTAGAGTCAGGAGAATGTTTCTCATAGCTACAAGAAGTACTGTGAGAGTCCATTCAGGCAAAAAAAAAAAGTGACAAATAACCCCAAGGTATCAGGCTTGTGTAGTGTGAATCTAGAGACTTACGGGAGACATGAGGTCTAGAAGACTTGAATTTAAAGGAGTAGAAGGTAGAAGCCACAGGGATGAGATATGTGACAGAACTTCATTAGAAAGAAAAAGCAGGAAAGAAGTCCAAGGCAGCAGAAGCAGATATGTAGCTTGGAAGGCAGGGTTTGCCAGATCATAAGTGGAGAGGCAAAGGAAGTCCTCTGAGCATCATCAATTATCGGTTTCAGCAAGAAGCTGCCCGAAATTCCAGTCTCAATGCAAGGCAGCCCTTCTTACATCATTGTGAACTTCATGAGGTAGGAATTTTTCCTTTCTCCCCATTGGCTCATGAACCTCTGGGAAATTTCTCTAATTTTCTAAGAAGGGCTCTGAATTCTCCCACTATTTTCATTGTTCTTTATCTTGCTAATATATTTCAATGAAATATTCTATTTGATTTTGGGGTCCTGCCCAGTATTCGAAATAGATAGAGGCTTGAGCCATAGCACCCATGTGGAACACAAGTAGAGACCCCATATTTGATTGAGAGATTTATTAAAAAGGTTTATTTCATTCCAATTGCTGAGTTGAATTGGTCATCCTTGGAGCCAGCCAGGAGTTTCAGTGATCATCTTTGATATTGACAGGATTTTGTAACCATCGTAACAGATGTAAGATAAATATAGTAAGAGAATTTAGATGTTCCCACAGCCAAAAGAAGTGAGTTGGGTAAACTCATTAAAATCTGAGGCTTTCCTTGACTTTGTTTGAAAAACCTACAAAGACTAGGGGTTAGACTGACTGATATTTTTCCTGTATTTTTCATGACCCTCCTAGAATCTCCAACTGATGCCTGGGTTGTAAAGAGAATTATTTCTTTGGCAATGATGATGTACCACGATACCACTTTTGATTGGAAATTGTGCACAGAAATTGTACTTTGCCTACTGACAAAGGGCTAAAAACCTGCCCATGTATACAACTATCCAGGGATACCATATACTCACTTCGATACTATTCTGTCAAACCAAGTAGAGGGAAAAGTTATAAACATTTAGTTAAGCATTTGCTAGATGTAGGACACTGCTCTGGGTGAAAGAGATGATAAATGAGATTTGGTTCAATGTTTTAATATGGGAAGATCTTTTTTGGATCCAAATTCTTTCATCAAAGAGGTTAGTAATGCTGCCAATCACACTGAATAAACACACCACTGATACCTTTGTCCAAGTCACTGATTTAAAAACCAAACCAATAAAACAAAAAGTCTTTAAATAGCACAGGGCAAAACACAGATCTCTGAACCACTCTAGCAGAGAGTACTTTCCAAACAGTTATTAAACTAATGGTCAGAACGGATCTGGCCATTCAAGACAGTTCTAAGTTCACACATCAAGAACTACTGTCTAACCAACATCTTTTCATCTTATCTTCATTTTATCCACAAGAGCAGCATTTGAGACATTGTCAAATGCTTTGCTAAAATCTAAGTAAACTGAGGACAGTTAATGAAATACAACTCCCTCCTCTAGGTAGTGGGGATAGATGAATGGGGGTAGAACTAGAAGAAATTAGCAGTTGTTTCACCTGTAATTAATTCCATACGTAGCTATCAAGAAGCATTGTAACGGATGAAAGTATCCTCTGAGACACATATTTTTTGGACATGGCCAACGCTAGAATTAGTTTTGCTTGACTATACAATTTGTTACAATGTGTTTTATTTTCTATTCTTTTCTTTCTGTGTTGTGAAGGAACATGGGAGGGAGAGAAAATAGATCTTTGTTCACTGAAAAAAAATTGAATAAGTATTATGATGTTCAAACTCATGATTAGGAGCTGAAACAAGGGGATAGAAATGAAGAAATGTTCTATAGAAATATAGAAAGATAGAAATGATAGAAATGTTGCCTCAGGCACACATGATTCCCAGCAATGTTGATTAGTTTTGTTTAACTGTCTTTTCAAGGAGGTTGAACTAATATCAGGGAGAAAGAAAAAAAATAAAAGATCTATAAATTCAGATTTTTTTAAATTAAAAACTAAAAATTAAAACCAAGGTAAAACTGCATCTATAGCATTCTCCTAACCTACCGGTCTACTAACCCTATCAAAGAAGGAAATAGGTAAGTATGGCATGACAGTCTTTGTGATAACTTTTTTCCAGAATTCACTAAATAAAATAATCCATTCTAGAGTTCTGCCAGGAATTGAAGTCAAGCTCACTGACCTAAATACAAACACCACTGTCTTCTGTGTTTACTGTGTTCTAGCTCACAAGCAATAAAGAAAAAAAATGTGGCAGGTATTATACTAAGCAAAGGAGACAGAACTGCAAAACTCAGACAGTCCCTGATCTAAAGCAGCTAATATCCTACCAAGCAATCAATACACATTTATTAAGCACCTACTATGTGTCATGCACTGTGCTAGTTGGGTCCTCGGAATGCAAATAAAAGGGTATCATGGTGACTTCAAGGTATCTTGAACTTTTACTTTCTACTTTGTTTTTTGCTTAGGACCCTTCAGGTCCCTGACTACTCACCTGCCCATAGGACCTTTTTAACTCCTTGTTGCACCTTGCCCTTTGGCAGTAAGTAACATTCTATTGTTTGTTTTTGCCAGCTAGATTTCAATTTGTGGTTCTTGGGAAAGTTCCTGAGCTTCCTACCCAACAACTCCAAGTTCAAAAGTCCTATAATCTAGCCTTCTGGTCAGAGAAGACAGATTCCTTAGGGAACATGATCTCAAAATTGAGCTTTCTAGATAAGAAAATGAATTTCCTGAGTAGCCTTGGACATAGCATCTCCATTCACCCCAAAGACAATAGTTTTGGGCTTAAGTCTTCCCAGATATAAAAAGAGATTGGGCAAAATGACCTCTAAGGTCTCATCCAGCTTTAAACCTATGATCCTATGTCCCATCTCTGCTCTGAAACCTTCCCAAAAATACTAATCCATTCTGATTTCTCTATTTTGCATTTATCCTTCTGCCAGGAAACTAAGGTCTTGTTATCCTAAATTATCCATACCTCAGTGGATCTATGATCTCTCTGATGTAGATGTCATCTTTATTGGGGCAAATTTACAATCCACTCATACCTAATTTGTATAATTCTTATCCATGTTCTTCTATAGTTCCTCTACCATCCTAGAGACCTTCCTCCAGGCATTTTACACCTGTAGCAATGCTATACTTGAGCTGTCCATCTGTCATCACTCACTACCTCCATTTCTGATCACACATTACTAAACTAGTATTTAATGTTCTCTTAGAGAGGCAGTGTGGGATAGTGGGTAGAGTTGACCATGGTCAAGATGTCCCAGTTGAAGACTTAGCTCTTCTCAGCAATACAAGGATCTAAGACAACTTCAGAAGACTGGATGGAAAATACTATCCGCATCCAGAGAAAGAATTTTGGAGTCTGAATGCAGATGGACACAGACTATTTGCTCTCCTTTTCTTTGTCATTTTGTTTCTTTCTTGTTCCTCCCATTAGTTCTAAATTTTCTTCCCATCATGACTGATGTTAAAAAAAAGTTTAACATGAATGTTTAAGTAGAGCCTATTTCAGATTGTACGCCATTTTGTGAAGGGAGGGAGGAAAGGGAAAGGGAAAAAATTTGGAACTCAAAATCTTATGGAAGTCAATGTTAAAAACTAAAATTGTTAAAAAAAAAAAAAGTCCCAGTTCAAGAACCACCTTTAACACATACTTTATAACCCTGAGAATGTCTCAATCCCTCAGGCAACTCTCTAAAATAATGTTAAAAAGGTTTTCAATTGGTAGAAAAAGTGCCTCACTGATTTTAGCAAAACTTGAACTTAAACGAACTAATGCAAAGTGAATTGAGCAAGGGAACATTGCACACATAACAGCAACATTGTGTGATGACCAACTATGATTGACTTAGTTCTTTTACAATGATCCAAGACAACTCCAAACAACTCATGATGGAAAATTATGTCCAGAGAAAAGAATGGATAGATTCTAAATGAAGATTGAAGCATACTATTTTCACTTTATATATTTTTTTTTGGTATGTGATTTGTTTCTTTTGGCCCATTTCTTCTTTCACAACATGACTAATATGGAAATATGTTTTACATGATTACACACATATAACCTTACCATTTTGTGGGGGGAAGGGAGAAAACTTTGGAACTCAACAATTTTTTTAAATGAATGTTAAAAATTATCTTCACACATATTTGGAAAAAATAAAATACTATTTATTTAAAATATTAAGAGAAAAAGTGCCTCACCAGGAACTCCCTACCTTGAATGACAGGTCAAATTAACCAAAAAAAAAATCACTTATTTGTTCTTGATGTTATTTTCTCTGTAGGCAGTGGTTGCATCTTAACACTTATCTTGCATACAGTCTACCTCTAACTTACTTCTCTAGGCTTATTATATACATCATTCCTTTTCACTCCACTCCATGGCCCAGACAAACTGGCTTACTTGTTACATACGCATTCTATCTCCTGCCCTCCCCCCATCCTGGACTTCAATGCATCCTCATCCCTCCCTCCTAGAATTCTCACCTCCCTTCACAGCTCAGCTGTGTGTCCTCCCTGAGAGAATTATTTTCTATTTGTTTTTCATATACATAATAATTGCCTGCTAATAGAATGTAAACTTAAAAAAACTCTCTGAGAGCAGGAACTGTTTGTTTTTTTGTCTGTACCCCCATCCCCTCATATAGTAGCTGACAGTCAGCTGGTGCTTAATTTTCAAAACTGAATGCCCCATGAAGCTGGAGAGAAGGCTGATAGTCAATACACACCTGTTAAATGACTGCTCTGGCTCTTCTCATTGCCCTAACTTGGCACTTCAACAACACCTGATTCTTGGCCTGCAGTTCATGGGTGCTCAGTGTGGCTTGGGGTATAAAGATGAATATGTCAAGGGCCCTGTCTTCAGTACGGGGGGGATAGCGGACAGTACTTTTCTGTCTCTTTCCCTTGTTTTTCATAAAGGGCAGATGGAGGAAAGGAGTTAGCCAAAATGAAGCTCCAACAGTGGGCGAGTATGTTACAAATGAACAGCATGACTCCATCACCCATTCTGCTGGTATCGCCACATATGGGGAAGGATTCCTCATTTCCTGTGCCTGTGCCAGCTGCATATGCAAACTCAACTGTCAGCTCCTTTTAGGGCATCCCCTATCTGCTCTAACTCTGCTCTACTAGTCATTTAGCTGTCTGTCCATAGACAAATCACTTAGCTTCTGGCTCAGTTCACTGGTTTGTAAAAAGAGATTGAGCTAGATGACCAGTGAAGACACTAGCAACTCTAGATCTACAATCCTAAACCAGGGCTCCCAGCTCTTTGTTTTAGAGAGCAACAGGCCTCCACTGCTCTTCTAGCAGCATCTCCAAGGGTGGGATAGTCAATCTTCCAGCTAACTAAAATTCACCCAAAGGTGTGTGCATGGAGGTAGGATAATGGGGAGGAGCTGTGAAAGTTGAGTACAAATTAAAGGAATGCATTTGTCAGACAGTCAATGTGTCATCTGGCTTTGTTGGACTTTGCTTGGTTGTTTAATGTGGGGAGACTAACAAGGTAGCGGTGGAGGGGCATTTTTGGAAATGTTCAGTTGCGTCAGACTCTTCTTGATCCCATTTGGAGTTTTTTGGGTGAGGATGGTAGAGTGGTTTGCCATTTTTTTCTCCAGCTCATTTTACAGATGAGGACTCTGAGGCAAACAGCATTAGGTGACTTATCCATGGTCACAGAGCTAGTAAGTGTCTGAGGTCTGACACTCTGAACTCAAAGATCAGTCTTCCTGTCTCCAGGCTTAGCTCTGGAGTGGATACACTGTGCCACTTAGCTGTCTATATTTGGAAATGTGGGTGATGTCAAAACAAAAGGCTTCCATAAAACTTAAAAAGAAACACATGTACAATATGTAACTAAAAAGTAATGCCACTGATTTAATAAACATACCAGTATTTAATAGCCCCAAATAAGGGACCTCTCTAAGGAAGCCACATTTAACTCCAACAATGCTGCCAGGATGCAGGATGCTCAAGGACCTTTCTTGCCTTCAGACCCTGCAGTGCATTCTCTGAAATATCCTTGAGGGTGACAAATCTTTGCCTACTGAGAATGGATTTGACTTTTGAATGCCTTTTGGCTGGTTCCACAATGCAAAGAGAAGGGGAGGAGACACATCATTCATTATGGGATCGAGAATGGAAAAGATGTGACTACAGCTATGAGGGCAGATCCCCTATCCCCAAAAAAGGACTCTCTGAAATGTTCTGACAAAATCGTCACTGAAATAAGCACACAGACTTCACAGTAGCTATAAGGAGATAACAACCATTTGGATAGATACTGATTTAAGAAATGGGATGTTCGCTTCAGCTTTTTCCCTAGATGTCTGACTGTTGGGGAAGATGGAAGTCTCCATTATGTCCAGAAGGTGGCACTAATACTACACAGAAGATGTTAGCACTAGAGGGAAAATTCTGCCAGGAGTCTCTGAAAATAGGAAACAAATAAATCCGTAAGTGGTAAGCCCAGGAGTGGAGGAATGGCTGTCTCCTTCCTTCTTGACATAAGTACAAGTTTATATGGACATTTACACAAAGTGCTTTCTTCTCCACAGTCCTGTGAGGTAGATAGTACAAGTGTTATTCTCCTCATCTGACGGATGTTAAAAGCTGAGGCTGAAAGAGAAGAGGTCAAATCCAAGTCCAGGCTAGGTCTTCTGACCCCAAGAGCTGTGCTTTCAGTACCACATCACACAGGCCTGACCAGAGCTGTGTTTACGTTGTTTGTCTATGCACTGTCTCTGTGTTAACTGACACTATACAAGTCCAGGTGGCCTCCCCTCTACTCTGGTGCGTACACGTTATCTGCCCCATTAGGATACAGGCTTTGAGGGCAGATGGTTTTTGGTTTTCTTTATATCCCCAATGGCTAGCACAGTGCCTAGCACATGATAGGTGCTTAATACATGCTTGCTGATTTAGTGACTAAGGGGAGGGGAGGAGTTAGATCTAGTAGGACTGGTCATTAGGGTGGGGGGAGGTCTAGGAGAAGGGGAAGATAAAAAGGGAGGAGAGCAAACTAGCTCTAACAATAGGCAGTAGGGTGCCTTGGTCATTGTGACAGGAGGAAAGAGGCCAGTCTCTGTCCTTAGGCCTGTTCCTCATCTGTTACATTTGGGGGTCGAGCCAGGCTCAGTTGAGGCCCTAGATTATCTCTACGATCCCTTCCAGCTCTCAGATTCTCTAATTTGATCTGTGAAACCAACCACCTCTCCTTCTCCAGCCTTTACCTGTCACTAGTTACTATACAGTCCATCCTATTTCCTTCCACAGGTATCCACAAATGAGTACAGGTATGAAAGTTTATCTTGAGCTACCACAATTTAATCTGGGAATTCTCAAGACCATCACTGTCCTCACAGAAGGACTTGTTGAGCATCAAGTCATGCTTTAGAAAACAAGCCTTCCCAGCTCTTCATCCCAGACCTGCAAGAGCCAAGAGATTCAGAAGGAGGTATAAACAATGGCTGTTCCTGTGGGCACCCCCTTGGGAGCAGGGGGTCATCTCTAGTTACTGCTTCCTTCTGTGAACAACCAGGCTGGAGCCAGGTAAGTAACTCCTGAACATGGACAGAATGCACCAGGAGGCTTCTCCCACCTGGGATCCTATGATGCTAAGGCCTCATCAGAAGTTCCAGGCAAAGGGAGGGGATGATAAGTTTCTGCTTCTGAGGGAATAGGGTCCTGGGATATCCTTGTTCAGGCCTTCCAGGGCATGGAAGATTCTTTCCCTGTGGAAAAGGGTAGTGTGGTACAGTAAAGACCAAGGAATGGGTGGACTTTCCATCTGGTTGCCTCATTCTGTCCAAGCTCAATCTCTTTCCCTTTCCCCCCTCAGGACAATGTTTAGGATTCAGTGTTGTTATCTTCCTGTGACCCTTGTTCAAATCCTTTAAGGTTTGCCAGAACATTTTCTTGGCAATGGGGGCAGGATATCAATGGACAGCGGAAAGGCACTTAAGAGGGATAACAGCTAGGGAAAAGGATAGAGTAAAAAGCTACTTATTCTAGTAAGGAAGAGATAAAGTGAGATCAGACCATTCATTTTCACTGGGGTGGGATGTGGGATCACCAACAGGGCAGCAGGGTAGGTGGTATACCTAAGCTGTCTGGGGTTTGGGGTGGGGTAGAGAGCTCCAAGATAGCAGGGCCCATTTGCAGTCTGATTCCACTCACACTACTTGCTCCTTTTTTGTAAGCCAGTTCTAAGCACTCCTGACATGCAAGAAAAGGACCCATTTGATATCAGAGAAGCTGTGAGAATGAAGACTTGTTGGGTTCCTGAAGCTTCCCTAATACATACAACCTCATCCAGGCTACATCTACATCTCTTACTCAGGTAAGAGACTGGGAAGTCCTCAGGAAAGCAGCGAGATGGGAGGGACAAGTGGGATGCTAATGGAGATGCAGCTGGAACCAGGTTTCCTGGAACCAGGAAAAACAGATCAGGGCATGGTTAGAGCCTTCAAACCTACCAGCCTCAGAAACCCAGACACCTGAGGACTCCCTTATAGTGTCAATAGCCTCCAGCCATAGGTTGTTCTAAAGCCAGATCACGGCACCAGAGGAAAGAGGTCCCAAGTCCCACATCCTGGATAGATGAAAGAGACACGGGCCCCCTTGTGTCTGTAAGACTTGGAGTGTCTTCCCAACCCTACCAACTGTCTATCCTCCAAAAAGGCAAAATAAAGAAACACCAAGAACCCACTTTGACCCCAAGCCCATTAGAAATAGGATGGTAACATAAGAATAGAGTCCAAGTAGAACATTGGAGACAGACAGGACCATGCCCCCAGGACCTATCAAAACCTGTCTGGGGCTGAATCTATTACAGGAAAAGGCAAGGGAAAGCCCAACCATCCATTGTTAACCCATGACTGATCCTTCAGCCTCCTCCCATCCATATCTCAGCCACAAAAACCCACTAGCTTGAAATTTGATTTGTTGGGCCTTTATAGGTACATGACACTCTTTGAGTAAATGATAGGGCTATAGACTACACTGACTTGAGCAACCTCAAGTGTGGGGCAAGGGTAGGGGATAGATCTCTTTGTTCAAATGGCAAACCTCTATTCAAGTGACATAGCCTTGTTCTAGACAAACTTTTGGAGGGAATGGCCTCTGCCATTGAATGCCAAAAGGCAAAAGTAAACTTCCCTTCTTGGTGTATGCTAAGAGTCTGATTTTAAAAAAAAAGCCCAGGTAGGACAGTGGGGAAGGAGAAGATGAGCACGAAGAGACCCAGCCTGTGCTATGGTGGTAGCCAGATACTTACTGAGCCCAGTCTCCTTTCCTTTCACAGCCTGGGGTAGGTCTTTCAGAGACACTTCCTCTCAAATTCTTCATAGTAAGGTTGCAAAGGAGGCAACTCGTCCATCCCCCCACCCTCCCTTGTTTTCCCCATCCCACTCTACCCCAACATGTGACACCAGGCCTAGGACATCTTCCGCATCCCAGAGAAGCAGGGGCCTGTCCCTTTAAGGAGGGAGAATGCAGGCGTCATGAAAGGCGTTTGCTGTCCAAGATGGCTTTCCAATCATCGGTCCATGAATGCAGCCTCCGGTGGGGCGGTTGCAGCTGGAGGTGTCTGTTGTGGCAGGCGGTAAAGAGGATATGCTCCCAGTTGGGGTTTGGCTCAGCTCCTGGAGATGAAGAGAGGAAAAAGGAGCTTTGTGAGGGGCCCAAGGATCCCACTGGTAGTTTGGCAATTTGATACCCACCCCATCCCCCAATACACACTAGCCACTTCACTGATCTTTCCACCAAGCAATAGTCTGTAGCATTCGATTATATACAGCTGTTTACTGCTCTCTTGTTTAGAGAAGCTTAAGATATAAGAGCTGGATTCCTTTTAGGAATCATCTGGGTCAGGGGTTCTTAATCGGAGGTTTTAACCCCCTTGGAAATCAGGGAATGTATTTTAGAGAGCCTGTGAACATGGGTGGGGCAGGGTGAAAGTTCATCTTTATTTTTATTAACCTCTAATTGAAATTGAGTGTATCCTTCAATTATTTCAAAACATTATTCTGAGAAGGGGTCTATAGGTTTCACCAGACTGTGGCACAAAATAGGATTAGGAACCCCTCATCTGGGTCAACCCCACTTATTTTTCAGATGAATAAACTAAGGCCTGGAAGGTTTAAATGATTTGCTCAGGGACATCCAATGACTGGGCTATTACTATAGCCTAGGTCTCCTCACAACCAATTCAGTTTTCTTTCTAGTAGCCTACACAGAATTTAAGTATTGTCTCCCCAGTAGGATTATAGTTCATAGAATTTAGAGCCAAAATTGGACATGCAATCTGACCTCCCATTTTACAAGTGAGGAAACTAAGGTGACATGCCCAAATTCAAAAGACTAGATATGAACCTTGGTCTCTTAGATCCAAATTGAATACTTGGCATCCCACCATGCTGTAGCACATAAAGTAAAGAATAAGAATCATATCTTATTAACTGACACAATGCTGGGCAGACAGTAAGCACTTAATAAATAGGGAAACCCTACATAAAAGGAAAAAGATAGGAAGCAGGTCTTTTGGAATAAGTCCTGGTTCCTGAACCAAAAATGTTCTCTGTCTCCTCCAGATGTCCTTTACCTGTTATATCTGGTCGGTCATCTATAAGGAGGTCTCCAGAGACCACAGTCTTATCCCGTGTGAGTACAATTTGCTCCAGAAACTCCTGGCCAAAATGTTTCTCTACCCAGGCATACTAGAAAATAAACAGGAAGCAATGAGAGGTCCATTAGCACCCCTATTATTGAAGGCAAGTAAGTCCCAGGGCACAGCAAAGTCATTTGTGATATCATGCAGTGGGATACAAATACCAGAACCCGGGCAGCAATGTTAGCATAAGATCTGCTTTTCCTGACACTGGGTCCCTAGCATCTGATTACTGTATTACCAAAGTAATCACTATACAGAGTGAGAAGGAATCACCCCTTTTCCCATCCATGAAGCTATAGGTAATGTATCATGGGAATTCCCAAAGCAGCTAACTAACTACAGCTAACTCATCCTGGATAATGTGTGTGCTGAGGTCCCTTCAGCCCAGTAGTCAAAATAAAGGTGGTGAACCAAAACCCAACAACTTGAGGAAAAAGTGTTACTGCAACCTCGACTCTCTCTCTCAGAGACCCAGGATCTATATCTTACCTTCTCATTAGGACAGTACTCATATTTCTTGATAGGACTTGTGCAGATGAACACATCTGTGCTATAGACAGAACAAAAAGAGACAAGAGAAGAAAAACTTCTAAGCCATCCCTATAGCCATGATTAGCTTTTCCCTGTTACTCTTTTTTCTCACTGCTACTGGGAAATGGCTTATTCCTGCCTCTTTTTAGCATTTAAAGAATTTCACAATCTGATTCCAATTTATTGTTCCGAAGAATTTCCTATCATTCCCTCTCATATCCTCTACCTTACCTTCCAGCCAAATTGACCTACTCACTCACAAGTGTACCATCTGTGCCCCATGTCTAGGATGCCCTCCCTATTCATTGCAACCTCTTGAAATTACTAGCTGCCTTTAAGGTTCAGCTCAAGTGGATATCTTTTATGATTAAAGCCATTTGGAAAATGAAAAGAGATTATGTAGTTGATACCCACAGCAAAAACCCAATCAATATTTTAGCAACTGCAATTCAAGTTGGAAAAAAAAAAGCACCTAATGAATATGTGTGAAGGAACCCGAGATATTTTCCAAAACTACTGAAATGGAACAAAACTGTAAGGCTAAAAAAAAAAAAAAAACTAGAGCATTAGAATATTCTCCAGATGTGAGATTGGGAAAAATCCTCCCAAAGGGAATCAATATTCTTGAAAGTAAAATAATCTGCTACTGAGGAAAAGAAAAGAAAATCAAGAGAAGACCCCAGAAGCTCTCACAAACCAGTCAGCAGGAGGAAAGCAGAGATGCAGAGGAGGAAGTGCAAGAAGGAGTAGTAGAAGCAGAAAGAGAAACTTACTTTTCTAAGCGGGCCATCTCTTTCACAGCTTCCACGGCCCCTGGTAGAGGTTCAAGTTCAATAAAGAAATTCTTTGACTCCCAAATGCTGATGGCTTTCTCCTGAGAGGGAAAGATAAGCCAGTTATTGCTCAAGGCCCCCTGCTCCTCTGTTTCCCACACTGCAATATCCTTGTAAATAAGACTCCTGAGTCTCCATGTGCCAGGAGGTCAGGATAACATAGACAGGTTCCCAGCTCTTCCATTCATTCAGAGAAGTCATACTATTTAGGCTTAGGTGTCAGGCTGAGGTTTACATTGGTTCTGAGCATCCTTCTAGGGAGGAATCATATTCCTGGCAGTGTCCCAGGTGGACAAGGCAAGAGGGATAGGTAGAATATGTTTGGCACTGGTGGATTGGGCTTCAAAGACTCCCAAAGGTGCAAAATCAAGGATCCACAGCAATCTACCAGTAAGGCTGGGACTACAACCATATCTCCAAGGTTCTTTTCACTATGTCAATTTGATCATTTGTTGCAGACAGAAATGATATGCTCCAAGTGAAACCTGCCAGAACAATGCACCCCCACTGTAATGATAGAGCAGAATCATAAAGCCTGGTCTTAAATATCCTTTTGGTGTTCTACCCATCCTGGTCTTTCAAATACATTCAGAAAGGCTTTGCTAATTTACCTCTTCTAAACCATAGTGGAACAGCATGAAGAGTATTTGATTTGACGTAACAGAGCATGGGTTCAAATTCCAGCTCTGCTACTTACTATGACTTCAGGCAAGCCACATTGCCTCTCTTAGGTCTAATTTGTTTTTTTGGTTTTTTTTAATATAAATTTATTTATTTAATGTTTTACATTCATTTTCACAAAATTTTGGATTCCAAAATTTTCTCTCCATTTGTCCCCTCCCCCCACCCCAGTACACTGAGCATTCTAATTTCCCCTATCACCAATCTGCCCTCTCTTCTATCATCCCTCCCTTCTCTTGTCCCCATCTTCTCTTTTGTATTGTAGGGCCAGATAACTTTCTATTCCCCATTACCTGTATTTCTTATTTCCTAGTAGCAAGAACAACACTCAACAGTTGTTCCTGAAACTTTGAGTTTAAACTTCTCCCCATCCCTCCTTCCCCACCCATTCCCTTTGGGAAGGCAGACAATTCAATATAGGCCATATCTGTGTAGTTTTGCAAGTGACTTCCATAATAGTTGTGTTGTGTAAGAC
>CM053772.1:123501000-123524635 GCA_028658325.1 Potorous gilbertii | reverse complement strand
CTTCTTTATCAAGGTATTGACCCGTTTTTCATGCTTTTCTTGCATCTCTCTCATTTCTCTTCCTAGTTTTTCCTCCACCTGTCTAACTTGATTTTCAAAATCCTTTTTGAGCTTTTCCATGGCCTGAGCCCATTGGATATCTATTTCAGATGTTTGGGATACAGAGGCCTTGACTCCTATGTCTTTACTTAATGGTATGCATTGGTCTTCTTCGTCAGAGAGGAATGGCGGAATCATCTGTTCACCAAGAAATTAACCTTCTATGGTCTTATTTTTTTTTCCCTTTTCTGGGCATTTTCCCAGCCAGTTACTTGACTTCTGAGATTCCTCTCCACCCTCGCCTAGATCTGCCCAGCTAGTGCTTGGGGTCTGAGATCCAAATGCTGCTCCCCAGCCTCAGGGCTTTCGGCAGCAGGCCTGGCTGTTATTCAATGGCAGCTTATGTGCTGGTTCTCAGGTGGGGGCAGGGCCGCCTCCCAGGCTCAGTTCCCTCAGGGGGTTTATGCAGAGACCTTTTGTAATGGAGCTCCTGCTGAGCTCCTGCTTGCTCTGGGAGCCTCTGGCCACCCGCTGTCTCTGCTGCTGCCTCCCGAGGGGGCCCGAGTCATGGAGACACCCCGCTCCCCTCTCAGCCCGTCCAGACATCTCTTTCACTGACCTGTGCGTCTGTGGGTGGAGGGACCTTCGTGGCCGCTGGAGATTCCATCCCTGAAGCCTGCTCAGATCTGCTTGGTCCTCTCCGTTCCGCGCGGCCAGGGCAGGGTTGGGCTCCGCTCCCATCCGGTGCGTGACGGACCTTTGGGATCGGTTTTTCAGGGCTCTCTGGAACGGAAATCTCCTTCACCCCGTTGCTGCGCGGCTCCACTGTTCCAGAATTTGTTGGGAGTTCTTTTTATAGATAATTATGGGCTGTGGGTTCGGAGCTAGCATATGTGAGTCTTTCTCCTCCACTATCTTGGCTCCACTCCCCCTCTTAGGTCTAATTTGTAGAATGAAGGGGGGTAGACTAAATGGCTGTTTTTGATCCCTTCCAACTGAAAACCTATGGTCCTGTGGTCATAGGAACCCACCTCTCGTTGCCATCAAAAGCTTCTGCTTTCCCCTCTATACAATTGTCACCTGTCTCTATGTTACTTGGTAAGGATGAGGTACAAACTCTTAGATCTAAAAGCTAAGAATAAAAAACTTTGAAGTAACAAGCTCCAGATGTCTAGTTCTAGAAGGGGAAAGTCACAGTCCACTAGGTATAAGAATGGTCATAGCCTCTTCTTTGCCTTTTCCCTTACCTCAACTCTACAGTGTCCTCAATCCTAGGACACTCATCTTTTCCTCTCACTAGGTAAAATCTTTTCTCAGAAAAAATATCTGACAAACTCACTCCCTCCTTCAGGATCTCATTGCTTCAGGAATTTGTAATCTCATCAGTATGGGCATTTCCTCCATGCAAATCATAATACCTCTATAACTAATCTTTTGGAGTTATGCTGTAACCAAAAGGTGCATCCCATGACCAAAGACATGATGAGCCCCTCTGACTTAAGCAGACTAATTTTGATACAAGAAATGACTACCATTTTTCCCCCTAACTCATTACCTTGCCTTTCTACAGGCTCCTTTCCTACTGCCCACAAACAAATCCAGGTTTCCTCCAACATTAAAAAACTTTCACTTGACCTAATCATCTCCTCAAGCTATCATGCTCTCTTTCTCTTTCCTTTCTCAGTCAAATTCTTAAATAAAAGCTTTCTACACTAGTTGCTTCAAATTTTTCTCCTCTCATTCAGTTTTCAACCCCTTA
This sequence comes from Potorous gilbertii, assembly GCA_028658325.1. Lineage (NCBI taxonomy): Eukaryota > Metazoa > Chordata > Mammalia > Diprotodontia > Potoroidae > Potorous > Potorous gilbertii. The sequence goes on along the minus strand of CM053772.1, from coordinate 123,522,837 downwards.
TAATCTGGTTTTTATCACTCAACTGAAACTGCTTTTTCTAAAGTTATAATACTCTCTGCATCTTACTTATTTTGTTTACATGCAGCTTTTTTCTATATAGCTCTCTTTTTAAAACAACTTTTTTGTTAAATTTTGAGTTCCAAGTTGTCTCCTTCCCTCCCTTCCAACCTTGAATTAGAAAAGGCCAACATTTGGGGTGTGCACATGCATGTGTACATGTAACCACACAATACATACTTTCACATATCAGTTCTTTCTCTGGGGGTAGATAACATTTTCCTTCATAAGTCCTTCATAGTTGATTTGAATGATCATATTACTCAGAAGAGCTTGGCCATTCACAGCTACTCTTTGAACAATATTGCCATTACTGGATACAAAGTTTTTTAGTTTCTGCTTGTTTTACTCCACATTATTTCACACAAGACTTCATGTTTTTCTAAAACCAACCTGCTTGTCACTTCTCACAGCACAGTAGTATTTCATTACAATCATATACTACATTCGGCCATTTCCCCAGTTGAAGGGCATCCCTTCACTTTCCAGTTCTTTGCCACCACAAAGAGAGCTGCTGTAAAAACATGAAAATATATAGGTTCTTTTTCATTCCCCCAATCACCATGGGAAACAAGCCAAATCATGGTCTGGGTCAGATGGTATACACAGTTTTATAACTCTTTAGGCATAATTCCAAACTGCTCTCCAAAATGGTTGGGTCAGTTCATAATTCCACCCACAGTGCATCAGGGTCCTGATTTTTCCACATCCCCTCTAATACTTGTCATTTTCCTCTTTTACTATTTTAGCCAATCTGATAGATGTGAGATGATACCTCAGGATTGTTTTAATTTGCATTTCTCTGATCAATAATGGTTTGAAGCATTTACTCAAATAACTATCATATTGCTTTGTTTTCTTCTTCCAAAAACTGCCTGTTGTATCCTTTGACCATTTATCAATTGGAGAATGACTCATAGTCTTGTAAATTTGACTCAGTTTTCTATATATTTGCGACATGAGGCCTTTATCCAACAAACTAACTATAATTTTTTTTATCAATTTCTTCTTTCCTTCTGATCTTTGCTATATTGGTTTTATTTGTACAAAACCTTTCTAACTTAATGTAATCAAAATTATCTATTTTGTACCCCTCAATACTGTCTCATTTAATCATATTCTTCTCTTAACCATAAAAATCTGATAGGCAATATTTTCCATGTTCTTTTAACTTATTTATTATATCTCTCTTTATGTAAGGGGATTTGTTCATGAAGTTTGGACTCAGTCAAAGGGCTGTACTTGAGAACCTAGAGGGCCAGATGTAGCCTCAAGGCCTTAGGTTCCCTACCTCTGGCCCGATCATGTTAGTTATTTTGACTTTATCTTGACATATGATGTAAGATATTTGTCTATACCTAGTTTCTGCCAGATTGCTTTCCAGTTTTTCTAGCAATTTTTTAAACAATGAGTTCTTATCCCCAAAACTTAGATTTTTGTGTTTATCAAACATGAGGTTACTACAGTCATTTACCACTGTGTACTGTATACTACTCTATTCCACCAATCTACCATTCTATTTCTTAGTCAGTAGAAGATAGTTTTGATAATTGTCACCTTATAATACAGTTTGAGATATGGTTATTGCTAGTATTCCTTTACATTTTTAAAATTAATTCCTTTTATATTCTTTATTTTTTGTTCTTCCAAATTAATTTTATTATTCTATTTTCTATTATTATTTATTATTTTATTACCATACTGATGGTAGTTTAATTGGGATGGCACTGAATAAGTATTTAAGTTTAGGTGGAATTGTTATTTTTATATATTGGCTCAGCCCACCCATGAACAATTAATACTTCGCCAATTATTTAAATCTGACTTTATTTGTATAAAAAAGCATCTTATAATTACATTCATGATTCCTGGGTTTGTCTTGGCAGGTATACTCCTAGGTATTTTATATTGTCTACAATCTTTTACATGAATTATCTCTTAATATCTCTTCTTGAAAGGTTTTGTCAGTAATGTATAGAGATGCTGATGACATTTTCTGTATATTTCAAATTTAACAGAGTAGTTCCAATACCACCCTGTCTGAATCCTTCCCCCAAAATTTCCGTGTTCTTTTGTGTTCATTTATTTGATGACTCCTTAATACTCCTTTCCTCTCAACTTTTTTAGTATCACTGTCACTATTCCCAAACCTCCACAATACAACCCTTTCTCCTTGCCAGAAAATTTTGCCCACCATTATAACAAATAGGTTTTCATCCATTACCTATGTTGGAAAATATATATCTGAGTCTGTACCTCTAAGCCATCACCTCTTTGACAAGAGAAGGGAAGGATGAATTGTCATCAGTCTTTTGAAGTTGTGACTGGTTACTGCAGTGATCAGAGTTTTTAAGTCTTTCACAGTTGTTTTTCTTTACAATGTTTTAGTCACTGAATAAGCTGTTCTCCCAATTCCACTGATTTTACCCTGCAACTGATGTTCACACCTTGAGTTCATCACCCCATCATCAGGAGGTAAGTAATTTGCGTTATCTTCCCATCTTCAGTCCTCTGGAATCATAGGTAGCCAATGCATTGGTCAGAATTCTTGTGGATTTTACAGTTGTTTTCTTTACAGTATTGTTGTTACTAATAAAAATTCTTCTCCTGCTTACTTCACTTTGCTCCGCATCGGTCTGTACAGGCTTCCCAGGTTTCTGTGAAATCGTTTCTTTTTTTTTTTTTTTTGCTACACAATAATGCTATAATCATATGCAATAATTTGTTCAACCATTTTCTAATTGATGGGCTCTCCCTTTGTTTCCAGTTCTTTGATGTAACAAACAAAAAAAGGAGTTTGTATTAATATTTTTGTCCAAATGGGTTCTTTTCTTCTTTCTTTGACCTCTGTGGAATACAGGTCTAGTAATGGTATAGCAGGGTCAAAGAATATGGACAATTTAGTGATTTTAAGGATATAGTTCCAAATTGCTTTCAAGGATGACTCCACCAATTCACAGTTCCATCAACAATAGTGCTCATTAGTGTGTTTGTCTTCCTGTAGCCTCTCCAACAATTGTAATGTTTTTTCATTTTTGCTAACCTGACAGGTATATTGTGGAACTTCAGGGTTGCTTTAATTTGCATTTTTCTAATTACTAGTTATTTGGGACATTTTTAATATAAGCTTGGTAGCTTGATTTCTTCCTTTGAGAACTGCCTATTCATAGCCTTTGACCATTTATCTACTGGGGAATGGCTGTCTTTCTTATTCTCCTGAATCAGTGTCTTAAATATCTGGGATACAAGATCTTTATCAGAGAGAATTGCTATACAGATTTTTTCCCAGTTAACTGATTTCCAATTTTTAACTGAATTGATTTTGTTTGTATAGAAACTTTTTAATTTACATAATGAAAATGGCCTATTTTTCTCGTGAGCTTCCCGGTCCATGTTATGAAATTATTTCCTTTCCTGTTCCTCTTATGTTTGAAGGGAGCTTATATCTAGCTCATGTATCCATTATTTGTTAGAAGTTTATTGAGCAGATTATAGGGAATGATTTAACTCTAGTTCTAGAAGGTAAAATTCCAATTTTCTCAGCCATTTCTGCTGAATGGTAAATCTTTACCCCAATAGCTGTGTCTATGAGTTTAATGAACACTATGACACTCTGTCAAATGCTTCTGGTGCTATGTTCCACTAACCAACTTTCCTGTTTTTTAACCTGTGCTAAGACGTTTCAGGGAACAGTGCTTGGGGGTACAGTATGAGATCAAGTCCTATTTGGGCCTTCATACTTATTTCATTATTTTCCTTGAAATTCTTGATGTTTTGTTTCTCCATATCAATTTCACTTTAGTTTCTTCTAATTCCACTAAACAACCTTTGGTAGTTTGATCAGTATGGCATTGAATCTGTAAACTGACGTAGTATTGTCCTTTTTATTATGTTGGCACGGCTCAACTATGGTCGATGAAGAGCTCTTGAATTATTTCAATCTGTTCTTACTTCCACCAAATGTTTCGTAGCGCATTTCCTGTGCATGTCACGGTATGTGAACTCCCAGCTATTTCATAGGTTCTGTAATTATTCTGAGAGAATTTCTTCTTCTATCTCTTCTTGTTGAATTTTGATAGTGATACATACAAAGGCTTTGTTGGTTTATTTTATAATAAATTATCATCGAATGCAAGCTCCTTGAAAACCTAGATTATTTCATCCATAGTATTTATATCCTAATACCTAACAAAATGCCTAGCACACAGAAGGCCCTTACTAAATACTTGGTAATTTATTGATAAAAGATGCTTGTTAATTGGTGACAGCCTGCTAATTTATGCTGAAGATATTATTTCATTGAATTTTAGTTGACTCTCTAGAGCTCTTTAAGTAAATCATCATGTTATCAACAAAAAGCAGTAAGTCTATGCCCATTCACTCAATATCTTTTCTTCATCTAATACCTTGTAAGTAGTATTTCTAGAAGTATATCAAATAATAATTCTTACAATGGACAGCTTTGCTTTAGCTTTGGTCTTATTGGAAAGACCTCTAGCCTTTACAGATAATGCCAGCTCTTAGTTTTACCTTCTTACTATTTACTCTATTAAGTATCAGTCTTTTTTATTCATGTTTTTCAATATTTTTAACAGAAAGAGGTACCGTATTAAGTCAGTCTTTTTGCTCATGTTTTTCAATATTTTTAACAGAAAGAGGCAATGTATTTTGCAAAAAGACTTTCCTGCATCATAATTATATTATTTTATTGTATTTGTTATTAATATGATCTATCACATTTATAGTTTTCCTAACATTGAATCAATCCTATATTCCTGGTAAATATCAACCTGATCATGGTATATAATCTTTTAAATAAGTTAATGTAGCCTCTTTGCTAATATGTTATTCAATAATTGATGTCAACATTCAATACAAGTATTGGTATGTAACATTCTTTGTTTTATCTTTTTTTAAACTATTAATCATTAAATATTTACTACACAGAAATCAAAATAGACATGTGTGAGTCTGCCCATAAACTTCAGTCATACTCTCACAAATTATACTGTGTCAGTGGGGAAGAATGGACAAATACTTATAGAAACCCATCAAGGAGGTAGATATTTGGGGAAATTCATCTTGCTGGGTCTGCTTTACTTTCTTTAGTTTAGGTATCAGGTCCATAGACAGAGATTGGTAGGATATTTCCTTTCCATATTTTGGCAAAGAATTTATATAATATTGGAATTAATTGTACTTTGAATATTGAATTCACTTACAAATTTACATGCTCTTTGATTTTTTTCCTTTGGAAATTCCATTATGGCTTGTTTGATTTCTTTTTCTTAAATTATATTATTGAAGTTCTTGATTTTGTGTTATGATCATCTAGACATATAATTTTCTTAAATATTCATCCATTTATGGTATCAGTTTTGTTGACCTATTATTATGCAAAATAGCCACTAATAAGTTGCTTTATTTCCTACTCATTTGTTGTGAATTATTTTTAGTTTTTATATTGCCAAGTGAGTCTTCCTTTTTTACATTACATTAGCTAACAGTTTATCTTTAATGTATTTTTTTTAAAAGGCTCCTAGTTTTATTTACCATTTCAGTGGTTTTAAAACTTTTAGTCCCTTACTGTGTGTCAGTCTTCTGTGTAAAAATAGCCCAAATCTGTTTTCCAAGGATCGATTTTTGCCATCCTGTGATAAATCTTTTTTGGATACAGCTACCTATGAAACAAAGAAAAAATTGTATATGGTCATCAGCCCCATGTATTACACTAATACTTCTGCAGTCATTGAGGCTGAAAAATGTGGAGAAAAGGGCAAAGGAATTATGAATTACAACGTTTTTAGACCATCAAGAAATTTTATTTGACTGTTGGTACTCTAAATGTGAGATCTTTGTCCAGTGATGAACAATGGGACATATTGCTGAAGGAGCTAAATAGTATCAACCTTGTGATTCTTGCTATAAATAAAACCAAAAGAAGGAAATTGTAGCTAAATGCAAAGACTCCAAGGTATTTAGAGGTAAAGAAGAGGCAAAGAAATGAACTGGTGGCGTAGGTTTTATTGTAGACCCAAAAGCTATAATAAATACTGTCTCATTGGATATTTGGTAATGTTATTTCATGGGATATTACAGAACTGAAAGTAAGTATTTGCAAAAAAGACCTCCATAGGAAAAGAAATTGCAATTTACATACCAGCATGAGTTGATAAAGACTAAATGGTGGAGAAATTCTACTAAAAACTGCATACACTACATAGACTACTCTGATACTTGGTAACTTCAATGCAAAAATGGGAAAATGTAAAGTTAGGGGAAAATACATGGGAAAGGATGGTTCAAGAGAAAGAAATGAGAGAAGTCAAAGACTTATTAAGAAGTCCTATGCCTTTAACATCATGAATACTGGTCTTCAAAACGACAAATGGGAGGTGCTGGACTTGGCAAGCACAAAATGAAAGCATAAAGATTTAAAACTGACATTTTAAAGGATGGGAAAAGACTTACAAATAAATTATCACTGAATCAGTGGCTTGTGTACAGTCATTTTCAGAGCTGACAAGAAGAAAAAAATTCTAATTAAAAAAGAGATGGAGTAAAAAAAGGTTTAACTTGGACTTATTTAAACAAGGGATTAAAAAATGGAAAAGGAGACACAGACAATGGAAAAGACACTGATACCAATTATAGTAATTTCATCCAGCAGTTAAACCAATGTAAATTAACTGCTACAAAGAAACTTAAAGAGCCTGCACACCTTAGTCAGCAAACATTATTTGTCAAAAGAGAGAGAATGGTCAAAGATAATACTGTTAGAAAACAAGCTGGTCTGTAAAACTCATTATAATGATAGAGTACAAATTATAAGCAGTATCATACCTTATACAGCAGAGAGATGCAATGGAAGAAAAATCCAGTTTAAAGAAAGTTTGACAAAAATGTCCAACCAAGCAAAGTAATTCAAAGGATATTCAAGGATGAAAATGGAAGAGAACCACAGAAAAAAAAATGAAAAAGATTTGCAAGAACCATTTCAACCAATTTTTTGTTCCCCAAGAAAATGGAATCATCGCACTTAGACCTGAACATCACTGTTCCTAAAGTGCTTACAAAGGAAGCAGAAATGGCACTAAAAGAACAGAAGAAGGGAAAAGCAGGCAGATTGTATCTGATATGGAGAGAGGAGCTTATAGTTGGGAATACATAATTGTGAGGACGTTGTAGAACTAATAAGGAAGGAATCTGGAGGAGAGGAAGCTATAAAAGGTATAGAACAAACACAAACCTTGTTAATGCCCCTAAAGAGATGTCTGAGAAAACAATAACTGTCAACCAATATGCCTACTCTCTTGTCAGATCATCTATAAATGAACTGAGGGCATCTTCAATGGGAGTATTAGTAGAGAACAAGCAGGCTTCCACAAGTCATACTGAACAATCGTCCGCGTTTACCATTTTACAACTGACTGAAAGATAAAGAGAAGATAAAATTTCATTGTGTTTATTGCTTGTTGATTTCAACAACAAGGAACATCCAACTTGTCAGGACAAAAACACGAATAGCCTCTTTCACAACCTGTCTCCCATCACAGAGCAAACTCATTTAGGAGTCGTTAGAAGATGTAATCCACTTATAATAAAAATCAGGTGAGGTATAAAACAGCGATGTTTGCTCATCAAAACTGTTTGCCAGAATGATAGGGGAGATCCAGATAGTAGAAAGATTTCCTGTGGGTTGAAAGGTCCTCTCGAAGTTCCTTTTTGCAGATGACATTATATTCATTGCATCAAGTCCCAAGATGCTGAAAAACTTCCTGAAAAGGATCTATAATCACTCAACAGAGTTTGGTATGTCCATCCAAATGAGAAAGACCATACAGAGGAAGAATATCTGTTGCTCATATTTCAGTATGTATCTGTGTGAACCTCCATAGACTTTGTTCAACAATATATTCATCTGGAATAGTACAAATGGACAAAGAGGTGGGCCCATAGCGGAAGAGGAAAAAGGACTTGGATGGCTTTGGAGAAACTGCAGAGCACTCTTACTGACCCTCAAGATCTCCATAACTGCAAAGGCCTATCTTTTCAATACAAATATTTTACTGGAAGACTTAGTACATACAACTTCATCTAAAGATAAGCATTACACAGAGGGCAATGAAAACTTACACAGTGAGTCTGAGCAGGCTGCAACATATAACCAACAAGAAACTCTGAAAAACAGAAGTAAAGGATGTAATCAAGAAACAGTATGAAAGAAAAAGATGGGCTGGACACATGACAAGAGGAATCACAGGTAGACAGAATGTTCCACTGGTACCCCTTGATGTCCAGAGGACACAAGGAAGGCCTCTAGCATGTTGGATGGACCCTCTGTGATTAAACTTTGGAGAGGACACACATGCAGGGCTGGGTTGATCTAGAAGGCTTTGGAGGGGAACTCTCAAATTGATGAGATCAAATATATACTTGAGTACTGAGTGAATCTTTATGTTTCAAGAATTCAATGTATTTTGATTCTGATTTCTCCTACCCACTCTCCCCTCACCTGTTATGGGTCCATGCCATTCGCATTCACCACCACAGATTTTAAATTTTGTATCAATCTATCCTCTCATAATTTTTTCTTCTTGTCCTATGAGAAGGCAGTAGAAAAAAGCAAAAAACAAAAACAAAAACCAAACTGTACTCTGTAATTGAAATTATCTACTCCACTGTCTCCCCTTCCTTCACCAAACCCAGACCCCCTGTATTTTCTTTCTCTCTTTTTAAATACCCCTTTATGCTCAAGCACCTAAAGCTGAAGTTTGTTTTACTCAGGAGTATTAAAACTTCCTCTTATACCTCCTTTCCCTTCCCCTGACCCACTTATATTCCTATGGGGTACGTTTCTGTTCGTCCTTCATTCTTGAAGAGGACTGATGATGCTGCAGGGTCATGGCCAGACTAGTGCTTGAACAGGACTTAAGTGAAGTAGAATCGCAGAAAACTGTTAAACTCACTCTCTCTCCAGAGTCACGGAAGTTTAATGGCAAGACAAAAGTCAGGATGACTGGTGATGGCCTAGGATGCAGTGGTTGACCTTGGTGTTTTCAATGTCTGACTCCAAAGCATCTGCTGCCTTTGTGGTTATTGGAACAAACTATTCTCATCTACCCATTCCAGTGATTAAGCATTCACATGCTTAGGGTAGACACTCCCCTAACTCTCCAATGGATTTGTGGTCCATTGGTTCCCCTCCGTCTGGTTTAGCCTATCTTACTGGGGAGGACCACTGTGCATGCTACAGGTTCTTGAAGCCACCGGTGAGAGTTGAGTGGACAATAAAGGGTGGATAAGCGGCCCTGAAAAGGGTTTGGCAAGCCCTCAGACCAGAGGTGCTATCTTCCTTGAACAGCCATACACCCTTGAATAAAATGTTTTTCTACACCAAATAACTTGTGTGTGTGTGTTCAATCCTCCTTTAAGATGCAACTAGCTGGCACAGTGGAGACAGTACTGGGCCTGGAGTTAGGAAGACCCGAGTTCACATCCACCTCCACTGGTCATGTGATCTTGGCAACTCACTTAATTCGTTTGCCTCAATTTTCCTCAACTGCAAAATGGAAATAATAATAGCATCTATCTGTTGTGAGGAACAAGTAATATTTGTAAAGTGCCTGGCACTTTATATAACTCGGTGCTATATAAATAAATGCTTATTCCCTTCCTCTTTTTATCTGATTTTGACAAAAGTGAGGTTACAAAACATACACTTTCCCCATACTTTCCTCCATGTTGGTATATACTCTAATCACATATACCATTTGTGTGAAACGGTAAGTTCTTCCCACATCTTCCTAACTTCTTTCCTTTAATATTCCTTCCTGCCCCTCCCTTTTGTTTCCTCTCTTGAAACCAACAAAACAGAACAAAAGCATACCCAGGCCCTGTATTTGTTTTATTTAACTCCTTTTGTAATCCTTAAAGATATCAGGATTCTGAAGGGACACTTGTCTCTTCTCTCCATTAGAATATAAGTGCTTCATCATGGTTTAATGACCTTTTCTAATTGCTCAAATGTATTTCCCTTTCTAGATTTCTTTTGAATCTAGTATATGAATTTTAAAGTTTCTATTTAGCTTTGGTCTTCCCACCAGGAATGCTTGAAAGCTCTCTTTCTGTTTAGTAACAATACATTCTTTTTCCCCTAACAGGAAACATTATTGCAGAGTGAACCAGTCTTTATTGTCACCCTTTACCTTTTCTCTATTAACATATTCCAAGGTTTTCTCTCCTTTTTAGTATATGCACACAGTCTTGTGTGATACTGAATGTGGTTGGTACTTGAACTGCTTCTTTCTGCTTTTTTACAGTATATTTTTTCTTTGACTTGGAAGTTGTGGCTTTTGGCCATGATATTACATTTATTTTCAGTTTGGAGTTTCAGCAGATAAGCAGTCTTATTCTCACTTTTCCTTTGGTTCTACTAAGTCTGGGCAGTTTACTTTTAGGATTTCTTGATGTATGGCACTTGGGTTTTTGGTTTGGTTATGGTTTTCAAGGACTCGTTGGCGTTCAATGATTTTTAAAGTATCTCTACTAAACCTGTTTTCCAGACAAGGTTTTTTTAATAATTAATAATTTAATAATAATTTCCATTTTCTTCTATTCGACCTTCTTCTAATATTCTCATAGAGTGAGTACTGATTGCTCCATTTGATTTTTCAAGGAGCATAACACCTCTTAGGTAAACTATCCAACCTTCCTTTCTAAGCTATTTGTTCTTCTTTCCATGTTTTCCCTTCAGAACTAAAATTCTATTTTTAAAATCTCTTGCTTCACTTCCTCTAGCCCCTCTTCTAGTACTTCCGGTCAAACCAATTTTTTTCCTCTGAGGTTCAGCTTGCAGTAGCTGTGGTGTCACTTCTGCTTCAGAGTTCACCCCTCGGGCTTCTCTGCTAACACGTATTTCTTCACCGTTTGACGTTTTCTTCCATCCACTCCTATTTTCAGCCCCAGTTTTTAGTTTGGGCATGTGAGCTCGGACGAGGATTCTCTGGCACTATTAGAAGCACCGTATCTCCCTTTTGGTCCTGTTTTCTATGTAGTCTAGTATGCTGATGATGTAGAACTATTATCTTAGCATAATTAGACTCCTACCTTTAACCCAATCCTTGTCTCTATATCAATTTCTTAGTAGTTAGCGAGGGATCCTGCCATTGGCCATTTTGTCTCCTCCTGGCATAATTCCTAACTATTTATTAGTTCTAATTCCTATTTGTGTCCTGATAGGCCTAAGGGGATATTAGAGACTATGCTACTCTCAGGCCTCTTGTATGGTCCACCTGGCACTACTACCCAGGACCCTGCACTGGTCCTGTCTCCTGCTCAAAGGATTGGATCGCTAGGCTCTGTCTCCTTGGACAGAAATCTCCATAGGCTGGTTCTCTGTCACCTTCTGTTCCTACAGGCAATGCCAGTATCTGGCTTCAGACCCCTAATTACTACACATTGCATTGGCCTGCAACTCTGCCTTGTCATTCAGAGTACTGGAGGTTTCAGAGAGGTTTGAAGGAACTTGTGCTGGCTTCACTGGCACTCCTTCCCCTTCATCCTCTAGCTTCTAATTCATTTCTCAGAGTTTGCACTGGATTTCCTCAAGCAACTCCTCTCTCTGCCTCTGAAAGCTTCTGAATTAATTTGTACTTGTGTGGAAGAGGAATTTTCCAATTTCTTTATCTTTGCTTTTTCTGGAGTCTTCTTCAGATATTTGCTGGGGCTTCTGTCAGAGAGATGCTCTTCGGAGTGCTAGGTCTAGCTTCAAGTCAATTTGAGTTAAAACCCAGCCTCAATATTTATTAGCTATGTGATTCTTGACAAATCACTTAAACTCTGTCTGCCATGGTTTTCTGAACTGTAAAATGGAGATAATTTTATCACAAGGATACACGAGGAGAGAATCAAATGAGAGATTGATAAAGCGCTTAACAGTGTGTAGCACATACTAGTAATTTAGTAAATGTATACTTCCTTTCCTTTCCATCTTAACTACAAGCTATTCTCTTAATTAACCAATCTAATGGCCTTTTTTTCACTCCTCACTCTGCTAGATCCCTCTACTGCATTTGGTAATGGGGACTACTGCATGGGTCATTAACTTAGTTTCCTGGTCTCCTACCTCCCCTCTCCAATCAGTCTTTCGGCCATCTGTCAAAACTGTCTAAAATCTGAGAACACTATCTTCGTATTCAAAAATGTTTCAATGGCAGCCTTAACTGCAGGATGAGATAGGAATGTCTCTGGCAGGATTGTTGCTCTCCACTTCTGTCTCTGTCCCTCTGCGAAAACTGTCCCCCAAACCTGAAATGCACACAAAGGCTTCTCTCCTCTGTCTCTTATAACCCCTGGCTTCTATCAAAGCTCAACATAAGCATGACCCACTGATGGGGTATGAGCCCAAGCCAAGGCCTTTGTCTCTTAGCCTAAAAGAGTTTTGGTCCCATTTGTCTAAAGGGCCCTTGAAAACCTCACCTCGAAAGCTCTTTGGATTCCCCTTATTTGATCTAGCATTCTCTTGAGGTCTATATTGCCATGCCCAGACACTCCCCACTCCTGATCCTAACAAAATCCTATTGTCTGGGCTACAGGACATTCCTATCAAGATCCTTCCTAGCTTTTCCATTCCAGGCAGACCTCCCCTATCAAGACCATCCCTGTAGCCCCAGGATACCCGGCATTCTGATTCTTCCCTCGGTATATAAGATCCTTCTTGTTCCCATGAAGGAGCGCAAATTCAATCTAACTCAGACTTAATCTAGCTCAGATTGTAGCTGGCCAGCTTATTCATACAAATGTTACAAATGCTTAGTCTCTCTAAGAGCCAACCCAATATGGCAAATCTTTAATAAATACTGTTTTACTTTGGCTGAAAGAAGGCTTCAGTCGAATTCATTCGGCAGGTCTCAGAGTATCAGTATTTTGGGGTCCCAAGTGCCCCAAACCTCAACACCACCACACAGCCATTCCCTGATGCCCAAAGGAGTTACTGCCTTTCTTGTCCCTGCCTGATAGTATCTGGTATGTACTTTGCATATATTTTGTATTTACTTAGATTTCTACATGGTTTTTTTCTGATAGTTTTTCCCAATAGAATTTTAGCTCCTTGAGAGCAGGAATTATTTCATATTCATTTGTAAATTTTTGCATTTCCTCAGTAAGTTAGGTGGGGAAAGTATTCTGGGAATCAGAAAGAACCAGGTAAATACCACTGAAATTCCATCAGTATATATTCTGCCATTCACATGGCCCATCTTGAAGTAATCAACTATAGGTAGAAATAATTACTTCTGTGAAGTTCCCAAGCTCCCAGAGAATCAGTATTGAACTGTCAGGGATCACCTCCCAACTCCTTTCCATGGTTTTCTTCTTCACTGTTTCTCCATCACAAAGCATTTTGTGCAAATCTATTTATCTCAACTTGCTTGAGTCTGCCCATCTACAGAATGAGTACCATCTTTTTTATTTCTAAACAGGATTAAATGAATCACATGTTCAATGTAATACTATTTTGTGTTCTGTAATCTGTCTGTATGTGACCTTGAATGATATTCACAAAAAATAACATTCCAAGTGAAAAGCACCAGATTATGTTTATGTGTACTCATTCAATTTTAACCACAGCTAAACAAGGCTCTTTCCCCAGCTTAAGCTGTCTTAATAGCACTAGTTCTATACTGTGGCACTAAAAGTGGTCTCAAAGCTATAAAATGTCATAGGGAGACAGAGAGCCGAATCTTATAATAAAAAATTTTTTTAAAAAGTTTACTCCATTTTATAGAGTAAGAAAATGAGGCCCAGAGAAGGGGAAGTGACTTGTCAAAAGATAAAGTAGGTATTAAGTAAGTAGCAGAGCTGGGTATAGAGATAAGAACTAGACTGGAAATCAGCAAATTAAAGCCTAAGGGACTATTTTTGTATGCTTGCTTTTACATTTTGAAAACAATGAAATCTTATTTTAAAAAAGAAAAACTATTCCTAACTCTGGCTACCTCTCCCAGTTGGCCCCAGAGACAGATGATAGTACAATTAATAGCCCAAACCAAAGAAGAGTCATTAATGATTTGTCATTAGCCAAAGTAGAAGGAGGTCTCCGGTAGAAAGACCTAGCAATTTGTGCAGGTTCCTGTACCATTTAATGTTTTTATTAATGAACTGGATAGTCACTGATGACATAGTCCTTAAATCTACAGATGGCACAAAGCTGGATGAAAGAGCTAATACACCAAATACAAGAGTCCAATACAAGTTCTTCATAGGCTAAGGACACCAGGCTGAACCTAATCATATGAAATGTAATAGCAATAAATGGAGAGCCTTCATGTTGATTCTAAAACCTACTTCATAAATACAAGAGATGGAACAGGTATGGCTAGAAAGAAATTCATCAGAAAAAACATCTAGGTTCTGGTGTTCCACAGGAGACAAGTGTGTAACATGGCAGTCAAAAAAGCTAATTTGATCCTAATTTTAGGTCTAAACTCATGATTTCATTTGTGTGGGTTACTCTCAATGTAGAAGTTTCCTCCATTGGTACAGATCAGCAACCTGTCTGTAACTTAAAGTCTTAGAGAACTTGCTGGGGCACTGAGAAGTGAAGTTCATGGTTGGGTAACTAGTATTTGTCAGAAGCCGGGCTTGAATTAGGTCTTCCTAATTCCCAGGCACACCTGTCCACTCCATTGCAATCTTAGGTTGCTTTCAAAGGGTCACAGAATCTAGATTAGGGTTGGGAAACCTGTGGCCTGGCGGCACATGTGACTCTCTAGATCCTCAAGTATGGCCCTTTGACTGAATCCAAACTTCACAAAATAAAAGGATTTGCTCTGTTTAACTTGGACTCAAAGGGCCCCACTTGAAGGTCTGGAGGCTGAAGCTTCCCCATCCCCAGTCTAGGCATTTACAGTTGTGTAGATTACATCTGGAACATTATTTTCAGTTCTGGTCATCACACTTCTAGGAAGGGGAACCACTGACTGCTGAACATCCAAAAGAGGGCCAAAAGGGTCACTGAGACCATAACTACTAATTAAAGGAACCAGGAATGCTTAGCTAGGGGAAAATGATAGCTGTCTTCAAGAATCTGAAGGGCTGACAAATGAAAGCAGGATTAGATTTAAACAAAAGAACCAAACTAGGAGAAACGGGTAGAATCTGGAAGGAAAAAAAAGGAGATTTGGGCTAGCTCTAAGGAAAGGTTCCAAACAAGAAGAGTCGTCCAAAAGTACGCTGGGTTATCTCAGGAAGCAGGGTGGGTTCTCCTTCGTAGAGGTCTTTAAACAAAGGCTGGATAGCCACTATCCAGATAGATTATAGTGAAAAATTACTGTTTAAGCGTAGATTGGGCTGGCTGAATCCAGACTTCATGGAGTTCCATCAAGTCTGGATTCAGTTCAAGGGTGGCACTTGAGGACCCCACGTAGCCTCGAGGCTGCGCTTCCCGACCTCGGTAAGTAAAGCTTTTGCAAACGTTAAAGCCAGTAAGTGTCCATCACCACGGTTAAGAGTTAGAACCGACCCCTTCCTCCGGAGAGGCTCCCGGGGTCAGGACCGAGCCCTCCCCTCCCCGGACGGCAGGGACACTCACACTCAGCTCGGCTCGCAGCTGTCCGTACTGTTCCGAAACCCAGAAGCCTCTCCGGTCCTCCAGGGCGATGTACGGCTTGTCCGGGTACCTGGCCCTGAACTTCTTCAGGAAGCCGCCCTCGAAGTCGGCCAGCACCCCGTCCATGTCCACGAGCACCCGAAGGGGCCTGTCCCGCGCCGGGCCGCCGGACGAGGAGGACCGGACCAGGGCCCGGGGGCTCTGGGCCCGGCCGAGCGACCACCCGAGCCGAATCATGGCCCCCCGCTCAGCAGCATAAGCCCCCGGGCCGGCCGGCAGCTCGGGGGCCCGGGGCCGGGGCGTCCAGGGGAAGGGCCTCTCCTCCTCCTCCCGGCTTCTCGCGCCTTTCTCCTTCTTCCCCTTTTCCTCTCTCAGCTGCCCCTCCCTTCCTGGGCCCACTCAAGTGCATGATCCCCGCTGGGAGCGCCGGGGAGCCGCCGCCGGAGCCGGAGCCGGAGCCGGAGCCGAGGGAGGCCCCCCGGTGCTCCCGAGCCTCGAGGGCGGGCGTCAGCGGGCGAACATCGGGGCAGCTCTCGGCCCCGAGCCCGACCCCCAGCGCCGGCGGAGGAGCAGGGGCAGGGGAGGGCCCGGAGGGGAGCTGGGCAGGGAGGCAGCGGCAGCGGCGGCCGCTAGTCCTCAGAAGCCGGGCGGAGGTCAAGCGGCTCCGCAGCCCGGCAACTGGAAACCGCCACAACCCGGCAGTGCTAGCCTTCAAGTTCCTGTTCTTAGCGCCGCCGGAACACTTAAAGCCGTAGGACCGCAGGAGGGGCCGGAGATTGGGGGAAGCCCCGCGGGGAAGGCGTATGTTCCTTTAAGAGGGAGGCTCCGCCTCTCACCCGGCTCCTCCTTCCCTCTGCCTGTCAAAGTAGAGTCCTTTGATGTGGGAAAAATGGGACCACGTGCTTTTGGAGTTTCGAACGGGTCCAACCATCTGTCCCGAGGGCTGTACAACTGCGTACCCAGCCCTCTCACCGCTAGATCAAAGACGAAGGAAAAGGACGGCTCTCTGTGGTGGTCAAGACCTGGCAATCGAGGGCATGCCCCTCAGTCGGGGAATGGCTGAACAAGTTGCGTTATATGATGGTGATGGACTTGTATAAGAAATGCTTATGGATTCAGAAAGGATGGTTTCAGAGAAACCTGGGCAGACTTATACGAACTGCTGCAAAGGGAAGTGAGCGCAGTACTGTGCGCGATAACAGCGATGTTGGAAGGATGCCCAACTGTGGGAGACTTAGCTATTCTCAGAAATTTTCAACATTCATTTTTTGAAAGATTTTGAGTTCTAAATTTTTCTCCCTCCCCAAGATGGCAAGGAATCTGATATAGGTTATACATGTACAATAATGTAAAACTCATGACTCAGGTTGTTAACGAAGAAACAGAAAAAAAGGAACAAAAACCAGGCAAAAAACCCAAAAAAGTGAAAACAACGTGCTTCAATCTGTATTCCAACAATATCAGTTCTTTCCTTAGATGTGGATAGCACTTTCCTTCATGAGTCTTTTGAGCTTGTCTTGGATCATTGCATGGCTTAGAGGAACTAAGTCATTCATAGTTGATTATGGAAACAATGTTGCTGTTACTGTGTACAATGTTTCCTGATTCCCACTTTACTTGAATCAGTTCATGTAAGTCTTTCCAGGGTTTTCTGAAATCAGCCTGCTTACCATTTCCTACAGCGCAATAGTATTCTATTATATTCATCGACTATAACTTGTTCAATCATTCCCTAATTGATGGGCATCCCATCTTTGTACAATTCTTTACCACGATATAAAAGAGATGCTATAAATATTTTTCTAGTGGGTCTTTTCCCCTTTTTTATGACTTCTTTGGGATACAGGATCTGTGTTTTCTTTTGCAAGATGGCTAATATGGAAATGTTTTGCATGATTGCACACATATAATTTATATCAAATTGCTTATCTTCTTAAGGAGGGTGGAGGGTGTGTAAGGAGGGATTGAACTCAAAATTATAAAAAATGGATGTTAAAAATTGTTTTCGCATGTAATTGGAAAAAATAAATACAAAAATTTTCCAGTACAACAATATACATATATACATACTGTTGAGTTTCGGGGTGGTGGAGACCCCGAAATGCCAACATGCCAGGTCCTGCTCGAATGAATTCTACACAAACCTTCTTAAAGCCAAAGAAAAACAAAGTTTATTAAAGATTCATCACATTAGGTTGACTCTTAAGGAGCCTAAGCAGGCCAGATAAAATCTCAGCTGGATAGAGTCTGAGCTGGACGGAATCTGAGCACCTTCATGGAGACAAGATGGAACTTAAAAACAGAAAAAGACAGACGGAAGAATCCAGGTGTTGCCAAGTAGTCTGGGGTAGATCAAATCCAGGGAGGATCCTGATGGGACTGGTGGGTAGTCCAGACAATCCACAATGCAGGCTAGGCAACTAGGACTTCCCAAGAATGCTAAGTAGTCAGGAATACCAAAAGGATGGTAGGAATATGAAGACAATGCTAAATAGTCTGGACAACAGGATTTTGATAAGATAGGGAGTATCTGGGCTGGGGAAAATGGGAAGGGAATCCAAGGAGCCCTCCCCAAGGAAAGAGACAAAAGCCCTCTGGATCCAAGGGAAAAAGGTCTCGCCTTGGGCTTTATTATTCATTACAACATTACAACATTATTCATTACAACAATAATGTATATATGTATGTATGCATGTGTGTATATGTATGTACATATATGTATACATGTATACACACACTTCATGCTTATAGCCTTAGAGCTCAAAAAAAGTCACTTTACTGGTGCTTCAGAGAGTCCCTCGGGCCCTAGTCTATTGAGCTTAACAAATATTCACTTTTAACTAAATTTGTGCATCACTGCCCTTACTAAGATTTTGTCAGAATGCACCCACCAAAGGCCCCAACAAGCGTATATTGCATCCCTCTGGTTTGAGAGAGAAGTGATGGGGGCAAGGGGGGTGGCCTGGAGAGAACTTACCTCCAAATTCAAGGTACTTTGTGAGTCACATTCATAAAACTATAGTTGATGAGCCCCTCCAGTTGCACTAACTATTACTAGTAAACCAGTGGACATGATTAGCCCAAAGCAAAGGCATTTACTGAGATAACAGCCGAAGAACAAACATAGGAATCCCCTACCCCTATAAACCTGGGGTGTACTCTCCCAGAACTACACACATGGACAGTGTGAAGAGCAGGCATATACAGAGCACAACAGCAGAAAAGAATACAAAGTGAACTCATGTAGCCATGCTAAGTCACACCTGCTGCACGGTCGGGACCTGATGCCCATTCCTTTTTAGTGCTGTCCTTATGCCACTCCCCTTGAGTACATTTAATACTAAGCACCTTACTCAGCTGGACTCCCTGGGCCTGCTTCTCTTGGCATATTAGTACCCAACAGCCAGAGTTGGCTCTCTTCTCAACTCACTCTCCACATTTCTTCTTCCCTAACCATCTTGACAACCACCTTGCACCATGCTCAGGAAATATTAACCCTTTTATCTACAGAAACTCTGTCCTGGTGGCTATCATTATCTTGATTGGTAACTGCTTCACTAAGACAACTATTTTAGATAAACCATTGTTCCCAGGAGTGAAAGACTCCCTTGGAGTCTCTCACAATCCCCATAAGTTTCTAGTCCAAAGTGATCCTTCCAGCTTTTCCTTATTGGATTGTAAACTCCTTGATGGCAGGGAGTCTTTGCTTCCCTAGGGGCTGATTTTGCTTCTTAAAGGGCCTGTACTGGCTAAGAAATAGAGTGATGGATCTGTGGGATAGATTAGGTACACAACACATAGTAGAAAATTACTACAGTAATCTCCTATTTGATAAACCCAAAGACTCCAGCTTCTGGGATTAAGAATTCACAATGTGACAAAAATTGCTGGAAAATACTATGGCAGAAACTAGGTATAGACTGGCATCTCACATGTATCCCAAGATAAGGTCAAGATGGGTACATGATTTAGACATAAAGGATAATACTATAAGCAAATTAACAGAGCAAGGAATAAATTACCTGTCAGGTCTATGGAGAAGGGAAGAATTTGCGACCAAACAAGGCAGAAAGAGCATAACAAGAGGCAAAATTGATAATTTTTATTGTATTAAATTTAAGTATTTACACAAACAAAACCAGTGTAATCAAGATTAGAAGGAAAGCAGAAAAATAGGAAACAATTTTTACAGCAAGTATCTCTGATAAAGGTTGCATTTCTCAAATGTGTGGAGAACTGAGTTAGTTTTATAAGAATACAAGTCATTCCTCAATTGATAAATAGTCAATGGATATGAATAGGCAGTTTTCAGAGAAGAAATCAGTCATTATAGTCATATTAAAAAATTGTTCTAAATCACTATTGATTAGAGAAATGACAATTAAAACAACTCTGAAGTACCATCTCACATCTATCAGACTAGCTAATATGACAGAAAAGGAAAATGATAAATGTTGGAGAGGATGTGGGAAAATTGGGACACTAATACATTGCTGGTGAAGTTGTGAACGGATCCAGCAATTCTGAAAAGCATTTTAGAACAATGTCTAAAAGGCAACCAAACTGTGCATAAAAAGGAACTACAATAAATGACTTAGCACATCTCAGCAATACAGTGATCCAAGACAAGCCCAAAATGCTATCCATATCCAGAGAAAGAATTGATGAAGTGGGCATGCAGATGGAAAAGCATACTATTTTCACTTTATTTTTTCATAGTTTTTCCTTTTTTTCTGTTCTACTTTCACAACATTAGTCATGTCTTCCTGACTTATTAAGAGGTATATATATATAAGAGTATATAGACCTTGAGTTCAAATCTGACCTCAGACACTTACTACCTGTGTTGGTCCTGAGCAAGTCACTTAATCCTGTTTGTCTCAATTTTGCCACCTGTAAAATGAATTGGAGAAAGAAATGGTGAACCACTCCAATATCTTTGCCAAGAAAACCTTTAAAGAGTGAAGAGTAGAACACGCCTGAAAATGACTAAACAGCAATAATAACAGGCATTTCTCTATACTGCTTTTAATATTCTTACATTAACAAGTCATCATCTCTGCTATCTGCCACTTTAGAAAAGTAAATACTCACCCTGAAAATTTAAGTCAGGCCCCTATGCTCATCAATATGAGCTGGCTACAATAGGCACCTGCCTATTGAACTCATTTACATTTACTGCATTCTGCCTGGCACACAGCTGGTTGTGTATTTGACTTACTGGCTTATAAACTCTTTAAAATTAGAAAATGTTACTTAGTATTTGTATCTCCAGCATCCAGGACTGCCTTGAAGAGAGTAACTATGTTTGCTGAACTGAATTCTCTCAAAAACATAGAGTGTAGATTCTTGGGAAGAACTCTTGTTGATTGTAGCCCATTACATTCAGAAAATTATGGTAGATGATTCAGAGAATTATCTTGGTCTCTGAAGGTCCCAGCTTTTGATGCTATTTCTTTAAATCTGCCCTCTCCTTTCAATTTCCTCATCTGAAAATTTTGGAAAGGTGGGAGGTGGAATGGATATTAGAACTAGATGATTTTAAAAGTTACCATTCTAAATGTAAAATGATATAGCATAATGACAAAAGATAGTGGACTCTGGGGATAATTATCTTCCTTGGTCACCATACTAATGTAATTCCAATTTAGGCAATTTTCCTAGCTCCTCATGCTGTTAAGATTGGAATGGGGAGTCCTTGGCACTGTGGAGGTGGCTTTTGGTGGAGGTGAGAGCTCACATCGGGTGGGATCATCCAGGAGAAAAATGCAGAGCTACCCCCCTGGCCAAGAGAGGCCACTGCAGCCATGCCTCATGGCCTACCAGGGATTTCTGCAGTTCCTTTGAGAATGTATGCAGCTCAACCAATTGATGCTGATATAACAGTCATAGGTTCTGGCCCTGGAGCATATGTTGCTTCTATTAAAGTTTATCAATTGGAATTTAAGACAGTCTGTGTTGAAAAAAATGAAACACTTGGTAGAACTTGTTTGAACGTTGACTGTATTCCTTCCTTTTTTTCTTTTTGTTCCTTTTTGTTAAAAATAAATTTATTTATTTAACTTTTTACATTCATTTTCACAAAATTTTGGGTTCCAAATTCTCTCCCCATTTTCCCCTCCCCCCACCCCAATACACCCAGCATTCTAATTTCCCCTATCACCAATCTG
>CM053772.1:123402414-123500500 GCA_028658325.1 Potorous gilbertii | reverse complement strand
ATGCAGAGACCTTTTGTAATGGAGCTGCTGCTGAGCTCCTGCCAGCTCTGGGAGCCTCTTGCTGCCTGCTGCCTCTACCACTGTCTCCTGAGGGGGCCTGAGTTATGGAGACACCCTGCTCCCCTCTTGGCCAGCCCAGAAGTGTCTCTCACTGACCTGTGTGTCTGTGGATGGAGGGACCTTTGTGGCTGCTGGAGATTCCATCCCTGAAGCCTGCTTAGATCTGCTTGCTCCTCTCTGTGCCACGTGACCAGGGCAAGGCTGGGCTCCACTCCCATCTGGTGCATGATACACCTTTGCGGTCAGTTTTTCAGGGCTCTCTGGAACAGAAATCTTCACTGTGTTTCTGGGCGGCTTCTGCTGTTCCAGAATTTATTGGGAGTTCTTTTTAGAGGAAATCCATGGGCTGTGGGCTCAGAGCTAGCATATGTGAGTCTTTCTATGCTGCCATCTTGGCTCCTCCCGACTGTATTCCTTCTAAAGCTTTATTGAATAATTTACATTTTTGTCATTTGGCTCATAAAGATTTTGCCAGCAGAGGAGTTGAAATTAAAGAAATCCACTTGAATTTAGAGAAGATGATGGAACAAAAGAATTCTGCAATAAAGGCTTTAACTGATGGAGATGCTCACTTATTTAAGCAAAATAAGGTCACCCATGTGGGTGGATATGAAATAACAGGCAAAAATGAAATCACAGCAGCAAAATCCGATGGCAGCTCTCAAGTTATCAATACACAAAATATTCTTACAGCCACAGGTTCAGAAGTTACTCCCTTCCCTGGAATCACTAATTGTATCATCTACCGGTACTTTATGCTTAAAAAAAGGTTCCAAAAAAAATGGTTGTCATTGGTGCAGGAGTAATAGGTTTGGAATTGGGTTCAGTATGGCAACAACTTGGTGCAGATGTGACAGCAATTGAGTTCTTACTTCATCTTTGTGGTATGGGAATTGACATGGAGATTTCTAAAAATTTTTAGCAAATCCTTCAAAAACAGGGATTCAAATTTAATTTAAATACCAGAGTTACTGGGGCTACCAAGAAACCTGACAGAAAAATTGATGTAGCAGTTGAAGCTGCTTCTGGTAGAAAAGCTGAAGTTTTCACTTGTGATGTATTCTTGTTCTGTGCTGGCTGATGACCCTTCACAAAAATTTGGGACTGGAAGAACTTGGAATTGAGCTGGACCTCAGAGGTAGAATCCCAGTCAATACCAGATTCCAAACCAAAATTCCAAATATCTTTGCTATTGGAAATGCAATTGCTGGCCCCATGTTAGCTCACAAATAAGAAGATGAACGTAGTATCTGTGTTGAAGGGATGACCGGAGTTACTGTACATATCAACTACAATTGTATACCTTCAGTGATCTATATGCATATTGAAGTTGCATGGATTGGTAAAACAGAAGAGCAATTGAAAGAAGAGGGTGCTGAGTACAAAATTGGAAAGCTTCCTTTTGCTGACAATAGCAGAGCTAACACTAATGCTGACACAGATGGCATGGTGAATGAAGATCCTTGGTCAGAAATCAACAGACAGAATATAAGGAGCACATATTCTAGGATCAGGTGCTGGAGAAATGAGAAACGAAACTGCCCTTGCTTTGGAGTGTGGAGCATCCTGTAAAGGTGTTGCAAGAATTTGTCATGCCCATTCAACTGTATCAGAAGCTTTCAGATAAGCAAACCTACTTTCATCTTTTGGCAATTAGTTTCTAAAATGAAATGAAATGAATGCACTTTTCTTCTGAAATATCAGAGAGTTTTGTGGAGGGCTTCTAATGTGGAAGATTCTCAGCTCTGAAACTCTAAGACAAGTATTTTTGTTCAGAGAGCAAGTATTTAATAAACAGGTTTAGATGAAGTTGAATGACCCAGCAGCTATATATTAAATAAATTTAATAACTATTCACTTTCTGTGCATTGAGTACTGCAGAAGTAAAACTTAAAGGAAAGCTGGTAACTGTGAATTTGGTAAGAATATGCAAGCTTTCTGTAGTATTAAAGAACTGTTTAATTGTTATACTTTGCTAGTTTCCATCCAAAAACACTTATTTCTTCCCAATGATTCAGTCATTTTGAATGTACCTGCCTTGGCGTAGCTGGACTACAGTATGTGAAGTGAGTTACATTAAAAGATAGATTGATCTAGTGATTTATATTTGGTTTTCATATTGGAAACAAGTAATTTAAAATGAATAAAAAGTTCATATATGGATAATAGAATAGTGTAAATATAGGAAATAAATGTTAATCATTTAATTTTTATTAAACCATTGAATTTTTACAGTCCAGAGATAGACATGTTTGGGGGGGGGGGCGGAAATGGAATTTCCAAGATAACATCATTGTAAATGAGAAGTATTACATACATTCAGGTGACACTGCTACAATCTAATATCATGTTTTTGGGACATAGGATTAGTTAACTAATTGAAGACACAAATGAGTTTTAAGCACTCATTTGGTATTCGCTAAAATGGGTTAGCACTATCTTTGGAATGTAATTTTTATAAGGTCTAGGACTTTCTAGTTCAATCTTGAAAATGAACAATTTTCAAATCAAAATGTTTAATGCTACAGGTCATATCTTCAGTATTTTCTATGTTTTGGGAAAATGGTAACCATTCAAATGGCCATTTTAGATACATGGATATATGTTCTGTGAACAGATGTGGAAGGAGATGATGCATCAGAGAAAGCCCCGACATCAGCAAAACTCTGAACCTGCTTATTCTCTTTCCTTATTTAGTTATTTCATTCTCCAATGTATCTAGGAAATAAGGAAAGTGTTTTCTTCTAATACTATATGAATTATTGTTTCTAAAAATGCTATAAAATTACATTGTTAATGAAAACAGAATTCCTCTTGTAATGATTACTCTTAAAATTATGAGTTTTTATATATTGGGCAGTAAAGAAAAAATAGGTCTGTAACTATGTAACAATATAAATTACTATAGGATGGTTCAGAAGGCATTTATTAATTTTGGGGTATATTCAGTCAAGAAATCTACTAATTTCTAAAGTAGTGGTGATTCAGAAATTCTTACTCAATGCAGTCAGAATGGATGTACATACATATTTTTTGAAGAAATATAAAAATGTTAGTTAAGATTAGCATATGCTGTCACTCAAACATAAGTACTCAGGGTGGGTCTAACTGTTAAATTTTAGTGACTTAGCTTGTTTAGTTGTTCAGAGTCGGTACCTCTGACATTGTTGATTGCTTTTTTGGCAACATGGAAAGATAAGATGTTGTCATTATTAAGGATTTACTTCTTTTAGAGATGTACCAAGGTTACTCAATTTTCAGTCCCTTAGAATATTGAAACCTTATTTCAGATTATTGTCTATGACTCTAACTTCACGAAATCATATCTGAACTCCAAATTGATACGCACATGAGGGGAAAAGGAGTTACTTGGAAGAGAGTTGGCATGATTAGTAAAAAGGAAATCAGAGGTGTCAGACTTGGGACCAAAACTGAATTAAAATGATATTGGGAATTATTTAACAAAATAAATAAAAATATAACCTAGAAAAAAAAGGATTATGGTGGGATTGTCACCTTTACTTCTTTTTTCTTAAACTTATATGGTGATGTCATTATGAGTTTGGCCCATTGCCAACCAACCCCCTACATGAAGTACTCTATAATTTAGAATATTAGAGATGTCCCTTATCTTTTTAGTCCAACCTGAATGTTTTGCTAAATTAAAAGTTGTAAAGGTTTAAAGTAGTTATTAAGTTTTGAATTCGTATTCTTCAGTAAATATTTGGGTAGAGAACTCTTTACCATTATTGTTCCAAAAGAGTCTGTTTTGTTCCTCCCAGATTTCTTCCTTGTGTTGACTGTTTTTTTTTTATTTTATTTTTTTACAATAAAGATGGGGCAATGTCACTCTAGGAATTTAGCACAGTGTTAGGTAAACTGAGCCTCTAAAAGGAACTAAGATTGAAAACCTGCATGGCCAAGAGCTATTGTGTTATTATAAAAGACTGTTGAGGCAGGGTTAAATGTTTTTAATTGATTATGAAGGGAATGTGGGAAAGAATTGTTCTTTCAATTAACATTTTCTCAGTTGCCTACTAAGTGCAAGATCCTGTGTTAAGAACTGGAAATATAAAAACAAAACAAAAATGAAACTCCCTGACTTCAAAGAGATTTCACTCTTTAGGGGGGATTTTGCTTGTATACAGATAAGTATAGATACAAGGTAACTTGAAAAGGGAGAGAATACTAGCAATAGGAAAAGTTGAAGAATTCAAGAATCCTAGCTTACTAGCTGTGCGACTTTGAATGAGTCCCTTCCTACACTTGGCCCTCTGTTTCCTTGTCTGAAAAAATGAGGGGCTTGAAATGTTTTCTTGAGTTTGAACATTTTAAGATTCCAAAACTAAAAAGGAAATGTGTTCGATTATTTATTTAATTGTGGGTAGGAAATGGCAACCTAAGTGCAAGATAATGAAATGTGAGTGTGGGGATGGAAAATGTTTAAGCTGATTATAAAGATAAATATGCTAGAGGAAATGCTAAAGTCTTTTAATGGTTGTTTTCTTTAGTTCTTTCTTGTCTGACCCTAACTCATCCCATTTGAGGTTTTCTTGGCAAAGATCCTGGAGTGGTTTACCATTTCCTTCTCTAGCTCATTTATGAGTGGAGAAACTGAGACAAACAGCATTAGCTGACTTACCCAGGGTCACACAGTTAGGAAGTGTCTGAAACCTCTGAAGTCAAATCTGAACTCAGGAAGATAAGCCTTCTTCCTGATGCTAGGCACAGCACTCTATTCACTTCACCACCTAGTTGCCTTACATGGGGAGATCCTGGGTTCAGTGTCTTTTAAAGCACTCCCTTGGGGCCAAGCTAGCCTTCATACGGTTTGATAACTCTAGATTTCTTTTGGGTAGCCAGGTACTATGCTAAGTGCTGTGCCAGGTACTGTGCTAAGTGCTAGAATGTGTGTGTGCATGTTCGTCCATTGCCAAAGAAGACCATACTATCAGAGAAATGATGACATGACTTGCATTTGACTTTGTTTTGAGCGAGGGAGGGCTGTGCAGGTCACCAACCTCACTTCTCCTCCAGAGTCCTCTCAATACATCAGGATGACTGAAGGTGACCCAGGATGAGACAATTGGGGTTAAGTGACTTGCTTAAGGTCACACAGCTAGACAGTGTCAAGTGTCTGAGGTGACATTTGAACTCAGGTCCTCTAATCACTGCACCACCTAGCTGCCCCTCAGCTAGAATACAAGTAAGATAAAGACATTCTCTGCCCTCAAGGATCTTACAAGTTAATAGGAGAAGATAATATACAAAAAGAAGATGAAAAGGAAGGGGAGTTAGTTGCCAAAGGGTATTTGGGCTTCAGGGCAACAAGTCTGTGGAATGAAAACCGAGGGGAGCTGCTAGCAGGAAATTGAAAGTTGGTTGGGAAATTCTGAGCCCTGGGTAAAGGGAGACTGGGAGTTTTTCCATCTTGCAGTCAGAGGGGAGAGGCAAGTGAAGGTAGAGATCAAAACAAGGGCAATCTGATGAGGAGATTTCTGTTTAGTTTATCCTGGGGGAAGCATAATAGTCTTGGGTGGAAACCAACCTGAGCAGCTTGTGGGAACTATATAGACTATATTTTTCATTTACAAATATGGAATTAATTCCATTCTTACTACTCCTATGCATGTTTCTATTTCTTAATACTCTTCTGGTACTTATATGGCACCTGATGTGGTTTTGGATGTATCTTTTCATATGTTCATTGGGAAGGGTGAAGGGTCAAGTAAGGATCTCAGAATTTTCTGCAAAACTATTGAGCAAGGGCACAGTTGATCCAAAACAGACACTGTTCAGTTTTGAAATAATAACCCGTGATTATCATCGTATATTTAGAATTGGAAGAGACTTTAAAGAAGGCTTTGTCTGGTGGTGTCAGACTCACTGAAACATATATAAAGATCCATGCAGGCTGCATATTGACTTAGAAAAAACACATGTTAATATCATCTTTGTTTTATTGCATTTTATTTATTTTTCCAAATATTCCCAAACTACATTTTGATCTGTGGTTTGTGTCTGGTCTGACACCTGCAATCTAGCCCAATACCCTTATTTTTCAGACAAGGTACTTGAGGTATAGGAAAGGTAAATGACCCAGTGTAGGGGCAGAGAACTTGTGGCCCTCCAAACTTGAGGATTTAGAAGGCCATAGTAGCCTTGAGGTCACATGTTCCACAACCCTTGACTTAGTGGTTCTGGAATCCCTCCTGGCCTCTCTGTTTTTCCCTAGAGGAGGTTTCAGTTTGAAGTTTTTCTGCCCCTTATCCAAAAGCTCTTCCCCTTGACTAGTTATTTCTATAATGCCATCCTCATTCTTCAAACCACTAAGGCTCACACCGTTAGTCATTTTTATTATAATTTTTCCTTACTTTCTCTTTACACCAGTCTCTTCAACCAACCCAGTATTATTTTCACAGAATCATTGCATTGGGAGAATTATTTAAATATTAACTATCCTAACTTCCCACTGAGTTTGGGAAACCCTCGTGAAGCACCACCATGGTAGTGAAATGGAAAAAGGATTAATATTCATTTCTGTGTCAGTTAAGCCTATAGTTTAAATATTCTAATGATTTCATTGATGTAGGTTGCCCTTCAGCAGCATATGGCAACTCATTCATGTCTGCCCATCTCATACAAATTTTATCTAATTCTTCCTATAAATTCAACACAAGGGGACCACCCAATATGCTAGGGGTCTTCCTTGAACTCTCCTAACATCTGGAGAAGAGAAGCATATGGGCTATCCATCAGTTATGCCTCATTTTTGACAATGTAACCAGCCTATTTCTTCAATCTTATATATTTTTTGTTGACTTCTTTGAGTTGCTCCTGTTTTTGTATGTGCTTTCTTTGTAATGTACTTCAATCTACTTTGTTCATGACTACCCTCAATCAGCAAACATTTATTAAGCATCCACTGCATATCAGGTACAGAGACATAAAAACATTGTGTTTGTCCTTAGTTCTCGAAGAGGACCACAACATCAGGATGATGACATGACAAGTTGACTGATTTGAGTGAGGAAGGGCTGTGCAAGGACACCAGCCTCACTTTCTCCTCCAGAGCCATCTGGGTCAGTGGCCTGATATTCATCAGGACGACTGAAGATGGCCCAGGATTCTATGTGAGACCCTGGATCTTTCAGGCTTAATTCTTACCACAATCTTACTTTGAGTGAGATATACCCATTCAATGAATAGGTTTCTTTAAGTTACTCAAAGGATGGCCCCTTTAATAAAAAAAAAAAATCAAACCGGAAGGGGAAGACTCTCAGGGTTCCTGGGTAAAAGAGAAACAATTACTATTTAGTTATTGTAGGAGGGTGGGGACTTGTTGTCTATGAGCTCCAGAGTGTACTGGGTTTAAGGCTTGATCTTTGAGCAAGAAATGTAGCTGGTAAACCCAGAGAAAAAAAGGCAGCTTTTGGCCATGAAGTTTATCTTACCCTGGGCAGAACACCAGAGGAGAGCAGAGGAGAAGAGAGAGAGGAGAAAGAGGACAGGAGAGGAGAGCAGAGAGGAACTGGGGGGAGGGGAGAGGTGCTACTACTCACTCATTTGCCCTTAAGGAGATTATATTCTCTTTGGGGTTACATATGTTTACAGATAAACAAATGCAAGCAGGATACAAAAATACAAATATAAATACAAATATAATAAATACAATATATAAATACAAAATCACTTTGACACTAACTATTGGGGGAATCAGAATAGGACTCTAAGGGGCTCATATTTAAACTGAACTTTGGAGAGCTAGGGATTACAAAATATAGAGGTGGGTAGAGCATGAGTTCTAGCACTGGGCACAGCCTATGCAAAAGCATGGCTTCAGGGGATGGACTGTTGGGTAGAGGGCACAGTAAGTAGGCTAGTTTGACTAGTATGTCATATGTAAAGGTCAGTAATGTCAGTCAATCAACAAGCATTTATTAAAAGCTGTGTCAGGAAAGGCAAAAAACAAACAAAAAAACCAGTCAGCATAAATTATAATGTCAGGGACAACATATAAATAACTTGGTAAATACAAGATACATCCAAAGTAGAAGGGAAGTAATCTGAAAGAAGGATTGAATAATTTAGGGGTTGGGAAAGATCTTTTGCAGGAAGCAGACTTTGAGCAGAGGCTTAAAGGGAACCAGTGAAACCAAGAGGAGATGAGGTGGCAAAGTGTTCCAGGTATGGAGAAAAACCACAGTGCAAAGGGCCAGAAAGGGAGAAAGGATGTATTGTTTGAAGAACACCAAGTATGCTAATGAAGCTCAATCAGAAATGGAAAGGATTAATTATTAGTAATGTGTAATCAGCCTGGAGTCAGATTGAGAAGTCATCCATCCATCCATCCATCCATTCATTCATTCATTCAACAACCAGTATTTACACAAATATGGCCCTAGCTCTCAAGGAGCTCACCTTCTAGAGAGACAATTTGCAAACAATTACAAACAGCCAAAGACTGGATGAATTAAGAGATAATCATTGGGCAAAGGGTACTAGCTATATTTGGGGGAGGGGCAGCGAAGAATTCTTGTACAAGATAGGATTTTAGCTGGAACTTGGAGGAAAACAAGGAAGTCATGAAGTAGGAAGAGAATTCTAGGTCTTGGAGAAGAGTGAAAATGGAAAGAACAGGGAACTCAAATGTCCTGTGGGAGGAACAATACAGAGGTCAATTTCCTTGTATCACAGAGTATGTGAAGGGGTAAAGGATTTAACAAAGCAGAAAGATGATGGACAAATATGCAGAAAAACAAATGTATTTTTGGACATTGTCAATTTGGGAATTTGTTTTGCTTGACTATACTTATATGACGTGAGTTCTGTTTTTTCGTTCTTGATTTCTTTATTTCTTTCTTGTTTCTTTCTTTCCTTCTTCTCTTTTTCAGTAGGTGGGAAGTGGGAGACAAAAAAATGCTTGATAATACAAAAAATTAAAATTTATTTTAAAGAAGACTCTAAAAGTGGGACTGGGTCAGGTTATGAAGGGTTTTAAAAGCCAAAGAAAGGATTTGTATATTTGATCCTGCAGAGAATAGGGACTGCTGTACTTTAGTGAATGAGGAGCGGGGAGAGTGGTAGTGACATGGTCAAATCTGCAGTTTAGGAACATCCGTTTGACAGCTGAAGCTGGAGTGGGCAGAGAGCGACCAGAGGCTATTGCAGTATTACAGGGATAAAGTAATGAAGGCTTATGCCATAGTGTCACAGGAGAAATGGGAGTTTGTACAGTTAGATGTAATAACGATGACGATGATGACATCTATGTGGTACTGTGCTACGCCCTTGACAATTTTCTCATCTGACCCTTACAACAACGCCGGGAGGCGGATGCTATTATGATCTCTGTCTGACAGAGGAGGAAGTTGTGGCTCCAAAAGGTTCTAAAAGTAGAAGTGAAAAGATTTGGCAACAGATTAATGTGGGGCATGGGAGTACGGAGGCAAAGGGGACGCCTAGGTTTTGAGCCTGTCCTGGAGAGCAATAACAGTATTAATATAGCGTTTGAACAGTTTGCCAAGTGTTTTACAAATATTTCACCATGGGGAGGTAAGGGCTCTAATAAGAGCCCCATCTCACAGAAGAGGACATTTCGCCTTTGAGAGGGTAGGTGACATGTCCGTGTTCACACAAACTAAGCGCTTTAACCCCTGCGTCGCCCAGTTGCCTAATAGGGGCAATATATATATATATATATATATATATATATATATATATATGTATGTATCTATGTATATGTGTTTATGTATATATGTGTATATATGTGTGCGTATATATGTGTGTGTATATATATATATATATAATATATATATTAAAAAAACAGCAACAACAGAAATTCTCAAGGTCTTCGAATTCCAATAGGCCGTTTCCACATAAACAGGTATCTCAGAGGAATACGCTGCGGGAAGAGCCAGCACCTGGGTTCGTTCGTCTTCGCGGCTCGGAACCTCAGTTTCCCCTTCTGTAAAACGAAGAGGGGGGTGAGGGTTGGACGAGATGGCCCCCGAAGTCCTTTCCTGCCACGGCAGCGCTGCAGCAGGTGCCCGGATCTCAAACTCTCCACGCTCCTCTCCCTCAGCTCACCCGCTTCCCGAGGAGGCGGACAACTGTTTCCATGGCAACAGTAACCAGGCCCCGCGCGGTTGAAATCTCGCGATAACAGCTCGGCGGAAGTGACGGCAGGCGGGAGTTCCTGCGGGGCTCCCCCCCACCTCGGTCAATCGCTGCTAGCCCACAGAGCTCCAAGCTTTTCCCGCCTGAGGAGCCGCTGCCGCTTGGGCCTCCCTCTGCCCTCTTCCCCCGTCTCCCCGTTCCTTTCCTCCCCGGGATGAACATGGCGTCCGCCCTGGAGCAGTTCGTGAACAGCGTCCGGCAGCTCTCCGCTCAAGGTCAGGCTGCAGGCCGCCGGACCCGGCCCGGTCCGGCCCGGCCCGGCCCGCACCCCTTCCCCTGGGCCGTGGCTCCCTCTCCTCGGCCGGCAGGGGGACCCCGGGCGGGGGAGGCGCCGGCCCGCCCGAGCCTCATTCATTCCCCTAGGCCAGCCCCTCCCTCCTCCCTCCTGGCTCCCGCGCCGGGCTGCGGCTCCGGCCAGGGCCCAGCTGGCGGCTCCGCCGGCGGCTCTGTCCGGGAAGGCTTCCCCTCCCCCCGGCCCCGGCTCCGCCTCCGGCAGCGCTTCGTGGAGGGAGGGGAGGACAGAGCCCTCTCTCTCCCCTGCTCCCGCTCCCGAGCCCGGATCCCGTCCGCTCTTGGCACCCGGGCCGGGTCCCCCTCCGAGGAGAGTCGCTTTGCTTGACAGTTTGCTGGGCGGTGACTTCCGCCATCGCTGTGTCGTGCGCGGTGATTGGCGACCGGGTGCCCCTTCCCCGCCCGTGATTGGCCGAGCGTCTGTCAGTCCCACCGCTCCCCTGTGGGAGCTTCTGGGAAGAAGGCTCTCGGTCTCCTTGGAGTTACGGGCGCCTGCTCCCCGTGGCCCTGCTGGACCTCTGCCTCTCCCTGCGGGTACGAAAGGGTGCGTGCCCCGACGGCCTTGCGGACGCTTGAGCCGAGATTTACTGGAGGGGCAGATGGGTAGAGAGGGAGCTTGGGCACAGCCTGTGCAAAAGCGTGGCCGCGGGAGATGGAAGGTCTGCCTCCGTCTTTGCCTTGCTCCCCTCCTAAGGAAGCCCTTTCTCACCGAGTTCAGTTTTTAAGGGTGGAAGGAAGAGAATGCCTGGTGGAATTCTTGAACAAAATTATTAAAAGGAGGCCTTCTTTAAAAGCACTTAGGGAAGACGTGATTATTAAGAGCCAGCCTGGATTCATTAGGGAGATGTAATGTGTAGCTTTGGAGTCAGGAAGACTTGCGTTCAAATCCCTGATCCTTAATTTTTTCATCCTTAAAGTAGTGACTAAAATAATAGAGGTAAGATAGTGATAACCACTAAAATAGTGACACTGGTATTTGTAGCTCTCCCTAAAAGGGAGACTTAAATGAGATATTGTGTGTAAAGCCCTCTGCAAACCTTGGAGAGCCAACGGTGAGCTGTTATTATAAGAACAAGTCATACCAGACTAATCTCATTTCCTCTCTTAACAGGGTAAGATTAGTAGATCCAGGAAATAATTTGACAAGGTCTCTGACCGTATCCTTATAGATTAAATGAACTAAATGACAGATCAGTTTAAATGGGCCTAGAGTATTGATTAATGTGTTGAAGGGAGGTCACTAGTGACACCCCAGAGTTGTGGCTTCGGTCCAGTTCTGTTCAGTTTTCTAATCCATTACTTGAAGTAACTTAGATCAAATATGTTGTTGATGTTAGCTAATACCTAGGATGACAGAAGCTGAAACTAAAAAGATCTTGATAGCCTGGTTTAGTGGCCAAAATGAATGGGATAAAATGAAGAAATAAATACAGGGTCTTGGATCTAGGTTCGAAAAATCAACTGGACAAGTACAGAATGAGAAAGCAACTTGAAGATCTAGGACTTTTAATGAACTCTAAGCTCTGTGTTAGAGCTGATGTCATCTTAGGTATCACTAAAAGGAAGGTAATGTCCATAGTGTGGGACATAACATACAACTATAATATACCATTACACTGTGCCCTGTTGAGATCATCATGACATTATTGTGCCAAGTTCTGGATGCCATAATTTAGACTAGCTAGAATGTGTCCCGAAGAGGGTGGTCAGGAAGGTAAGGGTAATAGAAGACCGATTGAAGGAACTGGTGATAGGTTAAAGAAGAGACGCTACAGGGGATATGGCAGCTTCTTTGAGGTACTGAAGAATTGGCATGTGGAATGCTTAGACTTTTTCTGTTTGTCTTGAAGAGGCTAGAATGAGGACCCTGGGGCTGAAGGAGATACAGGAAGGCATATTCCAGTGAAAGCTAAAGAATAACTTCCTGTTAATTAGAACTGCCCCAAACCTGGACTGATCTGCCTTTGAGTGCAGTGAGTTCCCTGTCACTGGAAGTGACCACATGTCAAGGATGCTGTAGATCAGATCCATGATTTGCTTAGGAATTGCACAAGATATCTCAAAGTCTCTTAGATGGTGATTCTGTGAGAGGCACTTTGTGCCTCATTTCTTCATGTTCTCATTTAATTTCATGTCTTAGGTGAAGTGTGCAGGATTGAACACTAGATAGCAGAGTGAGGGTAAAGGGATCATGATTCAGTAGACTTGGAATCAGAAGACTTAGATTTAAGTCCCATTTTCATGTTTCTTACCTATGTGGCCTTAAGTCATTTAATCTCTCTGGACATTTACATCTTCTCAGATGTAAAATCGGGATAATAATTGCAGAAACTACCTCATAGCATTGTTTGAAGTCAAATGAAATAATGTAAAACTTCATATATCCATAAATTGTTGTGGCAGTTCAGCTGCTATGTATTCTGATGTTGAGCAGGTAGCTTCATTTATCAGTACGTCAAAGAATCAAAGGATTTGGAGTTGGAAGGAATCACATTTACTACCTTTTCCAACCTTCATTTGGCAGATGAGTGAACTGAGGCTTAAAGAGGTTAATTCACTTCACATTAGTAAGTAATAGTTCATTCCGAAATAAGTGGTGATGGTCTAACTGAATTGTCATTAAGATTTATGAACTATTACACATACATATGTGTCTTTTTTGTCTCCCTGCTAGATTAAAAGCTTCTTGAAAATAGGGGTGGTTACCTCCTTTTATTTGTATCCCTAGACCTATAACAGTGCCTGGAACATAGGAGTCTTTACTATGCTTTTTGATTGGTTAGTTTATTGTCATCTCTGTTAACTGCTACTGTGTGGCATCAGTTCTTGAATAAATACTTTACTGAAGGAAGAGAAACATCTTTAATGAGATCCCATGTTTTTTACTTCCCTAATTCTTAAGGCTTTCCATTTTTGACATAGCTGTAGAATACATTGCTACGCTATCCATTTTTGTACTTCTGTGTCTGCAATATTGAAGGGGGTAATGATAAGACAAATTTCCTTAACATACTAGAGCCTTTATTTCTTCCCAGTTCTCTGTCATGACTTTTATTTGAATTTGATTATTGCTGCTAATCATCATGACAAAAAGTAGAGAAGCAAAAGTCCAAATTTGAAATAGTTATATTTTATATCTTGTTTTGATCATCAGAAAGTAGTTTACCTTAAAACATTTAAATGTTACTGTTTCTTTAACCTTCCAAATGTCAGAAAGCCTTTAGCATATGTGAAGAAGGGTATTGTATCAGACTCATTTATTGTATTTAGTTATTATGATTAAATTTAGATCTATCCATCATATTCCTTAGTCACTAACAATTAATTGGGGGGAATGGAATTTCTCATATTCTGTGATTAATAGAAAGTTTGTGTCTTTTGCCATCTATTGATACTTTTACCAAGGGATGTTTTTCTGTTTTTTTTATTACATCGAATTATTTTGTTTTTTTTCAATGTTCGACAATCACTTCCATATGTCTTAGATTTTTTTCCACTCCCTCCTTCCCTATTCCCTCCCTGAGACGGTGTACAATCTTATATAGGTTTGACACGTATGTTCCTATTAAATGCATGTTGCATAGAAGAATTAAAATGAATGGGGGAAACCATAAAACAAAACATAACGTAATACTAAAGAAAATGGTCTATTTCTGTCTGCGATCCAATTCCATTGTTCTTTCTCTGGATGTGGAAGGTGTTTTGCCCCAAGAATCCATTGGAAATTTTGAAGTCCATGGATTTCAGTGAAGTACTAAGTCTACCAGAAAAATTCCTTGCACATTGTGGTTGTTGCTATGTACAAAGTTCTCCTGATTCTAGTTCTTTCACTCAACATCAGTTCATATAAGTCTTTCCAGGCTTCCTGTTCATCATTTCTCATAGCACAATAGTATTCCATTACATTCATATAGCACAACTTGTTCAGCCATTCCCCAATTGATGGGCACCCCCTTGATTTACAGTTTTTGGCTACCACAAAGAGAGCGGCTATAAATATTTTTGTACATTTGGGACCCTTTCCCATTTTTATGATCCTTTGGGATAGAGTCCCGGGAGTGATATTGCTGGGTCAAAGGGTATGCACATTTTTGTAGCCCTTTGGGCATATTTCCAAATTGCTCTCCAGAATGGTTGGATCAGCTCACAGGTCCACTAACAATGAATTAGTGTTCCAACTCTCCCACATCTTCTCCAACATTTACCACCTTCCTGTTTTGTCATGTTAGCCAATCTGACCTGACAGGTGTGAAGTGGTACCTCAGAGTTCGATGGATGTATTTTCCAAATGAGTTTTTCTTAATCATCCAGTATTGACTGATTTTCTATCACTAGTTGTAGAGTATATTATATATCTTATTATTCACCTCAGTCCTGCTTTGGCTTCCTAATTGGCGAAAAGCTAATGTTCCTAAACATTTAGCTGTTTAGCTAAACTTTAGCTGTTTAGCTATTCTTTGGTATTTATTGGTTTGAAATATTTTTTACCTAAGAGTGTAGAAAAAAAAAGTTAAGGTGCTATAAACTGGAAGAAACCATCTAGTTGATTTCCACACATAAGAGCTTTGATAAAGAAAGGGAATGTGTTTTTCAGTTGAACTTGTGGTCCTATTATGAAAGTATGTATAACTGATACTAAGAATATGGAGCTGGCTTATTCGTATGTTGCACTTTACCTATTATGGCACAGTTTCCTTATTTTTTGTAAGTGATCAAATTAGAAAATGATCAGTTAAATCCCAACATATCCTGTATTATGACTATCCGAGAATATCTTGTATCATGACTATCTGAGAAATGGCTTACGGTTATAATGTAGCTGCAATCTTTTTTTTGTAGCATTAATGCTATTTTTAAATTTTGTTCTAGATAAAATCTTAGAGTTTTAATTGCAACTTAAATCATTATGCTGTTCAGGTATCACTTTAATAAAGAAAATGTCTACAAAATGATAAGTGGAAAAATAAACTAGGAAATAGTTTCTTTGTATCCCAACAATCCCTATTTTCAAAGAACTTTTAATCTTGCAGGGAGATAAAAAAGACACAAATACATGTGTGATAATAGTTCACAATCTTAGAATCTTTAGTGAGTGTTGATGTTTTGAAGTTTAAACTGTAAATTAGAGTATCTGGAAAGAAAACTGAAAAGGAGTCTTCTAAGAATTAATTCCATTGCAATTTCCTCCTTTCTGTTTTGAAATATGAAGTACACAAACTCAGTATTTGTTTGAATATATTAATATACATATATGACCATGGTGTATGTTTTATAGATAGCTGACAGTGTGTGAGATCACGATCTGTAGCTTTAGCTTTATCGTAATTGTGAACGTTGACAATTAAATGAACAACTCTGACCTCTAGTGATTTCCTGAAGTCATCCATCTATTTATGTATTTGTTCATCTGTTTATTTAGATAATTAGTATTTTATTTTTTTCCAATTACATGTAAAGACAAATTTTAACATTCATTTTTAAAAGAATTTTAAGTTCCAAATTTTCTCTTTCCCTCTGTCACCTCTTCCTTCCCTAAGATGGCAAGCAATTTGATAAAGATTATATGTATATGCAGTCTTGTGAAACCTATTTCCATATTAGTCATGTTGTGAAAGAAGAAACAGACTAAAAGAAAAAAGCATGAAAAGAATAAAGAAAGTGAAAATGGTATGCTTTGATCAGCATTCAGACTCCATTAGTTCTTTCTCTGGACAAGGATAGCATTTTTCATCATGAGTCCTTTGGAATTGTCATGCGTACTGCTGAGAATAGCTAAGTCATTCATAGTAGAGAGCATCATACAATGTTGCTGTTACTGTGTGCAGTGTTCTCCTGGTTCTGCTTACTTCACCTTCCATCAGTTCATGTAAGTCTTTCCAGGTTTTTCTGAAATCTGCCTGCTCATCATTTCTTATAGCACAGTAGTATTCCATTAACTCATACACCGTAACTTGTTCAACCATTCCCCAGTTGATGGGCATCCCCTCAATTTCCAGTTTTTTACCACCCTAAAAAGAGCTGCTATAAATATTTTTGTAAAAGTAGGTCCTTTTTAAAAAATCTCTTTGGGATATAGACTTAATAGCGGTATTACCGGATCAAAAGGTATGCACAGTTTGATTGTCCTTTGGGCATAGTTTGATAAGCACATTTAGAAGCAGCACCACTTCTAATGTTCATGTGGATTATTTGTGCCCAATCTGTGGTGGAACCTTCTGAAATACTACTGGTCTGGTCAACCACAGTTGAACCCACTGTACCTTAACTCCAACATAGTGATGTTCTTTTGGTTTTCTTTGAGAATAAAGGACAAAAACCTCTACCTCTAGTGTCTGGATTTTTCCACATCCGCTACAACATTTATTATTTTTCTTTTCTGTCATATTAGCCAATCTGATAGGTGTGAAATGGTACCTCACAGTTGTTTTAATTCACATTTCTCTAATCAATAGTGACGTAGAGCTTTTTTTTCATATAACTATAGATAGCTTTGATTTCTTCATCCAAAAACTGCCTGTTTATATGCTTTGATCAAACCATTTATCAATTGGGGAAATATCTTGTATTCTTTTAAATTTGATGCAGTTCTCTATATATTTGAGAATTGAGGCCATTATCAGGGATACTTGTAAAAATTGTTTCCTATCTTTCTGCTTTCCTTCTAATCTTGGTTGCATTGGTTTTGTTTATGTGACACTTTTTAAACTTAATATAATCAAAAGTATCCTTTTTATATCTTGTAATGCTCTCTATCACTTAGTCATAAATTCTTTCCTTCTATGAAGGACATTTGTTTATGGTACTAGCCTCAATTATTACAACTTAGTATTTATATACTCTTACAGTTTAATCTTTATTTTCTCATATTTTTACAGCGTTGTCTTTGCCCCTTCATGTCGGTTTACTGTGCCAAGAATGAATGATACCATTATTTGATGTTTTCTAGGGCAAATGACTCAACTTTGTGAGTTGATAAACAAAAGTGGAGAACTTCTAGCAAAAAATTTATCCCATCTTGATACAGTGCTTGGTGCTTTGGATGTACAAGAGCATTCTTTGGGGGTCCTTGCAGTTCTGTAAGTGCTATTTTATTATGATAGATATAACCCATAAGATAACTTAAAAACTTTATGAACCAGAGTTTTGTGGATTGTTTTTATATGAGAAAAAAGAAGCAGATTATCTGAAGAAAATTCAGTTTTTCTGTAAAACTGTCATAGTGATGTTACTGTAGTACTATAGTAACATAGTAATGTTAGAATTTGAAAACAATAAAATGCTGGTGCTGGGTGGGACCTTTGAGGTCATTTAGTTCTGGCCTGTAATTTTACAAAGGAAGAAGCCGAGCTAGAGAAAGGGGAATGATTTCTTCAAGATTCTACAAGTATTTGAAGCCAGGTCTCCTAGCACCAGGTTTTACCAGTTATACTCATTTCTGTATTCAGTTTCATCAGGTTTTAAACTTTTTCCTTTGGATTGGTAACGTGTGCTTTTTTTGTATTAAAATTATTTTTGAAAATGGAAGGTGCATGTGACTGGTGAGGTGGAGGGAACGGAATAAGCGGTTACATAGTAACTGCTATTTGTCGGGCACTGTGCTAAGTACTTTTCCTGCAATCACTTTGCAAGGTAGCTGCTGTTATTATCCCCATGTTACAGTTGAGGAAAATGAAACAAACGTGTCACGTGACTTG
Source organism: Potorous gilbertii (assembly GCA_028658325.1). NCBI lineage: Eukaryota > Metazoa > Chordata > Mammalia > Diprotodontia > Potoroidae > Potorous > Potorous gilbertii. The sequence continues at coordinate 123,482,276 of CM053772.1, read as the reverse complement.
CTGAGGATCCCACAGCTAGTAAGTGTCTGAGGCTGGATCTGAATATAGACTTCCATGACTCCAGACCCAGCACTCTGTCCTTTTCACCACTAGTTACCTCTTGCAGGTCAAGTTGCTAGCACCTCTGAGTATTTTAGACATTTTCCAGTACTTTATTCAAAGATTTCTAACTGGGAAGTAAAAATTCAGAATGATCAAGTGAGATGTGGCTGAGATGAAAAATATTAAAATGACTCTTCATCTTAAGCAAAATTACTTTGAATTCTTATGCAGCTTTAGGCTCAGTCAATTAGGATAAGCTTCATTTAAGACCTAATCAGGTAGAACTTATTTTAAACGGGATTCCCAACAACACTCTATGTGATCTGGTGTGAATAATAAGGTTGGTTTAATCAGTGATATTTTAGTATCATATAATAATAGGTCATTATAGCAAGTAGTGATATTTGATTTAATTCATAAATAAATGGAAAAATGTCAGCACAAACTGAGTTAAGATAAGAAAACAACAGAACTTCCATCAGTTAAGAGAAGCCCAAGAAGCAAACTTAAAAGAGGGGAGTAGTCTCAGAACAAGCACGGAGTCAGAGAAAAAGGTAATCTCACAAGTCAGAGGGAAAAAGAATTACTTGGCTGCAAGGAATACAAGAATAGTTAGAGGAAATGAAGAAGGGGAAAACATGAAATTGGAATTGAAATAGGAGCTCGGGGGAGGGAGAATTCAAAGGGGACTAGAATAAATGGCTTCACAGAGAAAATGGAAAAACTTCTTCAAGTAATAAACTCCCTGAAAAATCAAATGGAAGAATTAGAACTCAGTAACTCCTTAAGACTACAAGAAATAGTAGGAGAAAAGGTCAAAATGGAGTCAAATAGAAAAAAAGTCAGGTACCTCTTGTCAGAAATAACTGATGTGGGAAGCTGATTGAGGAGACACAACTGAAGTATCATTGAATTCTCTGAAAATCATGAACAAACTAAAAACTTGGGTACTGTAATTCAGGGCATCATTTTAAAAATTATCCAGCTCTATTAGAAACAGAGGGCAAAGTCAAAATAGAGTCCACTGATCATCTCCAGGAAAGAAATCCCAAACTGGGGGAGGGATCCTGTTTCTACATATAGTTTTATACCTAGCCACCGTAGTCAAGATGGTATGGTAATGAATGAATGAAACAAATACATGCTGTTTCTCAGATAACACACAAGAGGCACTGGAGTTTTTGGTCTCTAGCCTCTTAACAGGTTCACTCTTGATTTGGTCAAACAGGCAGATACCTTCAGAGGGATTAATAATCAGCTTTATTCTAGTCTAGTGTTCTCAGAATGGTTGCAGATAATCGAAGCACTAACTCCTGCAGCATTCCCTAATCACCTTTCTTCTCGGGGCTTGTGAGAAGAGGGGGGCAGCTACCCCTATGTCTTGATGGGATCAGTTGAGACAGGCACAGCTTGTGCTTCCCATAAATCCCCTCAAGCTTCAGTGGGGGCTGGTTGAGGCAGGTACATGCATTTCTCTGTGTGTTACCTGTGATTTTCCTGTGGTTTTCCCATTCACTGACCAGTGCCCACCTGCTTTATAGGGCAACAGACAAAGAAGGCATCTTGTCAAAATTAAACTCACAGGTTAACTTTAGCAGTATCATCATTCTACACAAGCATAGTAAATATCACATTATATCACCCCTTTCACGGTGCAGCCTCAGTAGGACTGCCTATCACTTATGATTCTAGGAATTACTATCTAGGATCCTTGAGACTATTCTAAGAGTTATTATCACACCCCTGGAAACTAGACATTGCCATAGCCATGAGTCTGAGAAACTGAACTCTACAAAGGATAACAAAATCTTCCTTACATATGCATAGTATGTGCTAAGCACTCGGGCTACAAATAGACAAGTAACAGTAATCCTTGCTTTCCAAGAGCTCATGTTCTAAATGGAAGAGACTACACAGATGGAAGTTTTCAAGTTCAAGCCAGATGAAAAAGTTTTATGGTCCTTAGGATGCAACAGCAAAGCAAACGATAATGCCTCTTTGTCATTTCTTTTGAAAAAATGAAATCAGCTTCTGATGTTGAACCTTTTTGACAATGCCAAAGGCTTTGGAGGCAAGAACTTTTTTCATAAGTCTTTAAGTAGATGTGGCTGTAGCACTTGCAGAACCAGGTGCCAGGTTGCCTTTCTAGTCAGTCAGTAAACATTAAGTACCTACTATTTTATCTGTCAGGTATTGTGCTAAACACTGGGATAAAAATAAGAAAAAGAAAGACTGTCACTGCCCCCAAGGAGCTTGCAGTCTAATGGGGAAGGATTACACACAGAGGAAGCTGGGGAGTCCAGAGAGGAATGTACCCTAGCACTGGGAATGTGATAGTGAAGTCCAGTGGGACCTGAAGAGATGGCTGGCCGGGGGCCCCTCTGAAGCGGAGGTTCTGGGAGGAGCAGAGCATCATTTGGGTGCCAAGGCTGAGCTTCCAGGATGACAAGTGTGTTAGGGGCATGATGGAGAAGTCCGAAAGAATGCCAAAGGGCGGGAAATGAGGAAATGACTACAGTTTATGGCTTCAGTCCCCTCCAGATCAACAAACAAAAGAGATTTTTTTTTCTCAAGTTGATGGCTGAGGGCACTGTCTAATAACTACTTTGCTGGAGAGAAAATCTTGGAATATGATATTCCAAAAAATGAAAGAGCAGCAACCAAGAATAACTTAGCCTGGAAAACTAAAGTATAATCCTATAGGAGGGAAAGTGAACTTAAAATTTTTAAAAAATTTATTTCATTAAACATTTCCCAATAACATATAAAAATATTTTTGAACAAATAAATTTTCTTTTTCCCTGTCATACCTCCCGCTCCTTGAGAAGGCTAGCAATTTGATATCAGTTATATGTGTGAAGTCATACAAAACATTCCATGTTAGCCATATTGCAAAAGAAAACAAAAAGAAAAACCCAAGAAAAATAAACATTTTAAAAAGTATGTTTCAGCATGCCTTCATTTCATCATTTTTCTGGAAGTGGATGGCATTTTTCATCATGAATCCTTTGGAGTTGTCTTGGATCATTGTCGGTAATTGTTTCTCAGGTGATCATCCTTAGACTGTTGCTGTTCCTTTGTACATTGTTCTCCTGGTTTTGCTCACTTCACTTTGCGTTAGTTTTTATAAGTCTTCCCAGGTTTTTCTGAAACCATCTTGCTAGTCATTTCTTATAGCAGAATGGTGTTCTATCACAGTGATATATATATATACCACAGTATGTTCAGCCATTGCCCAATTGATGGACTTCTCCTTGATTTGCAATTTTTTGCCACCACAAAAAGCTACTATAAATATTTTTGTATATGTAGGTCTTTTCTCCTTTTATTTGGTCTCTTTGGGATATAGACCAGTATAGTGCTATTGCTGGGTCAAAGAGTATGGCACCGTTTTTTAGCTCTTTGGGCTTCATTCCAAATTGTTCTCCAAGATGTTAGACTAGTTTACAGCTCTACCAGCAGTTCATTTGTAACCCAATTTCTCCACATCTTTTCCAGCATTCGTCATGGAAAATAGTTTTAATAGAATAAGGGACTTTTAAGCTTTCCTAATGAAAAGACTAGAACTGAATAAAAACTTGGAAATTCAAGAAAAATCTAGAAAGGTAAATGCATTTGATCTGTTAGAAGGGGCTAAATGCTGATATGAAGTATTTATATTCAAATTGAGAGAGTAGTGACATTGTTTCATTAAGAATCAGAGAGAGTTTAAAAAAATACAGGCTATAAGTATGATTCTATCTTGTTTTGTTGGGTTTTAGGGAAAGGGGAAAAGGAGGAAAAAAAGAAATACTTTAGTACAAAAACTAGGAGGAAGGAGAAGGAGACCTTGCTATTTTACATAAATGGGGTAGGTAAAAAGAGATTACAAACATCAAAGTAGTGTAGAAGGATTGGACACCTCATTAACCTTACTCTTAATTGAGTTTCAGAGCCAGAGAAAGGATTGCATACACAGAAATCCACACAATGTAGTACATCAAGAGTTTTCAAGTTCTTAATAGCTACTTCTCAATAAGTCATTACAGGATACACACAGGTAAACTGCAGTTTAGATGTGACACCATCAGTAGTTGGTGAATATGTGTGTGGATAATTCAGATAACACTATATATATATTTTTTCTCCTAAGCTGTTTGGCCCTTGAGAGTAACAAATGAGAAATGCTTTGCAATTTTGCTTATAGCAGGGGTAGGGTACTTACAACAAAGGAGGGTGCTTAAATTGTTACTAGTTAAAGAATGTGTCCTTGGTAGTGTAGACCTTTACCACAGAAAAAGAAAGCAGTATTTTTAGTCAGTACATCAAAGAAGCATCTCAAAAAAAAAGAAGCAGAAAAAGAGCAAATACTAATAATTTTCAACAGTTAGAAATACATTAAACTAAAATAATAGAATTTGATTGTTATAAAATTATAATGACCAAACTTGTATCCTAAGAAGAAGCCGCCTCCATTATTTTTGCAGAAGTTGGGGTCCATGAGTATGAAATACTGCGTAGAAAGCCACACTTTAAAAACTATATATTGGTTAGCTTTTTTTGGGACATTGTTTTTCTTCCTCCTCTTTTTAAATTCTTTATTATAAGAAGTGACTCTGCCTGGGAGGGTGTAGGTTAGGGGTACACTGGGAAATATGTAGATAATATAAGAACAAAAGATCAAAAAAAATTTTGTATAAAAAAGAAATGCATTAAATTCATCTAGGAAAATGGGCTGAGATATGGTGAAAAGGACATAAGTACAATAGAACTGAGTTGTGAATAAGCTTGGTCAAACAAAGTCAGCTCCAAAATGTGAATCATAAAGGAAAAGAGAAAGAGACAGAGTGAGAAAGAAAATGTAAGAACCAGAGATTGGGTTCTAGTTTGGTTAGGAAAGAGAGGACGATGAAGAGATCACTTCAATCACAGATCACTAGAGTTACTCAGATTACTTTTCTTTACCTCACGCTGCTATTACAGAAGGGAAAAGATTGATCCGAAGTATGCCTATGGCAAGCCCTTCATAGAAAAGCCAACTGAACGACGAACACAGATAAAAACTAAGGGAGAGAAATAAAACATACATTGAAAAGTGTCATCCCACTGAACATTTATTTAGATGAAGAAGATGAGGATATTATAACAAATTCAGTTTCCACTTAATAACACCAAGAAACTGGAATGGTTCTGGAGAATAATCAATGAATTAAGTAAAAGTATCGATGAATAAGAAAAGAAAGTAGATCTTTGATGGAAATAAATCAGCAAGTCTAATGATAAGAAGTTAGAACAATATAAACGTTCTGAAGCAATATAATTTTTTGTAGTACATAGAAATCAAGGAACAGAAAGAAAAATTAATTTGAGAGGACATCAAAACCAAATTATTATAAGCCCAACAGACTATAAGTGCTGACTTTAGTGAAAGAAAAGAATATATAAAACTATTCAGTAGGGAAAAAACAACCTTAACAATTGTGATCTAAAATGTGAAGGGATTAAATTCCCTAATAAGAGGAAAGAGGAAGGGGAAAAAATGGATTTAAGAACCCCAACAATTTGCTGCCTACTATAAACCTAAGTCCTGGGTCTGTGATTTCATTGATATTAGAAACTTCTAAATGAGGAAACTACTAGTATAGATTTTTCTCTCCAGTTTAGTCATAGAGAGTAGCTCAGGGCAGTTTTTTTTCCCATAACACAATTAGCATTTATGTAGATAGTGCTTTCAGTTTTGCAAAGCACTTAACAAATATCACATTTTAGGGTCACAGCAATCCTGGGGGTAGTTGTTGTTATCATTTCTGTTTTGTATGTGAGGAAACTGTGGTGAGCAGACGTTAAATGACTCGTCCAGGAGCACAGAGCCGGTAAACATCTGAGACCAGATTTAAACTCAAGTCTTCCTCACTCCACGTCAAAAATTCTTAGCTGTTGAGTACAAAAGCTGGCAGTGAGAGGCCCTCTGGCAGTAGTTTGCTGACCCTTTCCTTGGGGAACTGAAAGGATAAGTGACCTGTCTGGTCACATAGGCTGTCTGTTCAAAGGCAGGACTTGAAACCAGGATGACACCTGTCTCTGAATCTAATGCTTTATCCACTTTGCCATACTGGATAAAGAAAATATCTTAATATACTATATATATAATAGATACACGTAGAGTAAAAATGAAGGAATGGAACAAAATATTTTCATTCACAAGTAACTAAAAAAACAGGAGTTTCAACCATAATTTCAACCAGAGTTGATTTTGAGAGACTTAATGACACCGTATATAATGGAATAAAATTACATATACATGTGTGTGTATATATATATGTATATATATATATACACACATACATGTATTTACGTGTATATATATGCCAAATGGCATAGTGTCAGTTTTTTTAAACCTAGAATTGCAAAATAACATTGATAGTGACACAATAGCAGTAGGAAACTCTGATATTCTCTTAATGCAGGATAAATATGAAGTATAAATGTAAATATGAAAGAAATATAAACAAGATAGAAAACATAGAGCCAAATAAATTGCTAGAAAAATCAGATTTGTTTGGCTAATGATATTTGCTTAATGGAAACATTTGAGGAATACACATTTCTTAGCTTCCATGGGACCTTTACAAAAAGTGATCATTCATTTTAGGGCATTAAAGAATCTTAAAAAAGGCAGAAATAATAAATACAACCTTTATTGATAATAAAGAATATAGGTATATATTTCCCTAATAATGAGTAGATCAAAGAACAAATCAGGTTGTTGTTCAGTGTTTCAGTCGTGTCTGACTCTTTGTGACGCGTTTTCTTGATAGAGGGGTGGGACTGGTTAGCCATTTCCTTCTCTATCATTTTATAGTGAGGAAATTGAGGTAAACAGTTAAATGCCCAAGATCACATAGCTAGTAAGTGTCTGACGTTACTCTGGAAGATGAGTCTTCTTGACCCCACTCTATCTCCACTGTGCCACCTAGAAACAAATAATTTTATCAAATATTACTTTACTAAAACTTATGATGAGGAAAAATACTCAAGAATTTTACCTCTGAAAACTTAAGTGAAGAAAATAAAAAGAGACTCAATGAATTGAATATGCAGCTAGGGAGCCTAGAAAGTAAATTAGCAATCCTATTTTGTACTGCAAGTCATTTCTTAGGCATTGGGCTGGGAACTGAGATTTCATTGACATAGAGAAGCTAGATGTATAGTGGGTAAAGTCTTGGACTTGGAGTCAGAAAGACCTGAATTTGAATCTTGCCTCCCATATTTACTGGCTTATCGAGGTGACCCTGAGCAAGTCACATAACCTTTTCCAGCCTCAGTTTCCCCATCTATAAAATGAGGATGGTAATAGTATGTACCTTACAGGGCGGTTATGAGATAAAAACTGTAAAATCCTGTGTAAAACTTAAAGAGCTATGTGAACGCCAGCTCTCATTGTCATTACCATTTCTCTGGGCTTCAGTTTCTTCCTCCATAAAATGACTTTGAAGATCTCTTCCAGCTTTTGTTTATGATCCTAAAACAAGTTAAGAAGAAGAAATGTTGACAGAGTAAAACTAGAGAAACTTGAGAATAAAAAGGCTGTAGAACTGATATATAAAAGAACTGTATTTTTGATAAATCATACTAAACTAACGAAGAAAAATAAAGAAAAACGAGCAAGCTAGGTAAAAATCACAACTAACAAAAAGTAGAGAGAAGTATCAGAAAGTGCTGTCCACAACTAGTATATGCAGAAATTAGACAGTATGGAATAGTAGATAGAAGCCGGCCTCAGAATCAAAACCACCTGGATTCAGATCTCCTCTCAGTTGCAGAGCAGACACCTCTTTGCGTTGGTAAAATAAGTTCTCTGTACCAGAGAAATAACAGGGCGAGTCAAGTAACAGCAACAAAAACAGACCCTCAAACTTTAAGAATTCAAAGGAAGCAGAGGAGAATCTACAAAAATGCCAAATACCTAAACAAGAAAAAGGTCTTAACTTATTCTCAGAAAAAGCAATCCTGCAAGCCATAAATGAGTGATTAGAGGAAAAAAACTAGAGAATCAGTAAAGAAACTACTTGAAGTGATTAATAGCTTCAGTAAAATTGTTGAATTCAAAATAAATCTACCAAAAACGTCATTAGTATTTCTTTAAAGGGCTAACTAAAATCAGGAAGGAATCATGATATGAGAGATTTCCCTCAAAATATCTGCTAACACACATAAAATATCTGGAAGCTAACTTACCAAGACTAATATAATATAAATGCAACCACAGAAAACACTTGCAAAAATAAAGGAAAACATAAATGGGTAGATATTCCATTGTCATGAATAGGTGGTTCCAATATAACAAAAAGGATGCCATCAAAATTATTTTACAGATTTGATGCTGCACCTGTCAAGTTACAAAGGAGATACTTTATAGAATGTGACAAAACCACAGTTCATTTGGAGGAATAATAGGTCTAGAATCTCAGAGGAAATAATGAAAAGTATAAAGAATTGTAAATAAAGTACAACTGGAAGAGACAGGTAGAACTTACCTGACCTTGAATTATAAACAATAGTCATTAAAACTATTTTGGTACTAGTTCAAGAAGAGAAAGAGGAGATCAGAGGAACAGACTGGATAAGCAGGAAAGAGAAGCAGCTGAAAACAGTAGTCCAGTGTTTGATAGACTCAAGGGCATAAATTCTGAGGGCATGAAAAGGAGAATTAAAGGATGATCACTACCAGTGATAGATCAAGTATACTTGTAGAGTTTGTCTTTTATAGCCAGAAGGACCTTTTTATGTGAGGTGGAAGGCCTACTAGGGAAATAATATTCCCAAAAGGGAAGGGATGTTAATTGAAGATATTCTTAATTGAGCTGAGCACAGTGTTCTTGTGGCAGTGTTGGTTCCTCGGTCTCCTGTCAGAAGCCCAAGCAAGGAGCAGCCAGTCTTTGTGTCTTGTCTGTTTTTCACTCAGTTGAACTGGAAGCCATGTAAAAGGCCAAATCTTAGTTCTCTGAGTCAATTAAATCTTGAGGATAGTTTCAGCATCTTTTAAGGAACAACTGTCATAATCCGCATGAGGGTAGAGCCTTAGGGTATTGCTTCCATCAAAAATGTTATGAAATATTTTGAGTAAGGATGTGAAAAATTCAGAGAAGCGTTGGAAGATTTTTATGAACTGATGTAGAACAAGATAAGCAGAGCTAAATGAGTATATACAATGACTGGCAATATAAATGAAAAGGTTCTTTAATGGAAGCTGGATTCTTAATAAGTGAAAATCCCTTGATTATACAGAGGAAGTAGTAATGAAGCCGTCTCAGCAAAGAGACAAGACATTTTATGGAGCATGTCAAATGTGGTAACTGTTTCTGGTACTTTTGCTTCATTGTTTAGTTCTTATGAGGGGAGGGTTCAGTCTTGAGAAGAAGGAGGGAAGGGTTTTTTGGAAATGACTTGCGATAAAGACAAAAGGCATCAATGAGATATTTTTACAAGAGTTTAAAGTACATTTCAAGGAAAGAGTAGACGATTTGTGTATATTTGGCATTCATATCTGTAAATTAGTTTTTTCTATGTATTTGCTTGTTTTCTTTCCTCAGAAATGAAAGTAATTGAATCTTTGTCTTATTTTAGGTTTGTGAAGTTTTCTATGCCCAGTGTACCTGACTTCGAAACATTATTCTCACAGGTTCAGCTTTTTATCAGCACTTGTAATGGGGAACATATTAGATATGCAACAGACACTTGTAAGCTGTATATTAATTTATTCTCTTCTGTTGAAAATGTTTTGTATTTACTGTAGTTACTTGAATTTTTAAATTGTTTATTGTCTTTATCTAGTTGCTGGTCTTTGCCACCAGTTAACAAATGCTCTTGTGGAGAGAAAACAGGTAAGAAATTTTATTTAGTGATTTTAAGCCCAATGTACAATACTGTTTGTCTAGCTTAATTTGTTTAGAATGAAGATTGAAGCCAATAATATTAACCCTTTGTAAATAATACCTTCTGAGCAGCTCAAAGGATTTTTCCCATGTTGTTTAATTTGAATATTTTGTGCAGAAGAAATAGGCATCTGACCATTTAACTGACCATTCCTTAGGTGACCAAACTAGTCAGTAGTGCCTTAATTTTAAACGACTAGTCTTAGGACTCAATTTAATATTTATTTTGTTATAGGATATTACTTTTCTACCTGTTTGAATTTAAAATAGTTTTCAATATGTTGGTCTGAGAGAGACTGAAAATATAAAATATATGTTAGGTGTTGCAAAGAGCACTGTAGTTTGAAAGAAAGGCTCCTAGTAAACAACCAGTCTTTTGCCGTGTGAGTTCTTCAGTGTATTTACAATGTGACTATAAAATGATGCTACCCAGAAAAATCAGTGAGTGTTCTTCTTTTAGTCACATCTCACTGTGTAAGGTCCTACACTTACTTGGTTTCAAGTCTTAAATTCAAGTATGAGATAATGTTCTTGGAGGGAGGATTTATATTGTTCTAATTGGCTTTCTCAAGAACAAATGCTAGCACTTTTTAACAACAATTTAAAGTTTCCTGATTTACTTAATCTAGCTTATATATCAAAAATAGTACTTTGTAATGTTGTGATTTCATCAATATACTCCTTTAACTGATGCAAATCACAACCTTTCCACACCTACTTATCTTAATGTGTTTCTTATTATCCCATACATCACCCAGGTAGGATCAGCACAGCTTGTTGGAAGTTTTTTCCTTGTTCTTTTAATATCTTGAAAATAGTAACACATAACTGATTGTTCCTCGGTTGTCTCTTGTATTTGGTACGTGACCCTGCTCATTTTATTTTGTTAGATGTATTCTGGCTAGACTCTTTCATGTTTTGTGTAATTTTCAGAGGTTGGTGATACGCCAGAACTTCTTAATATATATACAGAATTTCTGTATTTTGTTTATTTAAAGTTAATTAAAATTAAAATTTCTTGGTTAAAAATTAAAGGAGTCTTAGTGCTTTGAGAGAGAGACTGGCTTCTGTAGTAAATAAATAGTTTTCTGGTTTTCAAAGTCAGTGCTGAAATTGCATTATCTCATAAGAAATTCTTTTAAACATTGAAAGTCAATGTTTCCTATTACATAAAAACAACAGTTTCCTGAAAGGATATGGAAACCTCAGATTGTTGTTTAAAGGAACCTATCAATTAGTATTTTTTTTATTTGTAAGTGACAACATAAGATCCAATGTGCTGCCATCTATGAGAACTTATCTGAAAGAGATGTCATTTCTGACAGCCCCTGCGAGGAATTGGTGTCCTCAGACAAGCCATAGACAAGATGCAGATGAATACAAACCAGCTGACCTCAATACATGCAGATCTCTGCCAGGTAAGAAGTAGGATTATGAATAAGTTTAAAATTTAAGGTTTTTAGAATTTGTATATTTCATATACCCAGTGTTATGATCAATTGGGAAATATTACTGTCTTCATAGGCCTATGGCTAGGAAATGAACAGCTTTCTGAGACTTTTCAAAACTGATAGCTGTCCATTTTTAATGATTCACATAGGGACAAATGCTACTAATACAGTGTTAGGATGGTACTAATAGAATGCTAAGGATGATGAAATCCTGGGCAAGAGATCTGAGGGGCACATTCCTTTCAGTTGAGCTGTTTCTTCAGTGGGATGTAGGTAAAGGGAATAAGCAATTATATAGTACCAACTATATGCCAGGTTCTGTGCTGAGCATTTTTACAAATATTCACTCATTTCATTTTGACAATAACCTTGATCTGTTATTATCCTTATTTTACAGTTGAGGAAATTGAGGAGGAAAAGTGACTTGCTCAAGGTCATGTACTAGGGAGTGTCTGAGAGCAGATTTGAATTCAAATCTTCCTGGTTCCAGGTCCAGTATGTGATCTATTGTGCCACTTAGCTTTGGTTAAAGGATGTGATCAGTTTTATGACTGCTATTGCATATGGTTCTCTAAAATATTTGAATTAGTATCTAATCTCATTACTAATGTGAAATGTTTCTGTTTCTCTCTATCCTTACCAGCCTTAGATTTTTATCTTTTTCAAATATGTTTGCTATTCTAGTGGCTATATGGTGGTCTTTTGAGGTCACCTTTACATTGCTCTGATTTTTAGGGACATGTAAGTTTAATTCTTTGTTAAGTTTGTATTTCCTCTTTCATAAATGAACTTTGTGTCAGATACTTTCAATTTATCTTGTTCTGGAAATCTGTGATCCTTAAACTATCTTGGTACACGTTGTCTTTCAAGGGCATTCGCATAGACTTGGGTAGAATTCATATAACGTTTCAAAGTTACCATTTTGCTTTTCTTTTCTCAGCTTGTGGTTTCTTTCTTGTTCCAGGTATGGCCCTTTTCTTTTCAAATTCTCTGTTACTTTAGCAGGATTTTTAAGTGGTCTCCTTTGGTTGGTTGTTTCTTCTCTTGAGAGCTTTACTTTCCAATGTCATTTCTATCCTAATAATTTCTTTGAAATCTTTTGAATTATTCTCAAGTTTCTTGCTGATTTCCCATAATCTCTGGAGAGTCTACAGAATTTTATTTTTCACTGGACATTTTTATTAACTTTTCTTCATTGTATAATACTTGTTCAACATATTATGACTCTTTTTTTGAGCCTTTGCTTATTTTTGCTTCTGTCTTACAAGTCTTATTTTAACTATTTAGGAGTTAGGCTTCTACCCAACTTTTCTCTTCTGGAGTTTTTTCTTTTAGCCTCCTTTTTTCTTATATTTTTATATATTTTATATCTTACATTTCTGTTTCTTCTTTTCTTATATTCTTGGTAGTTCATCTCTGACTTCCGTCCTCACTCTTGGTGTCTTCTCCAACTACTGATGTGACATGGACCTTTTCTCCTGCGTTGTGTATTCTCAGCCTCTTTTGGTTGTTTTGAAGTTCGGGGGAGAGTTACTGGGACTTGGTTAGCTCCTTGTCTAGAACCGCTACACTATTCCTAATTTGGAGTCTGCAAGCTTATTTAATATTTTGATGATTCAGTTTCATTATAATTTATTTCCTTTGTAATGCTATGTATTTTATTCATTTAAGTAAATTATTCTGAGAAAACTTTATCAGATTACCAAAATACATTACCAAAAGTTTACAAACTTCTGGTCTGGAGTAAACTCCATGGGGCTAATGATATTCGTAACTAACATTTATATAGTGCTTACTACGTACCAGGCATTGTGCTAAGCACTTTACAGTTCTTAGCCCATTTAATCCTCGCAGCAGTCTGGGAGGTAGGTGCTCCTCTTAGTCCCATTTTAGAGTTGAAGAAACTGAGGCAGCAAGAGGTGAAGTCACTTGCCTCGGGTCATACAGTTATTAAGTGCCTGGAGCTGGATTTGGATGACAAGAAGTAGGAAGCCCAGCTCTCTCCCTGCTTTGTCCCCAGCTGCCCAAGCTAGAAGACAGATACAGTGTGGGTTTCTAGAGCTCTTGCTCTTAGGTTTGGAAGCCTATTCTTCCAGTGGGTTCTGCCCTGGGATATGTTTCCTCTTTCACCTGGCCCTCAGTTATACTTCCTTTGCATGGCCACACTCAGTGCCCCTTTTCCTTTGTGGGGAGTTTTAGAATTCATATTGACTCACCTCTCTAGAAAAAACTGAAAGAGCAAGGACCCATGACTTCACTTGAGGGCCCTGGGTGTGGTACCTGGCATTTGAGTGGGGAAGAGAGAGAATGGGAGCTCGCACGTTAGTTCAATAACGTGTTTTACATTTTTAAAAAATATTCCTTTTCATGGTGAACTTTAAAATCATCCACATGAGGCAGAGCAGCACAGTGTCAAGAGCACCCTGGAGTGAGAGCCAAGTGGAGTTCAGATGCTGCCTCTGACATTGTTTGAGTCACTTTGGGAAACTCACTCATCTGTCAAATGATGGGACCTTTCCAGGTCTAGACTTTTGATCCTATAAATATTTCTCTACACAAAGAACAACAGAAAAGATGATTTTACATAAAACCATGAACTTTGATATAATTTATATTTTTTTTCTGAGTGTATATGAAATTTTACAGGGTAGTAACAAAATTACCTTATTTAGATATCCTTCTGAATTTCCTATTGTGCTTTTCTTTGATGCTGTTTTTACTGATGCTGTTTTCTTGTTTTCCTTAATTCTTTTTTTTTGCTTCTGTCATTATATACTTACTCCACTGTTCCCTCCAAATAGAAATCCACACTTACGCAAATCAGTATAGTCAAGCAAAACAAGTCAGCACACTTATTGCGTCTGTAGATCTGTGTCTTATTTTGTACCTTTAAACCATCACCTCTCTGACAAGGAGTGGGAAGCATGCTTTATCCTTGCTCTTCTGAAGTCACGATTGATCAGAGTTCTGAGGTCTTTCAGTGTTTTTTCCTTTGCATTATTGTGGTAATTGATTGAATTGTACTTGTGGTTCTATCCATTTCATTCTCCATATGTTTATACAAGTCTTTCCAGCTTTTTCTTATTGTGTTTTATTCCTGGATTATGGCACAACAGTATTCCATAATGTTCATAAACGCTTCTTAATTTTTCCATTCCCTAGCTAATGGACATTCATTTTCTTTGTTTCAACATAAAATGCTATTTTTTCCCTTTCACCAACCTATGTAGGGCTGATAAAGTTATTTTTGGTAGCCATTATTTTCGTGGAGACTTGCAGATTTTATCTTTTAACAGAAAATTAAGGGCACAGAAGAAAATTGCTCATAAGTATCTACCAAAACATAGACCAAAGGAGGGTAACAGGCAAAAACGTAGGAAGGAGAGTATTAGTAGTGAGGACCAATAATTCATAGGAAACTATCAAAAAGTAGAACCAGCAATTGAAATCATGGTTTTATATGACTATACATAAAATTCAGGTGAACTAGAGATTTTAACATAATGAAGTAAATTTGGTTTCATAGAGATTATCATTGAGACTTTTGGCAAGATGGGACTTGACCAGAATGCGGCTGTGGAATTGTATAGTGTATTCCAAAGGGAAAAAATTGATAAAATAGGCAACAAACTAGCATTGTGTATTAAGAAGTTATATTCCTATGAGGAAATCCAGAAGCATGTAGGAAAATATTTGGGATAGAATAAATTGAAAAAAGAAATAAAGGTGATACTGTGAATGGAACATGCTATAGACCATCTATCCACAAAGAAGAAAAACATCATAAACATAGCATGGAGATATGATACAGTTGTGATGAAAGAATTCCATTATCCCACATGTGCTGGAATATTTTCTTGTCTAAATCTGAGCAGCTAATATATTTGTGGCTTGCCTCACTAATAATTTAGTTCTTCAAAAGATGGAGGAAGTAGCAAGGGGGTGTCCTATTCTGGTCCTGGTTTTGCTCAGTAAGGAAGACAGCTGGCTGCTGAAGTAGAAACCATGGGAATCTTCAGAGGAGTTATCTCCTCCATCTTAGAGGTGCTGCTCGAGGAAGAGAGGACTGTGAAGTGTAGTCTGATGTGTACCTTAAGTTCTGACCCGAGTCAGAGCAGAAAGGGTCAGATCTTACAGGATGATGGGCATGAAGTCTTGATGACAAGTTGTTTGGGTGAGTAAAAAATGGGAGAGCTCTCAGAAGAATCAGATGTAGACACACAGGAGTCTCCTCTGCCAGCTCGGACTTTAAAAGATACATGCAGGGGCCCAAGAGCAGGGAACTGAGGGTCCTGTAAGGAATGTCAGGGGTGCTCAACGTCCTGGGGTTGGTGGTGAGCACAGAGCACTTTTTTTGTCAGTGGTGGTGTGGAGAATTCTTGAGATGGAAACAGCTTGTCCCAGTGCAGACAGGCAGGTCATTTGTTAATTATATTCTTCTCTTTTTACATTTTTAAAAATTAATTTGTTTTCAGTTTATTATATATATGTTCATTTTATTTATTTTGAATGTTCTACAATCACTACCATAAAACTTAGATTTTTTCCCTTTACTTACCCCACCCACCCCACTCCCCTCCCCAAGATGGCATACATTTCTATATAGGATCTACACATACATTCCTATTGAATACATTTTCACTATAGTCATGCTGTGTAGAAGAACTAAAATAAATGGGAGAAATCCTATAACAAACCACATAATACACAGACATACACACACACACACACACACACACACACACACACACAACCCGCTACATTGTGCAGTTGAATTCCATAGTTCTTTCTCTGGATGTGGAAGGCATTTTGCCTTAGAAGACCATTGGCAATTTTTTTTTCTTCAGTTTTTGACAATCACTTCAATATGTTTTAAATTTTCTCCTCCCTCCCCCAAGCCAGCATGCAATATTATATGGGCTCTACATATACATTCTTATTAAACACATTTTCACATTAGTCATGTTGCATAAAAGAAATAAAACGAATAGGAGAAGCCAGTAATTATATTCTTGTTGAATTGGCTGGGGGTCCTTAGAGGATTGTGACTTTCCCTGAATCACATCATTGGTATGTGTCAGAGGCAAGACTTGAACCCAAATCTTCTTGACTCTAAGACCAGCTGTCTGTCCAGAATTTGAGACTTAAGGTATTTGAAGGACTTTAATATGGAAGAAGGATTATTTTCTTTTATTTTATTCCAGAAAGTAGAACTCTATGTAGAGAAGATGCAAAGAGATAGAAATGGACTTGATGAAGGTTGGGGTGGGGCGTGGGGGGCAGGGGCAGAGGCAGATCTTAGCAATTAGAATTGTCCAAAAGTAGAATAGACTGTTACTTATAACTGGAGGTCTGAAGTTATTTTAATTGTCCATCTTGATAACCAATTGACTAAACAATGCAGTAATGCCAGTTCGTTGTGAATAGTTAAAAGAATAATCTGATTTCCCCCTCAATTTTAGCTTTTTAAAAATATAATGAATGTAAGTTTGAACATATATTAATACCATTTCTCTCCCCCAAAATTCTTTGTGAAATTACTGCATTTATTCAAATTAATTTAATGCTTTCATCTTTTACAGCTTTGTTTGTTGGCAAAATGCTTTAAACCTGCACTCCCCTATCTGGATGTGGATATGATGGACATTTGTAAGGAGAATGGGGCTTATGATGCAAAGCATTTTTTATGTTACTATTATTATGGTGGAATGATCTACACGGGGCTAAAGAACTTTGAAAGAGCACTCTACTTTTATGAACAGGTAACTCTTTCTTAATTTTTATGACCAAAGGAACAGTTTTATGTATTAGAGTGTTCTAAGAGGCTAGAGTTTTGTGGGTAGATACTCCTTTTCTTTTAAAAAAATTATCATTAAACATTGTTTTAATAGTAATTTAATTTTTTTTGGTGAAGTATGGATAGTCTCTTTGCCTCGTTAGTTTTTAAGAATAAATTAACAACATATTTGTGAATTAGAATGCCATAACCTAAAGAATACCCAAAAGATCATAGTCCCAATTAAGGAAGTTAGGATGTTCTAATAATACTAGCAATGATAATTGCATTCATATAGTACTTTAATACTGACAAGTTGGCCCCCTTGTGCCTCACATGACGTAGCTGCAGAATGACCCCTGAATTATAGGTCAGTACATTGAAGCTCAGAGATAAGTAGCTGTTACACAAAATCAATTCATCTCTTTGTTTCCTCATCCATAAAATAAGGAGGTTGGATTAAATGATTTCTGATTAGCCTTTTCCAACTCTAAGATCTTGTAATTGTAATGAACAAACTGTAAGTCATCTAAGTAGATATTGTCCTTGTAATGAAAACTGGTGAGAGGCAATATAGTGGAGAGAAAACGCTGCCTCAGTCAGGAAGATCTTTGTTCAGGTCTCTTCTGACATACTGGTGTGACCAATCTCTTAATGCCCCAGGTCTGAGATTGTGAATTGCAGAACAGTTATAGATATGTGTTAGTAGAGGTGATTTCTTCACTAAAAACTTTCCTTATGAAATCACAGGTCCAGACCAAAATGGAGGACTAATAATGTAGACCGAGAAGGCTGTTAGGTGATCCAGTGGGTAGAGTACCAGGCCTGGAGTCAGGAAGACCTGAGTTCAGATTTGACCCCCCAGCACTTATTAGCTCTATTACAACCTCTATGTGTCTCAGTCTCCTCATCTATGAAATGGAGGTAATGATAACACCTACCTCCCATGATAGTTCTGGTGGTAAAATGAAATAATAATTGTTGAGGTGCTCAGCACAGCGCCTGCCAGATGGCAATTGCTGTATAAATGTTAGCTGTTGTTATTCCTTTTTTTGTAATGATAATTCTAAAATTTATTTTCAGTTCCAAATTCTCCTCCTCCCTCCACTCATAGGATGCCCATTACATATATGAAGCCATTCAAAACATTTTTACATTAGCCATGTTACCACAAAAAAAAGTAAGGAAAAGTGAAAAAAATTTACTTCAGTCTGCACAGAGAGTTCATCATTTTTATTTCTGCAGGTGGATAGCATTTTTCATCATGAGTCCTTTGGAATTGTTGCGGATCATTGCATTGATTAGAGTAGCTAACTTTTGCATAGGTGATTATTGTTGCAGTGTTGTTATTATGCACCATTTCTCCTGGTTCTGCTCACTTCACTTTGCCATCAGTTCATGTAAGTCTTCCCAAGTTTTTGTGAAGCCATCCTCTTCATCATTTTTTACAGCATAATAGTATTCCATCACAACGATATATGACAACTTGTTCAGGCACTCCCCACCTGATAGACATACCCTCAATTCTTTGCCACCACAAAAAGAGCTACTTTTGTACGTATGGGTTTTTCTTTTTCTTTGATCTCTTTGAGACAGAGACCTAGTAGTGGTATTGCTGGATCAAAGGGTATGTAAAGTTTTATGGCCCTTGGGTATAGTTCCAAATAGTTTTCCAGAATACTTGGACCAGTTCACAGGTCCATCAGCGGTGCATTAGTGTACTGATTTTTACACATTCCGTTTAGCATTTGTCATTTTCCGTTTTTTGTCATGTTAGCCATTCTGCCTGATGGGTGTGAGTCGGTGCCGCTGAGTTGTTTTAATTTGTATTTCTCTGATCATTAGTGATTTAGAGCATTTTTTCATATGATTTCTTCTTCTGAAAACTGCCTATTTGTATCCTTTCATCATTTATCAATTGGAGAATAGCTCTGATTTTTATAAATTTGCCTATTTCCTATATATTTGAGAACTGGGACCTAGAATTTGCTGAAAGTTTTTTCCTAGGTTCCCATTTTCTTTCCAGTTTTAGCTGCATCAATTTTGTTTGTTGAAGCCTATTAAATTTAATGTAATGAAAATTATCTACATTACCTTTTTAATCTCTGTCTCTTCTTTGGTCATAAAATCTTCATAGATCTGACATGTAATTTTTTTTTCCATGCTCCCCTAATTTGTCTATGATGTATCCTCAAGCCTATCTTGGTATAAAGTATGAAATGTTAGTCTGTGCAGTTTCTGCCAGACTGTTTTCTAGTTTTCCTAGCTGTTTTGTCAAAAAGTTCTAGCCTCAGTTGCTTGGATCTTGAGTTTATCAAACGTAGGTCCCAGTGATAATTGTCTACCCAGTCCATGGTATTATTCAATCACTATTTCCTGTCCAGTGCCAAATTGTTTTGATGATTGCCACTTTGTAGTATAGTTTAAGATCTGCTACTGCTTTGTTGCCTTCCCTCGTATTTTTTTTTTCATTTGGTCCCTTGGTATTTCTTGACCCTTTGTTCCTCCAGATGAATTTTGTTATTCTTCCTAGTTCTAGGAAATAATTCCTTGGCAGTTTGATTGGTACGGTCCAGAATAAGTAAATTCATTTAGAAATTGTCATTTTCATTATAATATAGGCTCTGCCTACCCATGAACAATTAATATTTCTCCATTTGCTTAGATCTTTATTTTATGTGAAGTGTTTTGTAGTGGTGTTCATATAGTCTTGTATGTATCCTGCCAGACAGACTCCCAAGTGTTTTATACTGTCTATAGTTATTTTAAATGAAATTTCTCCTTCTATATCTTGCTGCTGTGTTTTGTTGCAATATACAGAAATGCTATTAGCTAGGTGTTGCAGTCATAGTAAATCATGCCTATTGGGGATTTCTGAGTCACTGTCTAAAAAGCTCATATAGTTAAATTGAGCACTTCTACAGACACAATTCTAAAGACACACAAGTTTGTGCCTAGAACAAATAGCCCTACATACAGTAAATTCTAATAACATTTTAGTTATTAGCAGCAACTCACATGTATAGTGTTCTGTGCTTTTCAAAGGGCTTCTCTGACGACAACACTGTGATAGATAGAGGTAATGGTGTCTATATTTTAGTGATGGGGAAACTGAGACACAAACAGGTTAATCACTTACTCAAGATCTTTCAGCAGAGTTGAGCTTTGAACACAGGTTTTCCGTCTTGAAGTCCCATGCCCTTTCTAATACGTTTTATGATGTTCCTGAGTCATTAGGAAAACATTGTTATTATGTTGGTTATCCTTTGTTTAAAGTATATTTCTGTTTAAGAAAGAAGGGAAATAGGTGGTCTTTTTTTTACCATAGCTATTCACCATAGTTCAAAATTTGGAATTTGATGGGGAAATTTCAGTTACTTAAAAACTCTGAAGAATGACAGTACCAGACAGATGAGGTGTGTACCTTTCATGTGAGTGTAGAGATTTACCACCTCTGCTACAACAGAGATACCATACAGCAGTGAACAGAACACCAAACTAGGAGTCAAGAAGATTTGGGTTCAAATCCTGGCTCAGAAACTAACTCTGTGACTCTGGGCAGATCTCGTCACCTCTTCAGCCTCAGTTTCCTTATTTGTAAAATGAAGTTGTTCCTATGTCACAGGAATGTTGTGAGGATCAAATGAGAAAATAATCTAAAGAGGTTTGCAAGACTTAAATTAGCTTTTGTTATTAGTTATTACTAAATCTAACGTCTTTTTCTTGCTCAGGCCATAACTACTCCTGCCATGGCAGTCAGTCATATTATGTTGGAATCTTATAAGAAGTATATTCTAGTTTCTTTGATATTACTGGGCAAAGTTCAACAGCTGCCAAAATACACATCTCAGATTGTTGGTAGATTCATTAAGGTGAGTGTTCTAAAAAAAGAAAACAAAACTATTCTACTTAGGAAAATTGTTAAGATAAAAATAAATTTACTGTCTTTGCAAAGTCAATATAAAGGAGAATTGTTTCATTAAATATTATTTGCACAGTGTGTTTTGTATTAAAATGAAGAATCAGATTTAGATTAGTTTTTATTTACTGAATTTATCATGCTTTAAGTTCAGCTGAGGAAATTCTTCATGGGGGAAACATCTTTCCACAGTTGTTTAAATAGACCCTTTGCTTCCCCCATGATCCAGTCCCATACAAAGACTCTTAATGGTAGATTTTTCAAGTTAGCATGTTAAAGGTAACAAGGCAGACCATTAAGTATCCAGATAATTTTCACTCCTACCCAAGTTGAAGCAGCATTCTGAACAAGCAGTGAAAGAACAGTGAGAGAGTACATGGCAGCCATTCTCAAGAAATGGTTTGGGGACCAATAGTCTTTCTGGTGACCCAGAGGCTAGTGTTGTGGAGTATTCCATAGTTTCCTAATGACAACGCCTATACTTTTGTTTCTGCATAAATTAACCATTTAGTTATAATATTACTAATATGACATCCATAGCAAAATCATTTATGCTGTCGTTCCTAGTGAGGGAAGTTGATATGGTTCATCTTATGTCAGCTTTTGCTTTTCTTCCATTGGCTGATCTACAGCTAGAAAAGGGTTGGGTGCTAACAGCATAAAAAAAGCTAGAATACTGCTTTGTTCAATAATTACATGCTCCATTTTACCAAGAGAGAGCCATAAAATTTTGTTGATGCTAACTTTCATTTTGGAAGAAAAAAATATATTGCCTGACCTATCTGTAATATCTAAGCCATTTAATTTATCGTTAGTAATATAACTTGTGCTATATCAAAAAGGCATTATTTAGATGGTCTTTTGTCATCATTTTTGTTTGTATTTTTAATATTTTTTTCTTATACATTACTTGTATTTATAAAACATAACAAAGACTTGTTTGCTTTCTATATACCTAACTTTGTGTATTGGTTTGTTTTCTTATTTTAAAAACATAGCCCCTTAGCAATGCTTACCATGAATTAGCACAAGTTTATTCAACCAATAATCCATCAGAACTCCGAAATCTGGTAAACAAACACAGTGAAACTTTCACTAGGGACAACAACATGGGGCTGGTTAAGCAGTGTTTGTCCTCTCTTTATAAGAAGAACATTCAAAGGCTAACAAAGGTAAGATGAATTCTCATACTTTGTCTCATGCTTCAGCTCCTACAAAATCTCTCCTTCAAAAGTAGTGTGGTAGGAGTTCATTTGTTCTGAAGATAGTTGGATTTTCCCCGTTTTGAGGATTGGATTTGGGTAGCCAGGAGAAGAGAGAAAAGCCGGTACAGAATGACTGGAAGGATGAGGAATAAATGAAGTGACAATGCTTTGAAGTGGACATATATCAATAGATGTTGTTCTAATGAACTAGAAAGTTTCCATACTTTACTCCCTTTGGCCTGAGAGACACTGCTCTAATGTTTGTCATTGAAACAAGCTTTTCTGCTATATGAGATGAGGTAATCGTTAATGGTACATGGGTAAATACCTATATTTTTTGAAATATGAAAAAAAATTTTCCCAACTAGCTATTTTGAAGTGTGCTCATTTTTAGTTGTTTAATCACTTTTCTATTTCTTCACGAGAAACATTTGTGACATAGAAAAAATAAAGAGATGGCCTGTAGTCTGGACAGCCTAGGCTCTATGTCCGAGTCTTTGTGATTCTGGTGATGTCACTTAAACTCCCTCAGCTGTCTGAGACTAAAAACTATAGGACTGTTTCAGCTCTGTATGGGTAGAAGTAGTTCTATTACCATGGAGCTCTTTACATTGATAAAAGCACAGTTCTGGACCCAAAATAACTCCATTTTGTCATATACAATTCTTGATTTTGTCAGTCTGAATGCCTGTAGTACCACAGAATAAGTGAAAAGACTTTTTGATGAGTGACTTGGCAAGAACATTGATTTATATGTATGTATACCCAAATCTAAAAGTGCAAATGTTAGAAATCTAGCCAGTAGTAAAAGGTGTTTTCCAGTCTCCATTTTGTCATTGTTGGGCATCAGAAGGAGATAGTTCATTAATTATTAATTTCAAGGGAGAGATAGTGGAGGCCTTGACTTCTTGTGTACCACCAAGAATAAATGATCATTGCTTTTTTTTCCTTTGAAATTTCTACTCTTCATATGACTTCATCTATTGGAGGGTATGGATTTTTCAGTTTCAAATCCCACTACACACATTTCATTTTGAAATACTTTAGTATATTAGTAGAATGTAGAATAGTTTTTACAGTGAGATAAGTGAAATTGTTTATCTGATAAAGACATTCCTCATAACCATTGTATCTGGTTATTTCCAAATTCTGCTTCTCATTTTCAGACATTTTTAACATTGTCATTACAAGATATGGCAAGTCGCGTACAGTTGTCAGGACCTCAGGAGGCAGAAAAATATGTCCTTCACATGGTAAGCAAGGTCATTCTTGAGATAATTATATGGATGAAATTTGACTTCTTCTTACTACAAATATTCATGCTACCTAAATAACAGGCAAAAATTCATGTGTTTACATATAACTGTAGTACTTCGAAAGATTTCATCACTGTCAGTCATTAAACCAGCATTTATCAAGCACTACATGCCAGGCATGGTAGGGATCACTGGATTTACAAACAAAGGTCAAAAACAGTCCTGGCTTTCAAAGAGCTCACAATCTAATGGGGGAGATAACAGGCAAATAACTGTACAAACAAGATGTATACTGAGTAAATTGAAGAAAATCAACAGACAGCATTAAGAGTGGATCAAGAAAGACTTCTTGGAAAGGTTAGACTTTAGGTGAGATTTGAAGAATGCCAGAAGAGGAGGGAGAGTGTGAGGATTCCCTACAGTGATGACAGATTGCAGTACCTGTTCATCATAATAAACATTTTAATGTCTTTTGGCCAAAAAAATTCATAATCTGGTTGATAGCTTTTTGGAGATTCTGAAGTTCTCCAAATTAAGCTAGACTATCTTTTGCACAACACATGGCATCCATCACCTTTGCCCACAGGTGAAGCCTTTCCAACTTTGTATGTATGTACACTTCTACCTCTACTTCCATTAAAGTCATACTCTATATGTAAATATTGAAATTTTAGTCTTCCAGAATTTTTCCTGCTCTCCATCACAGTCCTTAATGGAGTTATTAGTTACTGAAATTTGCCACCTTTTCCTTTTATAGTGGAACATTTAACCCTGGAAGTACATTTAGCAAAGATGATTTAAGATTTTCTTTCTCTAAAAATCACAGTCAAAATTAACTGTCCAACTATTATGAGCAGGCTTGTAATTGAAGAGTCACTGATTTTTACTTTGATGGCTGATATTGTATGTTTAATAAAGCTCTTTTCTCTGTGGTTCCTCTTATCTATAGATAGAAGATGGTGAAATTTTTGCAAGTATTAATCAAAAGGATGGTATGGTCAGTTTCCATGATAATCCTGAAAAATATAACAACCCAGCTATGCTTCATAACATTGATCAAGAGGTAAATGTTATTGTAAAATGTTTTCTAATTTGGTTATTGAGATTTTCAGGGACTAGAAAACTTCTATATTTCTGTACCTTAAGAACTTACTCTTAGAACCAGGTACAGGCATTTGCCAGATTATTAATGGGTTGCATTTCAAAAGTTTTTTTAAATGAGTAGTTCAGCATATGTTTTCTCATAGATGCAAGGCTTATAGAAATGATGGTTAGGTTCCCAGGCCAGCTTTTTCATTTCATACTGTGTCTGGTACCGTTTTCAGCTATAACTAAACATTGTTTCAACCTGTGAGTGGACCAAGTTGCCTAAATGGAGACCCAGCTAACTGGGTAACTCAGCCCATCCTGTCTCTCAGCCTTGGCCTCTCCCTTTCCTTCTCTCCAAAAGAAGGTAAATTTTGATGGCCAGAAGCTGCCTGGCTAACTTGGGATACACTTCCCTTCCCTTCCCTTCCCTTCTCCCCCTAAAACCTTAGACTCTGTGCACTCTGAAGCCCATGTATTGAACAAGGAAGGGTCCCTGCCCAACCAACCTCCACTAAATGACTATTTTTGGACCTTCCTGCCTTAGAGTCAATATCAGTAGTAACAGTTTTCTCTTCAAAACAACAACCCTGAGGCTCCTGCCCCTTCCGGTGTGATTTATCTATTTATTTTTTTCTTTTCTATTAAAGGGGCCAGTCCCCTGACTACTTTGTAAAGAAGCTTATTCACTGAATGGGCATTACCTCACTTTAAGTGAGTACTTGAGAAGGTCTTAGCCTAAAAGGCCATGGTCTCCCATTGCATCATGGGCCATCTCTAGTTATCCTGATGAATACCTGGTCATTGGATCCAAATGACTCAGGGGGAGAAAGT
Source organism: Potorous gilbertii (assembly GCA_028658325.1). Taxonomy (NCBI): domain Eukaryota; kingdom Metazoa; phylum Chordata; class Mammalia; order Diprotodontia; family Potoroidae; genus Potorous; species Potorous gilbertii. The sequence goes on along the minus strand of CM053772.1, from coordinate 123,456,793 downwards.
GAGACAGGTGACTTTGCACAGCCCTCCCTCACTCAAAACAAAGTTAAGTGCAAGTCATATCATCCTTTCTCTGATGTCATGATCCTTTTTGAAAGCAAAAGGCGAACACAGACATCGTTTATAGTGTTTCAGTAGCAAAAATGCATTTTATATTCTAACTCAGAATGTTAGGAGCACATAAACTTCTTCCCATTCCTCTACCCTTAACAGGAGCACCAAAAATAAAGAAATAATAAAAAAAAAAAACAGGAGCACTTCCTATGGTGGTAGCATTGTTAAGGGCTGCGGTTGATGAATGTGATGACATTGTCATCAGTTATCTTCCCCTAAGCTGTTTTAAGTGACAGCACTCCTGAACATGGTTTACTTGTTAGCTCAGGAAGCTCCCCAGGATAAAGTAAATTAGTGTCCTGTGTGCTTTGAATTAGGAAACAAGGGGCAATTGACTTCATAGAAACTTCTCTATGTCTTTTTGTATGTACTAGTCTTCATCAACTGAGGACTACCTATAGTTAGAGGGAGCTTCTTATATAAACTGCTTTTTCATTCATTCAATTTTTTGAATATATTAAAGTCATAAATACTTTAATCTTAGAGATGGTAGGGAAACTGTTTTAAATGGTAAATGTAAGCTGAGCAAAGTTTCCACTTTCTTCCATTTTTTCATTCTTTGGATTTTGTTTGGCTAATTCTTGATGTTTCATAGAGTCATTAGCTTCCATGTGCCCAAATCTAATTTTTAAGGAATTATTTTCTTCAATTAGCTTTTGTTTCTCTTTTCCCATTTGGCCAGTTCTACTTTTTAAGGAGTTGTTTTCTTCAATGGATCTTTTCTCCTATTTGGCCAATTATATTTTTTAATGAATTATTTTCTTCAGTGAATTTTTGTTCTTTTTTTTTTCAAGTTGTTGACTTTCTCTTGTTGACTCTAATTCTTTTTCCAGTTTTTCTTCTACCTCTCTTACTTGATTTGTGAAATCTGTTTTGAGCTCTTCCAAGAAGACTTTTTGGGTTTGAGACCAGTTCGTATTCCCTTTAGAGACTTTGCATGTAGGCATTTTGACATTGTTGTCCTCTTCTGAGTTTGTGTTTTCATCTTCCCTGTCACCATAGTAGCTTTCTACAGCCAGAGCTCTTTTCTGATTTTTGCTCATTTTTTAGGCTATTTTGTATCTTTTAAAGTTGAACTCTGCTCCTGGGCCATAGGGAGCACTCTCCCAAGCTTCTTGTACTGGACCCATGGGTCTGCTTACTGATGTTCCACACTGCGACCTCAGGTGCTAGCAGCTTGCCCACTCTGCTAGGGTGGCCTGGGTTCTGGGGCTAGCAGTGTGCCTTCTGTGCTGAGACTGGAGGCCTCACAGCTGGGCTGCTGTGCCACTAGCCTGCTGAGCCAGGACCAAGGAGCCTTGGTTGCTGATCTGTGCTGTGGCTAAGAGCTTTGGACACTGCCTCTGCTGGGCTGCCCCCTCCCAAGTGAGACAGACTTTTCCTGAAGTCCTTCTGAGTTATCTTAAGCTGGAAAATTGTTTCACTCCATCTTTTTTATAGGTTTTGTCATGCCAGAATCTGTTTAGAGGCTTGATGTAACATTTAGAGGCAAACTAGGGAGAGCTCAGGCAACGTCCTGGCTTTTCTCCACCATATTCCTAGCAAAATTTCATAGTGAATTTGAAATCATTGTACAGTTTTGTGGGCCTATTAGGTGTATAGGTGATGATGATGGGAGAATGAAAGTATGTATGCTATGTTTATTTGTGTAAGGAAAAAAAGATTGGTTTCGAAACTTGAGATCCTAGTTGCAGTGTAGTTTGGGTTAATATACATTTTATTGTCTTTATGTTTTGAACAAACTATAATTTAAGCCAATTTCCCTTTTATCGTATTAAATATAAATTCATATATCTCAGATGCTGAAATGTATAGAGCTTGATGAGCGGCTCAAGGCCATGGATCAAGAAATCACAGTGAATCCTCAGTTTGTGCAAAAGGTAGTTACTTTTTCTCTATTTAAAGTGGGGAGTGGGAAGCTGGAGGAGAAAGGTGTGTATATACATATATAGAGATATAGATACATATATTGCTACATCTGGAATTATTGTATCAGATTATTGTCATGTTTAAATAACTAAATTTAAATACTAAAGTGCCCTACTACATATTGTGAAAGAGAAATATTTTGGTAGCTTGGTAGTAGGGCTTTCAGTTCATGATACCGTGACTATTAGACAGTTTTATTTAGGAAAGATAGAGGATTGATACGTTGAAAGGAATTTTTTGTACAAATGAGATTACAGTATGAGAAAGATTATTGTAACTCTATGTAGATGAGCAAAATCAATGGAAAGTGTCAAAAAAAGAATCTTTCTTTTCCTGTCCTGCAGAGTATGGGCTCACAAGAAGATGATTCAGGAAGCAAGCCATCCAGTTATTCTTGAAATTAACATTTTCTGTGCTTGAAACTGAAAGAACCACCACTTGGCCATTGGAAAATATGAGAGTGGCAGGGAGAACTAAGACTGTTTTATCTGGACATTAAGAAATTAAATTTTGTTTTGACATCTTCAGTCCTATATACTTTCAAAAGTTTTCTCTCTGCAAAGAAAGGAAAAGATCTCAAACTTTTAAAGTCTCTTGTGGATTTATTTATCTTCAGATTAACATCGTTAATGCATTAAATAATCTACCTTTTGTTTTAAATGGCTTGAATGTTGCTGTGTAGCACTTTTTTTCCCCTTCTGGAAACAATTTTCTTCAGTGAGAAACAGGGACATACAAGTACTAGTTATTATTTGAAAGCTTTTTTGGCTCCTTAAAGTCAATGATAGCTTGGTTTTACAAAAAAGGTGGTGGTGGCGGGGGGGGGGGGGGCGGGGAGGAAATGGGGCTTACTTGAAAAACAAAAGCTATTTAAGACTTTATGGACTTTGTAGACTTGGACATTGCCTACTAGATTTGGCAAAATTAATTTTTAGTTTTCAGAGGAACCAAAATATTTACGTAGTCTACTGGTACTGGTGTAGAATTAAGAATTAAAGGGATGCTATCAAAAATTTTTAAGCACTTTCCAAAATAACGGTGCATGCAATACCCTTTTATTGTCTTGAACATGGCTTTTTTTTCCTCTGCCCATTTTAGTCTCTTCCTTTGGTATGCACCTGATTTGTTTTCTGCTCTTACTCCCTTGTTAGTTGCATTTTCAATTAATTTCCAATTAGCATAATTTTGTTTTGATTACTTAGTGAATCTCATTCACAGAGTTCTGAGATTAATTTGGCTATCAGTTTCTCCAAGTTCACCCTATAATCTTGCAGGGCCTATATAAATTATAACTTTTGAATTTTGCTATAATGAAAAGTTTCAGATGAAAAAAACATCAAGACTGGTTTGGTCTCAAACTAAGAGATACGTTTTTTCTAACAACATTCAGTTTTTCAAAATGTTGACATGCTTTCGTGTGCCTTTTTTAGTGTAGGGTGTTAGCAAATCAGGTTTTCATTATTTAACACTCACGAGCCTCATTGTCCTTGCCCATACTGTGGACTAACTGCAGGCCATTATTTGCAATGAAGGATCATAGAGCAATAGAGCCCTTTTTTAGTATTTCTCATCTCTGCTTTTGCTTCCTTGTTTTTAAACCAGGTTGTGCTTTTGTGTTCCTTTAGCTGAAGTGTCTTAAATTTATAGTTCTGAAATGGACTTAAATTACTGACTTATTGTGATGGAAATAATGGTGTCCTGTTGTTGAATGTCAGTTATTGAGAAAAGACATGATCTAAAGTATTTTCTTTGTGTTTGGAACCCCTAAACATAAGTAAAGGTAAGCAACTAGTAATGAAACACTCTAACTTTGCATTACTGTAGAGCACTGGACTGGTTTTTAGAATATCCGGGATCTAGCCCAGGTTCTGACCTTAACCAGCTGTGTAGCTTTGGACTAGACATGCATTCTCTGGGCCTCTTTTTTTTTCAGTTGTAAAAAGAGGAGGTTGGATTAGATCTCTAAGATCCCTTGCAGCTCTGAATTCTATGACTTTATAAGATTAGCACTCTTATAATCCAAGACTCAGTTTTTGGAAACAAAAGTAAAGAAAAAAATACCTTCTCAGACGTGAAAGAATATCATTCTTAACAGTTTGCAGTGTTTCCATTCCTGCCTTTAGGCTCAGTAAGGTCTTTGGCTTCCTCCAGTGATGAAAGAAAAATAAACTATTGAAATATATTTTTGTTCTTCAGTAAGAAGCAGTGACCCTTGATGTCTTTTTTTAATCCAAAATTGACTGTATCTGAATTACCAGGATCTACAGTAGAAGCTGTCTGAGACATGGTGGTCAACAGGTCAGAATTTTGATAGACTAACTCTCCTTATTGTGGAGATTATTCATTCTTTTCTGCAGTGGATCCAATAAAAAAAAAATGCCATTTCACCCTTGTTGCCTTTTCCCTGTTTCATCCTGCCATCTTCTGAATTAGTTAATGATATGACATCTATTTGGGGTTATATTTTAAGTTCTGTAGAGGAAATGATCATTGAACTTAGAACATTGGTGCCTAAGAAGTATATTGTTTGGGCTATTAGTTTGTGCAGTTTTTTAACCAACAAATCTTTCAACATGGTGGTTGTTATTTATATATGTTATTTCATTAATAATAATTCACATCTGTATAGCACTTTAAGGTTTGCAAAGCACTTTCCTCACAACAGTAGGTAGGTAGTGCAAGTACTGTCTTCCCCATTTTACATTTGGGGAAGTCATCTCTTAAGAAGTTTTAAGTGAGTTGCCCCTTCTCAAATAGCTAGTAAGTGGTAGAACTTGAACCCAGGTCTCTTGACTCTTTAAGTCTAGCACCCTTCCAACTGTGCCACAGTAACCTCTTCACTGGTTTAAAGTTCAGCAGTAAGATACTTTTGTGAAAACTTTTGCATATCTAACACCTGTAATATTTTATGTGAGCCAAAACTCAGCACATATACAACTGTGGTGTTTAAGGCACTATTTAAAGAATTTTTAGCTAAATATTGTAGAAATGACAGTGGGAAGATGTTTTTAAGCCAAAGAATGTCATCACTGAGCAATAAAATAGTGGGAATTTTCTGTCCCATGTTGATGATCATTTAAAACAATTGTGTTTTTCATTGATTAAATATTGCTCTAAAGCTATTAGAATTGAGTATTCCAGTGAAGGATACTAAAAAATAGCATTTGTAATAGAGCAGCGTTTTCACATATAAGGACCCCCTTTACATCTAAAACTTTCAAGGCTTCCTCACATGATAGTAGTTGTGTTTTTACTATCCTGTTGATTGTGAAAAGGCAGAGTGGCAAAAAGCTACTATGTATTCATATAGCCTTTGAATGATTTTGTGTTTTGTTAGTCACAATAGCAAAAGAAAATATATTTCATTCCAAAAGTTAAAAAATTCCAATCAGATACATGACATGAAAAATATTCACCATAAATATTCATGTTGCCTACTTTGGAGAAATCAGAATGATAATGCTTTGTGCACTTAGGGAGTTGTAGAAACCCCCTTGTGACAGTTTAGTAAACATGGACCCCAAGGCTGTGAACCACAGTTCTAGAGAAAAGTATCTGTTTCAACGGGATTTTATAGTGGGCAAATTCCCTAAATCTTATATTTTAAAATTCTGTTTGCTTATTTAGTCTTTTCAGTTCTCCAAACCATTAATGTTCATTAATTGCCCTGACTTGTCCAGATTCCTTTGTCTTTCTGTTAGATCCTACAGTGAAGTTGTAATTCTGAATTTCCTTTAGTTCTCAAAGATGTCATTGTATTATAAACAAACAATTGTGCCTGTGTTGCAGCTTGAACATTAGACTGTAAGGAAAATTATATATACATAAATTTGAACAGTTGAAAAGAGCATTTATTTTTTAAAAAGACTAGAAAAGATCAACTATTTCTATATATGAAAGTATTTGCACCTATATGAGAAATGCATTTAAGAGAGATGGATTAATGATAAACAAAAATACCTACCTATGGCCTGTTTCAAACCAATAGCTAAAATCAGAATATATTTTTGGTTAGCTGCTGACTCTAGAGATACAGTAAACTCAAGTCTAATAAATAACTTCAGATTACAGTGAAAAACCACATGGTGTTTGGTCAGAATCAATTGCATACCCTCCCCAAAGAAACAAAAATATGAAAGCCAAGGTAACTGAAAAATTATTTTTCTGAAATTGCTGTGGTCTTCTGAGTCAAGAAGACCTGGGTTCGAGTTTTTTTAATCTTGAAAGATAATGCCTGTGCTATTGGTCAAGTCACTTAACAGATGACTCCCTTAAGACTAGCGGTTGCCAAGCAGTTGCAGATCTCCAGTGGTAGAAGGAGGTCCTGATGCTAATAAAATCACAAATCTGGACCAAAAAAGAATGTTACTCATTGTTGCTCATTTTATTTGGGTGTGTTTTGTTTTTGAAGAAAATGATTAGTCTACTGTTTCCAGAATTGTATTTGTGGAAACCCCCCAAAATTGGAATAGTTGATTAATTGATGATATTGAAAACAGGTTGGGTCAGAAATTACCTTTGCCTTGTAAAACAAGGCTTCTTATGCTTTTGTTTCTGATATTCATCCCTCAGCTGCCCTAAACCTTGTGAGTCTGTTTTTAAAATTGCACTAGGAGACATTTTAATGGGTGACAGCCTTAAAACTTAGTCATATCACAGAAAAATTTTAGAAAGCTGATCAAGATACTTCTGGGGAAATTAGCATGAAATAGGGGAACTTCTAGAAGCTTTGTTACTATTTTATCCAGCAGGATATTCCCCTTCCTAAATTTGGGAGTTGTGATCCATGGCTATAGGGGTTTGATCTGAAATATAAGTGCTGGTGCTTTTGGACTGTTGGCTGAATAACCAAAGATCCATATGAATACCCTGATCATTCAGGGTGTGACTCTTCTTTGCTTTTCACCTTGCCCTCATGGCAACAGGTCCATATTTTGCTAAGACACTTGTTCTCAATATGAAGACTTCAGAAATGGGGCTTCATTCATTGCAGCCCCACTTGGTATTATAACAATTTAATACTCTGAAAGGATGGTTAAGCTTAAAGCAGTCTCAGTTCCAAGCAGTTACTGAATGTAGTGTCTATTTCCAAACACTTTGGGTTCATCACTGAAGGGAAAAGAAGAAAATAAATGCAAGGTGGTAGTTTTTTCAATGCTATTTCTATGTTTAATATTTCAGCAAATCCCTAACATAGTTCAGAAGCTCTTGGCGTTTAAAAGTATTTCAAAACAGAATTCCGTGTGTGTTAGTGAAGGTCATTAACTTCGTGTTATGAATGTTGCAGTTGGAGTGACTTTAAATCTTAATTTGCACTAATCATTTGTGTAGTTTTGGTTTTTTTTGAACTTCTAAGGCTGTCTGCAAAGTGTCCACATTACTGTGCACTCTTGGAATTTCATGTAACAAAAACCTCCTTTTGTTTCACTGTTGATTAAATGGTCAACATACCATTGTATTTTAACAGCATTTTTTAGAGAATAATCCAGAACAGCTAGATTAATAAAAAGAAGGGATCTGCAAGAAATAACTGATGACAGAGTTAACATGCCATCTCAAGAAGTATGATATGTGTCAATTTAATCCATCTGTGGTATGCGTACTGTTGGGTTTTATTATAACTGGCAGTGACTGACTAAAACCTTAACCTGTGCCCTCATAGCTTGTTAATAAAAAATAGTTAAGAATGGTGACCTGCATGGGCAAACAGATAGAGTAGTTAGTCCTGAGATTGAAAAAAAAAGAAAGAAAAGTCTAATTGTAACCTTGGAAAATAAAAATGAAATGCAAAAAGATATATAATTGCCAACCTTTGTTTGCTTCTTTAAAAAATTTTTTTTAGGAAATATATTTTTTTTAAAGACCACCTGTTGTACTAATATGGAATTTGTTCTCACATTAACATCATAGTAAGCAAAGCTTTCATCCATCCAGAATTTGATGGAATGTTTTCCTTGTTGAAGTCAATATGATGTAGGATTGAGTTTTTAATATGCCTCCATCACCTTGTTAAACATCTGCATGGGAACAGGTACTAATTGAAAATTGTGGATTTTTGTATTCTAAGATGTACCATTTTGCTTATAAGAACAAATTTTTGTGCATGAGATTCAGAAGACCTGGATTCTTAGTTTTGACTGTTTTAGCTCATTTTGTGACTTTGAGCACATCACCCTTACTGAGTGACAAGTCATCTGTGCAGAGAGGCAGCTGAACCAGATCTCTAAAAGCCCTTTCTAGGTTTGACAAGTCTGCACTGTTTTTTCACCAGACAATATAATTTTCAGCACAATACATATTAACTTTTACTGAGAGATGCAATCTAGGAAAGATGCAAGAAAATACAGATAGATTGCTTGTCTTATAAAATGGTTTCTATTATTAACTGAGGATCTCAAAGCACTTTACAAACCCTTAAGTCTCACTGTACTCTGAGTTTTTAATAAAGTCCTTATAGCAGTAAAGGCTAGGTTTAGCACTTGATCACTGACATTTAGAACTTTTACTTTTATGCTTTTTCCAAAAGAGTATCTTTTAGAGATCTACATTTATTCTGTCTTCATTGTTCACCAAAAATCAAGGTCAGAAAGCATTGGAATAGTAAAATAGCACGAATAATTGAAATCACTAATTCCAAACCTCGTTTAAAAATTTTCAACACACGTTGGGGATACAAAGGCAAAAAGGAAAACAATCTTTTCAAGAATCTTACTTCCATCTTCTAAACCATTTACTAGAGCTGTTAAATAACAAAATAACTGTTTCTTGGACGTTTTAGAACACTGGGCCAGGAGTTAAGATCGGAGTTTTAGTCTGAATTCTGCCCCAGCTGTGTGACCTTCATCAAATCCCTTAATTTCTCTGGGCTTTGATTCTCTCATCTGAAAAGTTAAATGTATTCCTTTTGTTTCTCTTGCCCATGAAGAAGAATGCAATGAAATGGATAAAAGGCAAGCAGAAGGAAAAGAAGAATCTTACCTTGGATAATTCCTTCACAGAAAAATCCTTTCTGCTTAATAGATTTTGGAGCTGAAAGAAGCCACTGGTGCACTTCAGCCAAGTGTAGGACATTGAGCTTCTACTGCATTTGACACTACAAAATCTATGAACTGTTGAAAAAGAACTTAGGTATTAAAACATATGCATTTTAAAAAGTACCATGCCCCTCTGTGTGTCCCTTTGTGTGATGCACTCTACTTGGTTGCTGGTCTAATGTAGATCTTGCATCTGGTAGCATCAAGAGTAAACATCATTTTATAGTCCTGTACAATGCAAACTATCTAATCCCAAGTTCAATATACCATGGAAACCTGGTCATTAGATTAAAGGGTTGGGAGATCAATCAATAAGTATAGACTGGATATTTGGAATATGAATACAGCAAATGAAACAATGCCTATTCTCAAAGATCTTGCATTTTTTTAGAGTGTTAAGTAAGGACTTGGCACTCTCTAAACTTTTAGCTAAAACATGCTTATGAGGAAAGTATAATGCTTGCATTTGATTTTGAAACAAATCTTTGACCAGGGAAACACAATGAGGAGACATATTAAGGGGAGACTGGGTGCAGAGCTGGAGGAGACAAAATTTAAATAAATGGTTCATAACCTTAAGGAGCTAGTAGGGGGATAAGATACCAATAGAGATTAATATGCAGTATAAAAATGATAGGCACAACCCCAGCTATTAAATTATAAAACATAAAGTAAGGAAGATCACTTAAAAAACGAAGAGAGGCAAAGCTAGTGGAGAGATGTGGTCTTCAATTTGGCATTTAAACAATGGGTAGGAATTCAGTAGGCAAAGAAGGAGAAGTCATTCCTGGGTACAGGGCAGCCTAACCTGGGCAAAGCCAAGGGCACGTATGTTTGAGGTGCTGAATTTTTCTGTTGGATATGTAAAGTATATGAAAATTAGTAGAAATATGAAGTCGGGCTCAAGAAGTAAGGTGCTTCCACTTGTGGAAAACTTGAATGCCCAACAGTAGTGTGGACCTTACTTATGAGGCAGTGGGCTTGAAAAATATGTAAACAGGATGAAAGGTGACCAGAAATGTGAATACAAAAGTTGGAGAATAGAATGAATGAAGGTGTGGAAGACCACATACTAGTCTATACCGTGCTAGAATGACTGCTCTGGGAATAAAGCAAATGAAATACCCAACTTCACCTTTTGTCTCCTTTCCTGGTTCCTCAAGGTGGCTTGATCAACAATGTCTAAATACTCAGAGACGGAGACTGAAAAAAAAGACCGTTAGATTTAATGATTAGGAGACCATTCCAGTGATCAATCAACTCAGAAGGCAAATTGCAGAGGATTGAGAAATTAGTGGAAAAGTGGGAGGAGTTTAGCAGTGATACGTTTTTTGTTAAAGTAGTGGCAGGTTGTTTCCTTTTGCTTTCTTAAGATGGGAGAAACCAAAATATTTATTTGTGGGTAGGTGAGATGGAACTATGAACCAGTGGATGAAGGTCCTGGAGGAGATGGTACATGTAATCAGTACAGGTAAGACACTTGTATGACTGGGACGTTATACTGCTGCTAAGGAAGTTGGGCCCAACGATCTCTTCTCCTGTGATGAAAAAGAGGCTTGGTGGCAAAAGGAAAGGAAAGCTTTGGAACTCTGGTGAAACATGGGAAAAAAAGGATAAGACTTTATCCTATGCTGCTTTGAGCAGCAGCAAGAAATTGTGGGATAACAAAGGAAACAATGTGGCTGTCTTCTAATCCATCCGCTCTGAAACAACTACAAATGTCTGATCTGCAAGTAGTGGGCCATGCAGATGCAAGGAGGCTCGTGAAATATTTTAACCCAAAGTCTGTGAATTTTTAAAAACAGCGATTTCAGAATACTTGTTTTCCTTTGTAACTTAATGTATTTTGTGCATTTAAAAACATTCTGAGGAATCCATATGCTTCAGCCTGCCAAACGGATACAAGACACACCAACCGTTCATTAAAATTAAAATGATTAAACTATCAAGGTTGTATAAAGACTCAAAACTTGCTCTTAAAAAGCATGTGGCTGAAGAGACAGGTTCAATCGCTCCGCTGTGGACAGCGGGTGGCAGCATAATCCAGATCCTTAGCTTTTAAAAGATATTTGACTGCACCCCACGGTCTTCCTGGGAGCGCTCAGTGCAACAAGTATTTATTCGTCAGTTTCGTGACTGGATACGTGGTTTAAATTCTGACTAAATGGAAGGGAGGCCTCCTACTCCCCGTGCCTGCAGCTGGCCTGGGGGGGACTCTGGAATTCCGAAGTTCAAGTTCTATTTGCAGACTGTGAGCCAGCCCAGCGATGCTGCAGGGAGACTGTTCCAAAAGAGATTTCCTCCCAGGGGATGACCTGCCTTTATTGGACCCTGACTCGGTAAACAAGGATAACTGACGTCTTATTTAACTTTTTTAAAAGTCTCTGCACAGCGATTAGCACAGCTCCTACAACAAAGAGCGCACTTCCTAAGTGCTGGCTGAGCGGACGTCCTAGTTACCTCCACAAAGCTACGCTCCTTCTCCCCAGCTCCAGGGAAGGGATGCTGGCAGGCTCCACAGCTGGGCCCCACCCACAAGCCCATGGCCCCGCCCAACCACGAGTTATAGAATCCGGCGGAGTGGAAACTGAGCAGCATCACATGACGGCCGCCTCCCACCACCCCCCAGCCCCGCCTTTTCGGACCGTACCATTTCGCCACTCTGGGGAAACAGGATGTTTGGAATTCGGCGCAAGTCCAGTTCCCCAAGTAAAAGAAGTGGGAGCGCACGTCGCAGTCAGAAACGTCTTCCTCTTTTTGCTTATCTTTTAAGAAGTGGGCTAGATATAAGAACGAGCGTTGAATTTTTCGGCCACCCCCTCTTTCGAAGCCTGTGCTCCCCTCGGACTCCAAACGGTTTCCTCCGGCTATTTTCGCCCGGAGTGGGTGGCCTGAACCACTTTGGCCGTGACTGTGGGGGAGACTCAGGGGCGAGCACGACGGAGATACGACCGAAGTTGGCTGCCGCCACATTTCTCCGCGCTGTAGTTGAGCACCTCTGTAAAGGGGGCTGGAGGCCCCTGCGTCGGGGGCCTCCGTCTGCGGGGCGGGGCGCCCTCCCCGACAAGCCGCGCCTCCCTCCGCTCGCCTAGCCGATGGTACGGCTCGCCCGTGTCAGGCGCTCCTGGCCCGGGCTCCCCCTGCACAGCTGCTCTTGGGGCGGAGGTGAGCGCCGCGGGGTCGCGGGCGGGGGGAGTCTGCCGTCGGAGGGAAGCGGGCCGGGGTGCGGGGGGCGGAGGGAGGACGGAGGGGCGAGGCGGGGCCGGGCGCTGGCTCGCTGGGGCCTGGAGGCCGGACCTGGGGGCAGCGCTGGAGGGCAGCTTCGGGTGGGCGTGTTTGCGGGTGTGTGCTGGAGGCTGGAGTTCAGGGGTGGTCGCTGCTTTGGGAAGGAGACTGGGTGGGGGTCGTTGGATGGGGGGGTGCCCCAGGGGCGACCGGGTGGGCAGGGTCCTCGGCTGGGGGGGACACAAAGGGAAGGGTGGTCGGATGGAGGCGATGGAGGGAGGGTCAGCGGATGGGGGAGGGCTCGTGTAGGGGTCACTGGGCATAAGGGGGGAAGCGGTTTGAGAGTCGTTGGCACCTACTTGGTTTCCAGTCTTTTGCCACACACAGCAGAAAGTGCGTTTCTGAGGGGATCAGGATTCGGGGGGTAGAAGGCATTGAAGTGGAGGACTGACCTGAGGGGGTGCTGAGGGTGGGCACTGACCAGGGAGGATTGACCTAAAGGAGGGAGGATGGGTGAGTCAGCCCGAAGGGAGGGTTTGGACAGACGTACGGACCTGGGAGGAAGGCAGAGAGGGAGCTGATAAGAGATGGTGACTTGGAAGGAGTGAGATAAGAACACGTGCTTGAACTGACTTGGGTATCAGGGTGGAAGAGCTAAATGACCTTACCTCATCGTAGAGTCGTGGCCTTGGCGAATCCGGAGATCTTTCACCTCACTCCCTTTTCTTTTTATTGCAGTGAGGGATGGGGGTGAAATCTTACATGGTACTCCCCATCCTTTTCTTTTAAGGTACATCACCGGGAAGGATTATCCAATTCTCTTTCAGGGAATTTTTAAAAAATTATAAACATATTATTTAATGGAATCACATCATATAAAAAATTTTCATAGGAAACTGGGAATTTATATCATGGAGTGTTTTTAAGATTTTATTTTATGTATTTAGTTTTAAAATTTAGAATAACATTTTCCCCAGTTACATGTAAAAACAACTTTTAACATTTTTTTTTTAATTTTTAATTTCAAAATTTCTCCCTTCCTGAGCCCTTTCCTCTCCCTGAGAGGGTAATTTGACATAGGTTATACGTGTGCAGTCATGTATAGCATTTCTGTGTTAGTCATGCAGTTTTCTTTAAAGCATTTTTAATTTAATAGGGTAATAACTGTCATTTCTGTCCTCATCTGAACTCTTCTGTGTATTTAAAACAATTTTTATTGCTACTCTTTTTGCATCTCTGTCACTACCCACTGATTTCTCCCACCTTTGCAAATGGAAACCCTCCCTTTTCACAAATAGGTAATGCCAAGCAAAACAAATTAACAAATATATTGTGTCTGCAAGGGTAATTTACCATTCTGGCCTTCTAGCCTTTCTGCCGAGAGTTGGGAGGTGACTATCACTTCATCAATCATGATTGGTCACTGTGTTGGTCAGTTCTGTAACCTTTCAGAGTTGTTTTCCTTTACATGGGCTTTATGCAACTTTTTCTCCTGGTTCTCCTCATTTCATGATACATTTGATCATGTAAGTCTTTCCAAATCTCTGAATTTCAGGATGATGTTAATCATTTCTTAGGGTATAATAAATATTCCATTATATATGCCACAAGTTCAGCTGTTCCCCAGTTGATAGGTGAGCATTTTGTTGCCATTTTTTCTTCAACAAGAAGTGCTGCAAAAAAGATTTTTGTACTTTGTTAGACCTTTCCCTCTGCTTTTGACCTCTTTGGGGTGTATAACAAATATGATATAGCTATGTCAAAGGGAATGTATAGTTCGGCAGCTTTGATTATATTTTCGTATTGCTTTCCAAAATGACTAGACCAGTTCACAGTTCTACCAACAGTTCATAAGGGTACCTATCTCCTTGATCCATCAACAATTGCTTTTGTCCTTTGCAGTCTTTACCTGCTAATGAGTATGAGTCAGAACCTTTTTACTTTGTTTCTCTTTTTAGTGATTTGGAGCATTTTTTCCTATCTGGTTTGCTAGGGTGCATTTCTTTGTCGCTTAATTGCCTTTTGATCTGCTGAGGCAGTTATCTATTAGGAAAATGTCCTGTGTTTTAAAACTATTTTAATCATTTCCATATGTATCAGTTATTTATCAGAGAAATTTGCTGCAAAGATTTTTCTCTTTCCCTTTTTAATTCTTACTGTATTAACTGTGCTTGTGCAAAAGATTTTTGGCTGTATGTAATTGTAAATTGTCTATTATCTTCTTTAATCACCTCTTGTTTTCTTAACAATTCTCTTCCTGTCCCCAGTTATGAAAGGTTATTTCCTCTAATTTGTTTGTGATATGACCTTTCACATTTAGGTCATATCCATTTGGAGTTTATTGTGATACATGGTATGAGATGTTTGTCTAAACCTAATTTCAGCCAGACTGCTTTCAATTTTCCCAGCAGTTTTTTCAAACTTATAACAATAGTTGTTCTTGAGCTTATCTCATCCTCTGCTGCTATGTTCAGTATCAAATCCTATGCTGCTATGTTCAATTGCTAGTGGGGTCTTAGGTACCTATCTGTTCCACTGATTCAGCTTTTTAAACCAGTACCAAATCGTTTTGATAATTACTGTTTTATACCCTTATGTCTTTTCTTCATTGTTTCTTTTGAAATTTTTGATCTTTTTTCTTTCATACGAATTTTTCTACTAGTTCTACTAAAAAATAAGTCCTTGGTAGTTTAGTTGTTATAGCACTAAAGCTATAATTTAATTTAATTTGATATAATGTAATTTAACTGTGAACAATTAATATCTTTAAAACTATTTCTCTAAAGGATGTTATATAGTTATATGCATATGTATCACCAAGGCAGGAGGAGCTGTCTTCACTATTATATTCCTAAGAGAAACTTCAAAGGGGGTATCCTAGTACACATCTGTATTCCGAACATTGTGTCAGTCTTCATTACCTCCTCTTTTAACTTTCTTAGTCCCTAAGTGAATACCAGGGTCTATCTCCACTAGGCCACATAGAGTCAATAGGATACTGCTTATATCCTTCTGCAGCCAAAGCACACAGATTAGTCCTGTTGTTACTTCCTTGCATGTTGCAATCTCTAAAAGCTTGCTGTCCTAAAGGATTCTAATACCTATAAATTTCAAGCAATCCACTTCATCTGTTGATACTCCTCCTGCCCCCTTCATCACTGATTCTCCCATCCTTTGGCTGAATGACTCAAAATAGATGTGACCTCCTGCTGAATAAAATCTTCTGTTATCTCCCTAAATACTCTGTTGCCCCCCTGGTTCTCCTGTTTTCATCTTAGTATTGGGCGTGCTTCTACCTGAAACACCTCCACCTCTAAACTTGTTTCATTTTCTCCCTTTGACTTCGTTACGTTTTCCTCCCAAGCACTCTTGGCAGTTGTCGCAGTGGGAACTAGGCAGGGTCTGTACAAAGATTGCTTGCTCTTTTAAAAGAGAACCCAAATGCGGAGAATTCCCATGCAAACTAGCTAACTCTTTCCATCTGAATTTTTTCCTTCAGCCTAATACAGTAACCTGTTCATAAAATCCAACCTCTCCTATATACCCCTGCCCATTCTTTCCCTTGTTTTATTGGTATTCATTGCAAACATCTTTCCAAATCTCCAGGTTCTACTTCCTATAATCTTGGTTCCCAGTTTTCACAGGGTCCAGTGCTTTTTGCCCATTTCCTTGCTAGGGAGGAATAAGGTCAGTCCTCCCATCCTGACATATGTTTCTTTCTCTAGAGCCTTTCTGCCTCCAGATAGAGATTTTATACCTTGCAATCCTGTACATGACACCAAATTTATCAACAAGGCAGTATTTACAGCATTTATGGTGACTATGAATATGCAGATATTGTGAACCGTAAAGTGTAACAGACTCTCCATAGAGAAGTCAGAAGAAAAACATTTATTTAAGACACTGGAAAGCCAGATCCATCATAGTAACCAAGAAGTCAATATACATTAGCCCTGCAGGGAACAATGTTATTCCCAAGCCTTCCCCACCTCAGTCCCCTGCTGGGGCCTACCCACAAGCAAACACTCACCAGACTAGCAGTGCCTGCCTGCGTCCTCTATCCTCCACCCATACTGCTCTCACCAACTCTGCCGTACCCTTCCTGTTCCACCCATTCAGCAAGCTCCTCCCACCACATGACTTAGTTTTCCATGTGATTTAAGCAGGTCACATGTGCCTGTTAACAGGTGGGAAAGATCTTCGAATTACGCAAAAGTACATGAACAATATATAGTAGAAGTACCTGATTATGGCTTCATAGGTTGATTCCCCTGCCCCCTGCCTAAAGGCTCTCTTCTGGACCCCTCTTGGCTTCAGAGTGATTATCAATAGTAACTGTTGCTGTTTCCCTCCCAGCCTGAGGTCTTTCCTTTCTTTGCCTCATTAAAGGGACCATGCCTTGGCTGCTTCTTAAACAGCCTATTCAGTGAATGTGTGTTACCTCACCCTCAGTGAGTACCTGCAAAGAACTTGGCCTAAAGGGCCCAAGGCCTCCCTGTGCATCCTGGGCCATCTCCAGTTGTCCAGATGAACCTCTGGTCACTGGATTCAGATGGCTCTGGAGAAGTGAGGCTGGTGACCTGCACCGCCCTCCCTCACTCAAAACAAAGTCAAGTGCAAGTCATATCATCATTTCTCTGATGTCATGGTCTTCAGCAACAAAGGACGAACACAACAGCAACAACCCAAATACTTTATATCTTCTTTGATTGTTTTGAATGAAACTTTTTCTATTATTCCAGCCAGAAAGGCTGGACATTTGTATGGATTTATTTTAAGTCCTGCTATTTTACTGAAGTTATTGTTTCAATTCATTTTACAAGAAGCAAAATAATGTGGAGTTTATTGTTTTTTTAAAAAAATTAATATTGTCTACTTTGTTTATAGTTTTCTTAATGTTGAGCCAAGACTGCATTCCTTGTAGAAATTCAACCTGGTTGTGAAGAATAATTTTTAAAAATGTATTGCTGTTGTCTCTTTGCTAATATGTTATTCAGTATTTTATTCAGTATTTTTGCATCATTGTTCATTAGAGATATTGGTCTATAATTTTCTGTTTTTTCTTCCTGCTTTGGTTTCAGCACCATATTTTGCATAGGAGTTTGGTAGAATGTCATCTTTCTCTGTTTTTACAAACAATTTTGGTAATATTAGAGTTAATTTTTAATGTTTCATAGAGTTTACTTCTAAGTCTGCCTGGGTCTGGATTATTTCTTTAAGACTTCTTTCCTAGATCATTCAGTTTCTTTTTATAAGTTCAGGTTATTTAAATGTTCTGTGTCTTGTTTTGTTAATCTAGATATCTTCTTTTTGCTAAGTATTTGTTCGTTTCAATCAGCTTGTCAGTTTTGCTGGCATATAACTGGACAGAGTAGTTTCTGACAATTTCTTTTACTTTCTCTTCGTCTTTTGTGATTTTTTTTTTCATTTTGGTAATATGCTTACCTTTTTAAAAAATAGCTTATGAGCTCATTAGCTTTAATTAGTTTAATTGATCTCTTAACAGTTTTAAAGAAAATCAATGTTTTTCTCTTATTTTTAGAATTTCTATTTTGGTGTTAACTTAGAGTCTTTTGAGTTACCATTTTCTTAGGTTTTTTAAGATGCATTCCCAGATTTCTTCTTTTTCTCTTTTGTTGATGAATCTGGGAATATAAATTTTACCATAAGGACTGGTTTAGTTGCAATCTAAAACATTGTAATTTTATTTGGTAAAGTTTTGTATTTTTTCCTATGGCTTATTTTTTGACCTTCTCCTTTAAGACTTTGCTTTTAAAGGTTTTGTGCTCTAGCAGATAGTTTTTATAAAAAGTGCCATGTAAAATTGAGAAATTAGTATACTTCTTATGATTCCTATTCAGAAATCAACAGAGGTTTATCATATAGATAACTTCAGAAATTGCGTTCAGGTATTTCTCTCATTTCTTTTTCTTAGATTTAGCTAGTTTTGATTGAGGTATCCATTAATTATTGTCTCATTTCTCCTGGTGATTTGACTAGCTTTTCTTTTAAGTAACATGCTATGCCATTCTGTTCTTTAAAATTAGTATTGATACTGTTTCATTATCACTAGGGTCTTTAAGTATGTCCTAGGGTTAGAGGCATAGCAAATACGTAGGAACCCAGAAGAATTGATTGTCATGGCAGTGTGACCCTGGACAAATCACTTACATTCTCAGTGCTCCAGGTAACTTTAAGTTGGAAAGAAGGGTTAGGGTTAGCAAGGGTAGAAGAGGGTGCTTCTGAATTCAGGACCTCGTGAAACTGCAGGTCTAGTTCTTGTTCTTATTTTTACTGTTTCATTGTCTGAGGTTACAGTTGCCACGCTGGTCATTTTGGATTCACCTGAAGCTCTTCTGCTTCGGCCCCTTGTTTTGAATTTGTGTGAATCTTTATGTTTCTGTTTTTTTCTTGTAGACAGTGTACTGTGGGATTCTTCTTTTTATGCCATTCTGTTGTGCTTCTCTGGGTTGTGGGTGAATTACTTCCATTCACATTCATAGTTGTGGTTGTTCCCCCGTCATAGTCCTGTTGTAATTTTTCTTCTCTCCCACTCACTCCTTTCTTTAAAAGAGAAGGGAGGGTGAAGAAAGGGAATGGGTTGTTCCTAAGCCTGTAATTGGAGTTGTCTGGGCTCCTGGGCTTGCCCTTCCTCTCTCTACTCTTTACTCTGCCCAGACCCAGATCACTGATCCCTTTCCAAAGACATCCTCACTTTACGATCAGCACTGTGTGGTTTGTTCTGCTTGTGACATTTCCTTCTCAGTTTTGCCCTCCCTTTTAACCCCTCTCCTAACCCATCTTACCTGTTCACTTTTATGCATTTCTACATCTAACTCTGTGAGTGTTCACTTTTTCTTTATCCTGATCAGATAGTAGTGATGCCCATGAGATGCCTCTTCCTCCTGCCTTCATCTCCGTGTTTTACATTCCTTTTTTGGCCATACCTAAGTTATGTGAAATAAGTTAACAAGCATTTATTGAGGGGCTGCTTTGGGTCAGGGACCGTGCTAAGTGCTTTGAAAACAAAGAATGTTCAGATACAGTCCTTGCCATCAAGGAGCTCACAGTCTTTATGGGGGAAACAACATGAAGATGATGATATACCAGTAAGATACATGTAGAATATATTGGAGATAATCACAGAGGGAAGATACTAGCACTAAACATGATTGGGAAAACCTCCAAGAGAAGGTAAAACTGTTTTTCCTTCCCCATATCTTCTCTAGTATGTTGCCTTTACCCCTCCTTTTTCTTTACTCTCTTAAAAGAGACTAAACAGAAGAAAACATGTAGTTTCTTTATTCCCCCCTAACCTTCTGGAGATAGTAGGATTCTGAAGACAGCAGTCTCTCCCTCACCCCACCCCAGTCAATTAGGATATAAGAACTTGACTATCATTTATTTCCTTCAAATTGCTTCACTTTTTCTTTTGTTGCTTCAGAGTTGCAAAGATTCTACCTGTCTCTGGTTTTCTCAAGATGAATATTTCCTATTGTAACATTTCCTATTGTAAAGCTCTAATTTTTTGCCTTAAGATTATACTTTTACCAGATAAGTGAATCTTTGTCATCAACTTTTTTCTTTTTGTCGTTTGGTTTTTGTAATATTCTAAGATTTCCTTTTACAGAATCACAGAATTTGCGAGTCAGAAGAACCCCCTGCTGCCGTCTGGTCGGTCCACACATGAAGGAAGCTCTGGGACGACACACGTGACAAGTGCTCATCCAGCCTCTGTTTGAAGGACTCCTCAGGAGGTGGTGTTGTCCTCCATCTCAAGGCAAGTCTTTGGTTTTGGACAACTTGAATGTTAGGGAGTTTCTCCTGACATCAGCCTTAATTGACTTCTTTGAAGCTTTGCTTTGTAATCCTTGTTCTGCTCTCTGGAGCCAAACAGAACAAGTCTAATCCATCCTCCACATGACAGGCCTCCAGATACATGACCTAGCTGTCATGTCACCCCTGAATCTTCTTTTCTCCAGGCTAAACATTGTCAGTTCCTTCAAGCAGAGATCATGTTATGGACTCAAGGCCCTTCACCATATTGGTTGCCCTCTGCATATTTCTTCTTAGGTTGTCCATGTCCTCAAACCATGGCACCTAGAATTGAACACAGTACTCCAGATGAGGTCTGACTAGGGCAGAGTACAATAAGATTATCACCTCCCTGTTTCTGGAAGCTATGGGCCTCCTAATGAATTCCAAGATTGTATTAGCTTTTTGGGCCGCCACATCACTCTGCTGACTCATATTCAGCTTGCAGTCACCAAAAAACTTCAGATCCTTTTATAAAACAATTGCCATTTCTCCATGCCTCTTCCCCCTTGTATTTGTAGAGTTGATTGTTTTGGGTTTTGGTGGGTTTTTTGTACCTAAAGGAAGATCCAACTTGAAGTCCTTGCTTGTCCAGGATCCTTATTTCTGTCATCCATTGTGTTAGATACCAGTTTCCAAATTTGATGTACGTATGCCTTTAATGACATAGTTAAACATATAAATATATGTTTATTTAAAATGATAAAAAAAGATAAAAACTTTAAACTGCACAGGACCAACAAGTCCAGATTCCTGAGGTTCTCTACTGGAGACCTCTTAGGGCATTGACACCGAACCTTTAACAGTTGTTCTTGGAGTTCAGCTCTCCAACCATTGCTGACTCCATCAGATTATATTTATGTTTAATCTGCCTCACAAACATAGTATGAAACATTTTATCAAAACCTTTGCAGAAAATTGAAGTAAAACTCTATCTGTAGTTCTCCATTCATCTGCTAAGTTTAGTAATCAAAAATGTAGAAAAAGGAAATGAGGTTAGTTTGTGAAGAGGCCATGCTGGCTTTTTGTAATCATTGCTTCCCTTTTTAGATTCACTGTCTCTTTGATGGTCCTTTCAATAATTTTCATCTCAGTTGAAGTCACACTCACTGGTCTGTAGTTTTCAGTCTCTGATCTTTTCCCTCTTTTTGAAAATCAACACAATACTTGGCCCATCTACAGTCCCATGGTCCCTCTGTTACCCTCCACAATCTTCCAGATATCACTGATACCAGTTTGTAGTCACATGTCAGTTCTTCCAGGGCCCAAAGATATAGTTCATCTGGGCTAGGTGACTTTAATTCATCAAAGGCAGCTGGGTGCTGCCTTACTGTCTTTTTACTTGTCTTGTGTTTCGGCTTCCTGTTAGTTATTTTTGCTGTCGTTTCTAGTCTATATGTTATTCTGCTTTACAGAGAAAACAGAAACAAGTTAAGAATTGAGCAGTTCTACCTTTTCTCTGTTGCCTGTTATTCCTTCTGCCCCAAGTGGATTAAAGCTTAAAACTCCTCTAAGACTTTTGGATACCCTATATAACTGAAAAAGTCCTTTTTTTGTTACTCTTAGCATCCCTCACCAGCAGCAGCTTACCCTGAACTTTAGCATTCCTGGCACTGTGTTTTTATATCACTGTCACATTTTTATATTCATTTTCTGTTGTCTGACCAAGTTTTCTTCTCCCGTCTTCTCATCCAACTCTAGGGTGGTATTAAGTTTTCTTTAATGCGGTTGCTACATTTACTGCATTTCAGATGAATGACTATTAAGTTTTTATTCTATGCCAGACACTTTGCTATGTGCTGGGGGTACAAGTAGGAAAAGTGACAGTGTCTGTGGTTCTCACACTCTAAGTGGAGTAGACAGTATGTAAAAGAAAATTTAGCTTGAGTGAAAGTTCACTGCTTGACTAAGGTTTTCCACCTCTGTTCTAAGATGTTTATTCTCTTTCAAAGTGCTCTGATTTCATTGTTTTTCTATTTCAGTTCTTCATTCCTTTCATCCATTCTTGGAGTCTTTGAGGCCAGTGCATTCTTTTTTCTGGGGTTCTACTTGTGATCATTGCAGAGTTGTTTTCTTCTTGCTGGGGATTTTCTTGAATTGCTTAACCTATAATATTTTTTGTTTTTGGTTAGACCAGGGATGGGGAACCTGTGGCCCTTAATAAAAGAATTTGTTCTGTGAAGTGTGGATTTAGTCAAAAGGCCACATCCAAGGAAGGACCTAGAAGGTCACATGTGACCTTGAGGCTACTGGTTCCCCACCCCTGGGTTAGCCATTTTTTCCTGTTTACTCCTGTCTCAAGTTTTAATATATAGATAATTTCTTTATCAGTGAAATTCTTTCCAGCTCACATTTTTAGTCTTCTATATAGCATCTAGAGTTCAGAAAAGAAGGGTAGTTAAATCCCTCTCCATCATTTTCTGTTTATTTTTTCCAAGTCTCAATGTCCATGATGTTTTTTCTGTTTTTTAATTTTCTTTTTAGTTGACTTTCTTTCCTTTTTATCTTTTTCTTTTTGCATTTAGAAAGAAAGCAAAATACAGTTTGTTATAAACATGTATAGTCAAACTGTTAACAAATTTCCACATTTTTTGTTTTTGTTCAGTCATGTCCAATTCTTTGTGACCCCCATTTGGGGTTTTCTTGGCAAAGATACTGGAGTATTTGCCATTTCCTTCTCCAGCTCATTTTACAGACCAGAAAACTGAGGCACAGAGGATTAACTGAATACTCAGGGACACAACTAGTAAGTATCTGAGGCCAGATTTGAATTTAGGAAGAGGAATCTTTCTGACTCTAGGCTCAGCATTTTATCCTCTGTGCCACCTAGCTTTCCCCAGTATTCCTACATTGTCTACATGCAAAAAACCATGTCTCAGAAGGAGATGGGGAACATGTGTTGTAATAAATCCTCTGGAGCTGTGGCTGGTCAGGCTGCTGATCATAGTTTTAAAGTCTTTCACAATTATTTGTTGATTCAGTAATGTTACAAAAATTGTTCTCCTGGTTTTGCTTACTTCGTTCTGCATCAGTTGATATAAATCTTCCCTGGTTTCAGAGAAACCATCCTCTTCATCATTTCTTTTAACATAATAGTATTCCATCACATTCATATACCATAGCTTATTCATCCATTCCCAAAGTGATGGGCATATACATAGTTTCCAGTTGTTTGCCACAGGTAAGAACTGAATAAGTCTTTGGAGTTTATACCTAATATTGCTATTGCTGGGTTAAAATGCATGTGCAGTTCAATGATTTTTGGGGTAGATTTCTGGAGTGACAGTACTAGTTCAGTTTCACCAGCAGTGCAATAATATAACTGTTTTGCTACAACCCCTCTAACGTATATCATTTTCTTTTTTGGCCAACTCTGGTAAACTGTTAGGTATGAGATGGAACCTCTGTTGTTTTAAAATGCATTTCTTTCATTATTAGTGATTCAGAGCATTTTTTCAAATGCCTTTTGAAAGCTTGGATTTCTTTTCTTTGAAAAGTGCCTATTTGTATCCTTTGACCATGTATCAATTGGGGAATGGCTCTTGTTCTTATAAATTTGGGTCAGTTCTGAAAAATTAGACCTTTATTGGAGAAAATTGCTGCAAAACTTTCCCCCCATTTACCTGCTTCTCCTCTAATTTTAGCCACATTGATTTTGTTTGTGCAAAAACTTGAATAATATATAATCAAAACTGTCCATTCTACCTCCTGGGATCCTTTTTTAATCTCTTGTTCAGTCAAGGACTCCTTGCATATCTCATTTTACAGATTAAAGCAAAAAACCCCAAAAAACTAAAAGACACTGAAGGAAGATTAAGTGACTTGCCCAAGACTATCCAGTTTAGTGGCAGTACCAGGAATCCTAACTACTGTAGATTCTCAAGGACTTAATTGTTCTAGAAGATATTAAGATGTAAGATCCTTCATTTCCTTTTCATAATTTGGGGCTTGAATCTTTACTATAGTAACAAACGATTCTTTGGTTTGCCAGTTATGTGCTAGACTTCATGGGTAAATAAGAAAATCTGTAAATAAGAGACTTTCAAGGACTGCATATTTTGGCGGCCAATAAAGGTAACAAGGCAGTAAACTGCTTCTACTTATTTGTGCTTTGATTTGCCTTCCATAGCCAGGGGCTGAATAGGAATAATGAGTGAATGACAGTTTCTGACTTCCCGGCTCCACCAAAGCTCATTGAAAAGCCTTGGAGAATTGAGGGGCATACTAATTGACTTCCCTTCTCTGGGTTGCAGTTATTTATCTCTACAGTGAGTTTGTTGAACTGAATGTTCTCTAAGATCCAATTTGTCATTCTAGAAATACCTGCAATATGTTTCATTTACCCATACCATTTACGAAGCTGGTCATGTTCACCTTTGCTAACCTTTGGAGATGTAGTCTCTTTTTTGGATAAAACCAAGAAAAAAATTTTGTTTCTCTAACTTCAGGTAGAAGTAAGGAGATGAAGGGAAAAAAAAGCAGTCTCTGTATTATCAATGATATAGAGTTCTGACCACAAATGTAGCAATTGCATTGTAATAAATAATATCTTGCAAGATTTAGGTAGTAGATAAATATTGAAAATGGCAGAGACAAAAGTGTTAGTGATCAGAACATTTCTCCAGGTTCATTGACACTATGGGGCATGCCCTGAATAGTTACCCTTAATTAGGTAGGTGGATGGTACAGTGGATAGAGGGCTGGCCTTGGAATCCAGCCTCAGACACTTACTAGTTGCAGTCATGACCAAGTTGCTTACTCTCTGTCTGCCTTGGTTTTCTTCATTTGTAAAATAGGGATCACAATAAGCACCTACATCCCAGGGTTCCTGGGAGGATCAAATGTGGTATCAGGACAGTACTTTGCCAACCTTAAGATGCTATATAAACTCTAGCTGTTAGCTGATACTATTGGTTAGAAGTACTTGTCTTCAATTAACTTCAGGGTAGAGCAATTTTAGTTTTGACTTTGGAGCTGGGACATAGTTTTGACAGTGCTGCCAGTGGCCAACCTCACCTTTGAAACAGTTTATGGTTTTTGCATTTTTGAGACACATTCTATTTAAGCCCCTTTTTGTGTAATGATGGTGACCCCCGTTCTTCAGGTGGTGGTTCCCAGACCGTTGTAAGTGAATGGTACCCAAGTAGCACCTGTGTTTCAGGGAAGAGGAGGCAGAAAGAAGAGTATTCCCTTGGCTTCTCTTTTATATTTAATAGAGAATAAGAGGAACGGTTCAGGAATCGTTTGCTTGTAGGCCCCAGCGGTGGATAACCTGAGACCTCATTGACTGAGTCTAAGTTTTACAGAACAAGTCCCTTTATTATGGGGGATTTGTTCTGTGAAGTTTGAACCGTACTTGAGGACTTAGAAAGCCACATGGGGCCTTAAGGCCACAGGTTCCTCACCCCTGCACCTCACACATTAATCACTTTCTGCTTACTAAAAAATGTGGTAGGCCATGCTGCCCTTAACAGGGGTCAAGTAAATGTTTGTTTGAGTAATGTGGTAGGTGCCAGCCTCATCCCACCCATTATCATGAATTTCCCTCTGTGCATTTTCATCTGCAGTCATCGGGAAGCGATGTAGGCTTTGAAATTCTTACCTTTGAAAATTAATTGTTTTTTTTTTTAAACTTGTCTCTAGAATGTGGAGCATCTTACCACTAAATAGCATATGCATTTGCCAATGCAAGATGATTTGGAAATGAACTGAATTCGTGCACTCTGACTTATGTGGAGCCAAAAGTCCTGTTCGGGTGACGAGAGAGGTTGGTGTTGATAACCTTACTAAGCAGGAGAAAGATTCCAAGAGGAACTTGTCAGATTTCATTCTAGAGTGAACCTTCCCTTCTTCTCTCCTCCTAAGTGAAGTCTCTTAGGCTGTGTTCGTTCATACGCTTGATTCCATCCCACCCTGCTTCCTCATCTATAACGTGAGAGTGCTGGACGAAGTCAAACTCCTCCTCTACACGCCCCAGCTTCTTCTAATGGTGTCTCAAAACTGGAAACTTGATTTGACTCTTCTGAATCCTGTGGTCTCTGGCGCTGGTCTCATCTCTTCCTGCTACTACCCTAACCTACTTACGCCCCAGACTGCTTTCTTGTAACTGTTACCTTTCACTCCAGCAGGATTGGCCAGCCCATTAATCTCTACTTCTGTAGCCTATTCATGTTTAAGGACTTTACCTCAAGGACTTTACAAGATGGTAAGGTAGTTGAGGGCAAGGCCTCTGTCTTTCTGATCCTTGTGCCTCACAGCATGCTGCCCTTAACTGTTTGTTGGAGTAATAAAAAGTCCAGCTTGTTTGTTGGAGTAATAAAAAGTCCAGCTTGTTTGTTGGAGTAATAAAAAGTCCAGCTTGCATTTAGAAGCCATTATATGTGTCTAAGACTTATCTCCCACAGTGGAACTTAAACTCTTAGAGGTCAGGATACAGGTCTTATTCACAGTCGTGACTCATACTTGTATGATGTTTTATGGCTTACAAAGAACATCATGTAGTGGGTAGAGTTGATCCAGGAGTCAAGAGGACCCAGACTGTAGACCCACCTGTGACACACGGTGGCTGTGTGACCTGGGCAGGTCCCTTACTGTCTCAGTCCCTCAGGCAACTTTATGAAACTCTAAAATTTCAGAGAAAGTGCATTAACAGAAGTTTCTCAGCAGCAGCTCCGTGCCCTGAAGAAGATCCCAGGATTGACCTAAAACAAGAGCGATTGGGTTGCGGGGAAGAGTTTTATTTTAAGGCTCAAATAATATAGTGTGTTGAGTACTTTGCAAACTTTAGAGCACTCTGTAAATCTCAGCAGTTTTTGTTAGTGAAGTACTCAGAAAGTTTTAATTGAATGCTGATAATCTGATGGTGCATTCTTTCCTTCCCTTCTGGTTTGCAGGACAGTTGCCAGTCTGACTAGAACCATGAATGCAATTGTTGCCCTGTGTCATTTTTGTGAGCTCCATGGCCCTCGAACCCTCTTCTGTACAGAAGTTCTACACTCTCCTCTTCCCCAGGGGGCTGGAAATGGAGATAGCCCTGGGCAGGGAGAGCAGGCTGAAGAGGAGGAAGGTGGCATCCAGATGAGCAGTAGAATTCGCTCCCATAGCCCAGCAGAAGGAGCCAGTGCTGAATCCAGCAGCCCAGGGCCAAAGAAATCTGACATGTGTGAGGTGGGTGTCCTTAGGTTCTGCATTTTTGTCACATTCTAATAAAAAGTGATCATGACTGAAGTTAACTCACTTTTGTACCTTACCATTATTAGAAACAAATTCATAAACTTTTGATCTCTGTGATTCATCTCTGTGGCCAAGATTTCTTGACAGATTTTGTCTTTCTTTTTGCTCCCTTGTTATTTCCCTTTCATCATTTGTTGCTCTTCTTTACCTCCTCTTCTCCAAAAAATAATTGTTAGCCCAGTTTTTATCTTGCAGATTATTTCCTGTTTTATTTTGTTTCAGTTGTCTCCCAACCCTTACTCCTTTAAATGTCCTTGACTTTGTATTTTGTTACGTTTTTCCCTCATGTCTCTTTTGCAAGAGGCCCTCTAAGAAAACTTTGGGAACAGTAAACTAATGAACAAAAAAACCAGGCTTGATTCTCACCCACTAAACCTCATTACCATATATAAGTTGGACTTGGGTCACGGTCACTATTATATAACGAGTAAAGATCAAGAATTTTCAGACCTGTAGTTTTTTCTTCACATTCTACTACCAGCTCCTTCACAACAGACTTTCCTGTCCTCAGCGTGTAACGTGAGAGTGTTTTATCTAAGATTCAGGTGGCACCAGATGCTTATTAATTATTCTGATTAATGCCAAACACATAGTGGTCTGACTGGGGAATTGAGAGATTCTCCATTCCATCATTAATTTGTCTTGTGACCTTAGGAAAGTCCCTGAGGCCTTACTGTCTCCCTTTTCTTCCCATTCATGAAACAGAGTCCTGTAAATAAAGCGTTTGTGATTTTAAGGTGCATAAATCCTCGAAATAAGTAGTTATTTTTATGGAAGATTTGAATGAGTTATTGACTCATATGTGGAAGAAAATGGCTTTATTCTTGCTTTTTGATCAATTTTCCCTTCTCTGTGTTAGGGTTGTCGATCACTTGCAGCTGGACATCCTGGGTACATCAGCCATGATAAAGAAACCTCAATAAAATACGTTAGTCATCAGCACCCAAACCATCCCCAGCTCTTCAGTATTGTTCGCCAGGCCTGCGTACGAAGCCTGAGTTGTGAGGTAAGACGACTGACTGAAAAGGAGAACCTGTCTCCAAGTAATGATGCGTCTTTACTGCATTGGTCATTGCTGAATCCTGTTGTATTTGTAGGTTGGAGAAAGAAAAAGTAAACTTACCAGCATGAAATTTTTGAGGTGCAAGGGAGCAAAGAGTGCAGTAATGTCTTGATTGTGTGGGAATAAGTCATTCTGGATAATTAAGATTTTTAGATTGTTAATGTTTGCCACTCTTACGTATCCAAGAAAGGTTGTTTTTTTTTTAGGTTTTTTTAGTTCTAATTTATTTATTTTTAGTTTTCAACATTCATTTCCACAAGATTTTGATTTCCAAATTTTCTCCCCATCTCTCCCCTCCCCCTACTCCATGCGTTCTGATTACCCCATCCCCCAATTTTTTCTCTTATCCCCATTCCTTCTGTTTTCTTGGAGGACAAGATAGATTTCTATACCCCATTGCCTGTATATCTTATTTCCTAGTTGTATGTAAAAACAATTTTTCCATTTATTTTTAAACTGAGCTCCAACTTCTCTCCCTTCCTCCCTCTCCACCCATCCCCACTGAGAAGGCAAGCAATTTGATATGTTATACACGTGTAGGTGTGCCAAAGACTTCCATAGAAGTCATGTTGTGAAAGACTTAACTATATTTCCCTCCGTCCTATCCTGTCCCCCATTTATTCTATGCTCTCTTTTGACTCTGTCCCTCCTCAAAAGTATTTACTTCTAATTATGCCCTCCTCCCACCTCCCACTTATCCCCTTCTCCCTTACTTTCCTGTAGTGTAAGATAGAGTTTCATAGCAAATTGAGTGTGCATATTATTTCTTCCTTAAGTCAAATATGATGAGAGTAAGGTTCACTTTTTCCCTTTCACCCTCCCCTCTTCCCTTCCACTGAAAAAGCCTTTTCTTGTCTCTTTCTTGCCATTCCATTTCTCCTCCTAATATATTCCTCTCTCACCCCTTCATTTTATTTTTTTAGATAGCATCCCTTCCTATTCAACTCATTGTCTATATGTATATAATCTCTCCAGCTACCCTAGTACTGAGAAAAGTCTCAAGAGTTACAAATATTATTTTTTCCATTTAGAAATATAAAAGTTTAACTTTAGTATGTCCTGCATGATTTCTCTTTCCTGTTTACCTTTAAAGGCTTCCCTTGATTCTTGTATTTGAAAATCAGATTTTCTATTGAGCTCTGGTCTTTTCATCAAGAATGCTTGAAAGTTTTATATTTCATTGAATGGCCATTTTTTCCCCCTAAAGTATTATACTCAGTTTTACTGGGTAGATGATTCTTGGTTTTAATCCCAGCTCCTTTAACTTCTGGAATATCATATTCCAAGCCTATAGGATATTCTGTCCCTTAATGTAGAAACTGTTAGATCTTGTGTTATCCTGATTGTATTTCCACAATACTCAAATTGTTTCTTTATGTAAAGTAAAAATAAATGACTGGGTAAAACCCTCAGAGGCTTTCTTAAGAATAAAGAATGTGAACTTTCTGGCACCTCTCTTGGCAGCCTGTCATCCTTATTTTGTTTTATTCCCAGTTTGTGCCTGTTTAAAAAAAGTTCCAAAAAGCTGAGATTTCTCACTTTCTAAAGTCCACATAGATTACGAGTAAACCGCATTTCTATACAGATAACCAATGGCTGAGGCTGGGAAAAATAACAGACTTAGCGGTCAGTGGCATTCAAAATGGGAAGCTCCTATGAAGAAGCTTGTGAATAAAACGTGAAGGATGGCTAGAGTGGCTTGGAGCCTGTCATCCCAAATATGCTTTTTGTTGTCTTTTCCTTCATTCCTGCCCATGACTTGGTTTAGGCTATCATTTTTTAATATGTTGCTACATTTTACGTATTTGTAACACAAGAAGAGATTGGTTGGCTCAAATGTAATTTGGTCTCTGTCAGGTCTGTCCTGGTCGAGAAGGCCCCATCTTCTTTGGGGATGAGCAGCACGGCTTTGTGTTCAGCCACACTTTTTTCATCAAAGACAGTCTGGCCCGGGGTTTCCAGCGCTGGTACAGCATCATTGCTATCATGATGGACCGGATTTATCTCATCAACTCCTGGCCCTTCCTGCTGGAGAAGATTCGAGGGATCATTGATGAACTTCAGGGCAAAGCATTGAAGGTGGGTTGGAAAGATGAGGCTGCGTGCCATTTGGTCTGGGAAAGGATCTGTTACACGCTGCATGGCCAGAACCTGAGGGAGGCAGGGCATGGAGATGCCTCATTGTGTGCCTAAGTCAAAATACTAATAATGCTAACGATGATGTCTGAGAGACGTTAAAAACGATCCTTTCTTAGGAAGCTGCAGGGGTTATTTTATTATACATATGACCATATCATTTCTCTTTAGAAGAATTTGTATTTGGTTTCTGTTACTATTGGGGAAAACTAAGTACCATTCTATTACCTCTTTTTTCCTTTGGCTTCTAAATCTGTCCAATATTTGAATGTAACAACCTTTTTTAGGCCCTATGTGGGGATACAGAAGAGTATTCAGTCAGGCAGCCTGCAAATGGTTTCTGGGGATACAAAACCAAAAGTGAAACCTTCTCTCCCCTCTGGGAGCTTGTATCATATCAAAGAAGAGAGCATACTCACATAGAAGTATATGTGATGGCCTTGGTGGGAGGCACCGGTGGGGAATAAGAAAAGCCTCTTGAAAAAAGTGGCATTTGAACTCAGTCTAAAAGAAACCAGGGGTTCTAGCAGTGGAAATAAGGAGATACACTCTCTCATTTCACTCACGGGAGAGGGCCGAGCATGGCTAAGGGATGGAGTGTCGTTTTAGAAATAGCCAAAGGCCAGTTTGAATCAATTGTTAGAATGTGTGGTAGGGAGTAAATGTGTCATAAGGCTGAACATCTAGGAAGAGGCAAAGTTGTAAAGGACTCTCAGTGCCAAGTGACAGAGTTCATATTGATCATAGAGGTAATAGGGAACTATTGGAGTTTGTTGAGTAGAAGTAACACCGTCAGGAACACTGAGTTCCTGATTCAAATCCAGCCTCAGGCACTTATTAGCTGTATGACCCTGGCCAAGTCACTTAACCTTGTTTGTCTTGATTTCTGAATCTGTAAAATGAAGTGGAGAAGGAAATAGCAAACCCTTCCAGTATCTCTGCCAAGAAAACTCCAAGTGGGGTTATGGAGAGTCAGATGCAAGTGAAACAATTAAACAAAAGCAAAACATGGTCATACTGAAGCTTCACTTGAGCAGCTTTGTGGGCATGTGGGTTAGGTAAGAGAAAGACATGATGTAGGATCATCAAATAGAACATTTTTACACTTGTCCAAGCAAGAGGTAAATTAGAATTAACTAATTATTTGTGTAAGTAGAAAGGGTGTGTATGTGAGATATAGTGGAGAAAGAAACAGCAGGGTTTGCCAACTAAGTAGGTAGGTGGAGTGAATGAGAGTGAAGATACCAAGGTTGGAAACCTTAGTGACTGGGAGATGGTGGTAACCTCAACAGAAATAGGGATGTGTGGAAGAGAGGTGATTTGCATTTCTTGGTGAAGCTTTTTTTGTTTTTAAGGGTGAAAGAGACTTGTGCATGTTTGTTGGCTATCAGGAAGGAACCAGTAAGTAAAGAGACCTTGAAGATTAGAAAGAGGGGATGATATTAGATACAGTCTGTTGGAGAAGACAGGATGGGATGGGATCAAAGATGCAAAGTGATACGAAGAAGAGGACAAAGAAATGCTGAACTCTGTGTTACTAGTTATGTAAGTCAAGGCCTTCAGCCAAAATCAATTACAGGAAGCTTCACAGAATAAATGCAATTTGAACTGGGCCAACTGATGCTGGGTTTTTTAGTTTAATAAACAGAATTTTTGCGTCCTCAGGTGTTTGAGGCAGAACAGTATGGCTGTCCACAACGTGCCCAACGGATGAACACAGCTTTCACTCCGTTCTTACACCAGCGGAATGGCAATGCAGCCCGTTCTCTCACGTCGTTGACGAGTGATGAAAATTTGTGGGCATGTCTGCATACCTCCTTTGCTTGGTAATGATCCTTTGATGACAAAACCTTACCGCCCTCATTAAAGTAATAAGATTGCTGGTATTTGTGTTAGCCATCATGAACCTTGGTTTCGATGATATGTTAGGGGATGTGTTGACTCTCAAATGGTGATTCATTTTTGACTTGACATTAGCTGAGTTCTGTAACACTTGTTAAATTAAGCACTAAGTAGTATTAATTGGTGGAAATTAGTCTTTTTCTTTTTCTGTAGGCTCCTGAAAGCTTGTGGCAGTAGACTGACTGAGAAACTCCTAGAAGGAGCACCCACAGAGGACACATTGGTTCAGATGGAAAAACTTGCTGGTAAGAAAGACTTTGTGGTTGCTAGTTTTAGGAAAGGGTTCTTTCTAGGTGAAGTCTGGAGCCATCTTACTGTGCAAATTTAAATCTTACCCTTCTTAACTTTCTACTTTTACTTCTTTGGAGCTTCCATAAAGAAATGTCTTCTCTCGCTGGAGTGGGAATCTATTGCTGCTCCATGTCCGTCTGTGGACAGTATCAAGTGAAAGGAACTCTTCTGTCCCTGTTTTCTTTGGCTAAGCACATAACCTTTAGAGAAGTCTCCTACTCCCTGCTGAATAGGGAGCAAAAGGTTTGAAATTTGAACCTAAATGTTTAATTTGTTAAAAACTTAGCTAAGTCTTCTATTGGTGATTATTTGATTCTTGGTGGAATAGATTATGTCAGAAGTAAATGAATCAGATGTGGTTGAATTCAAGTGGAGGGAAATTGAGCCAAGGGAGAAAAGTTTGAGCCTCTAGTGGAGAACTTAATGGAATAAATGAAGTTAGAAATGGAGTGTTAGGAAGGGATGGAGGGATCACTGGTAAAAATGCAACCAAAAAAAAATAGCATCAAAGAAACTTTAAAAAAAATATACAGAAGAAAACTGAAGGGGGTTGAGAGGGAGATACAGACAAACCGAACATCTTGGCCACCAATCTATTGGATTTGTTATATACTTTTTAAAAAGCTATATGTGAAAGTCAAAGCCTGACAGTCTTATCTTTGTATATGGAAGTGTTCATATTTGTCAAGTTTATAATAGAGCGTTTTTTAAAAAGAAGAAATTAAATTATTGGGCTTATCACAGCTCAGTCTTTTAGTCTGCTTAAATTGACAGTCTATTGTTTGTAGCAATCAACACCCCAAACTTCCTAAGAGAGTCTTAAAATCTTTTGTATAAGTGGTATAGTTGTCTATTATAACTTGTGAACCATTCTCCATTGACCATCTTCTGATAGAATAGATTCAAAATTAAATATACTTAAAGGGAGTCTCCAATAAATATAACGTAACCAACAAGTTGGTGAACTAGGCATTTTTCTTCCCCCTCAAAAAAAAAAAAGATGAAATATACTCCTGATAAAGAACAATCCAAGCTGAATCCACAGGACGAAAAGAAAAAAGAGAACTCTGATGAGATAAAAACCTTATATAACGATAATCCTTAACCTCGTCAGCACTCTTTCCCCATCTGTGCCCAGCTCCTGTCAGGGAAGAGTAACCTGATATGAACTGATCCCCCTGAGGGGGCCTACCCAGCCGCTGAGTGACTCGGCCAGCACACACGTCACACCCAGGCTTCTGAGGGACCGCTTTACCACACTGCTCCCTACGCATGGACCTCAGTGCCATCGGTTCTGAATCTGAGCCCATCCTTTCCATGGACTAACCTTTCTTTGGTAATAATTGTGATAAAGCAGTGATCTTCAAAAACATTGGGTACAGATTAAAAATAGAACCAACTAGACAGGGAAGAATTGGAGACAGAACGAACTCAATAACCTAGTAGTTGATAAACCCTGAGGCTTTGCCACACACCTAGTAAACTGGCAGCTGAGACTAGTCAGTGGTCAGAGGGGTCGCGGAAAGACAGACAGATTATTGTGTTGTTGGTGGAGTTGTGAACTGATCCAGAGTAACTTTGAATTAGGCAAAGGACGCGAAGAAGATGTCCAAAGCCTTTGGCCCAGAGATTCCACTGTTAGGAGGTTAGTGACAAAAAAGAAAGACCCCATAGAGATAAGCCAGATATTTATTACAGAAGCCTTTTGTGTGGTGTCAGGGAACTGAAAACAAAGTTAGAAGCTCATCAGTTAAAAAGCTAAACCACTTGTGGTACATAAGTGTAATGGAATATACTGTGCTATAAGAAGTAATGAATATAGTGAGTACAAAGAAGCATGGAAAAAGATATAAACTGATGCAGAGCGAAATAAGCAGAAATGGGAAAATAACATGCACATCAGTGACAACGTGTGAAGAGAAAGAAGTCAAACGGAAGGCTGCAGAGTGGTAATGATGAAGCTTGGCCCCAAGGAGAGATGCAGAAGTGTCAGGCAGAATTCTTTTGATGAAATACTTCATTTTACTGAACTTACTTTTTTTCCTTACTCTTTTTCAGAAATGCTTTGTTATAAAAAATGACTGTTTGGGATGGGTTTAGAGGAAGAATATGGTGGAAGATAAAGGTGATCTAAAAGCAAAGGATCAAAAGTTTATTTTTAAAAACCTATTTTTACTAGCCTAATCTATCTGCTAGCTGTTGTCTTGGTTTCAACTGCGATATAGGTTTTCTTACACCTTTTAAAGAAACAACTTTCTTACCTGTAATCATTTTAATTTGTAATTACAGTATGAGAAAATGTTCTAGAGACTTAGCTCTGTAGAATGAACGATTCAAGGAAGACAACTTTTCCCATGCTTTCTTGTGTGTCTGGCAGACTTAGAGGAGGAATCAGAAGGATGGGACAACTCTGAAGGTGAAGAGGAGGAGAGAACCCTTTCGGTGCCTGATGTCACAGATGGGCGGGAGCTAGCCAAATGCCCGACCACTCCCTCTTTGCTCTCAGACTGTGGCAGCTGGCTGCCTCGAAAGCTGTCTGTCTTCAAGTCCCTCCGACACATGAGACAGGTGGGCAAGGGAGGGCCCTAATTCAAAACCTGGGGAAAACATGTCTCTCCTTCCTGAGAGAATTGGGATTTCCTTAGGACCTTTTTCCTTCTCACTGGTGTTTAATTCAGACTCTAGCACAAAGAAGTTAGACTAAGCGTCATAAGTATTTCATGTTTCTATAGTGTGGGTCTTACTCTCCAAGTTTCATAGGTAAGGAAACAGAAGCTTCCTAGAGGTCAAGCAATGGTCATACATGTTCTTACAGCTAATAAGGGAGGCATGTGTGACTTGAGCCCAGGTCTGACTCTAGGTCCTGCAGTGTTTCTTACACCTCACAGAGAACTTAATGGCAGGGTTGCTGTTAGATCTGTGATTGGTAATCCTGTCCCATGTGTGGAACATCATTCTGTCATGGCAGGTCAGCATTCTCTGTGCTGCTGAGGATCAGAGTTGCCTAAATATTTGAGAGGGTGAGTGACTTGCTCAGGGTCACACATACAAGAGGCAGCCGAGGTAAAACTCAAACCCAGATCTTCTAGGCTTCAAGGAGAGCTCTGCACCATGGCACATTGCTTTCTCAGTGAAGAGGATGACTGGGGCCTTTCTGTAAGAAAAATTGATCTACAGGTTGTTTCAAGAATAACAAAATCTTTTTATGCATTATTTCATTTGATTGTCACAATAATCTGTGGTAGAGATTTGATGTATCATTTCTATCTTACAGATAATGAAATGATGAAAGTAGTTTCATAAACTGTAGCACAAAGATTCTTAGAGGTTGGCTTGCACTTGGTCACACATCTAGTGTTAGAGGTAGGATTTAAACTCAGATCATCCCAGTTCAAAGGCTTTTCCTGCTACACCATGCTGCCTCTAGATATGGTCTGTTACCACATCTGAACGTAACTGGACTCATTGCTGTTTAGAAGGAGGTTTGTCCAAAAATGACCCACCTGCATGTGAAATGCACTAATCATGCTCATCCAAAACACCACCATGCCTTTGACTCCAGGCGAGCCTGCTCTGGTTGTGTGAGTAATTAGATTGGAAGGCCTTTATTTGCGTTGTGTTAGAGAGGTGGTAGTGGAAAGCATACTATGCCTTGAGTCAGGAAGACCTGGGTTCTGGTCCCAGGTCTGCTCTTAACTAGCTGTGTGACTTGGGTTGGGTAAATCATTGGTTTTGTCTCATCTTTTGTTCATTCTCTGTAAAAGGAATGAGTTGGACTTGATCACTGTGGTCCATTTAGCTTGTAAAAGTCCACAACTTGCCTCCTTTTAGGAAGGAGTTGGTAATGGAGACTGAGATGTGGCTAGTATGGTGGTTTGTACTTGATTACAAGGGAGTGTTCTAAGGGGAAGGGGAAGCATCACATTATTGGGAAGTAATAACAATGTAAAAAAAGCATCAATAAATTATTTTAAGTCTTTGGTTTTTTGAAATACAATTATATTAATGTGTCTAAGGTGACTGGTAGGTATACTGTAATATTTTTGGGGGAGGGGGGTGTCAGGGTTTGGGGAAAGTCTTATAGTCCATTTATAAACTTAAAGCAACCATTTATGTCTGTTTATATATATATGTCCATCTCTCTCTGTGGTGCTTTCTTAAAGGCTACTTATCTGGGGACAGAACTTTCATGTTTATAGTGTAACAAATTGGTTCCATAAACAATACATAACAATTTTCTTATCTTGTATATTCAGTTAATCCTCACGATTTTACAAGTAAAATAGCTTGTCTCCTTTTTAAAGAAAGGGAGACTATCTTATCCAAGATGGCACAGCATATTAGAAGCTCCTGGTCTAGTTGATGCTCTGCTTCCCATTGGAATGTTACTGTGCATTCCAATGCTAAAATGGACTTAACGAGGAAGGGGAAAAGATTTTTAAATCATCCAGTAAGCATTATACTTTCTTTTTTAGGTCTTAGGTGCCCCTTCTTTTCGTATGTTAGCATGGCATGTGCTGATGGGAAACCAGGTCATCTGGAAGGGGCAAGACATGGATCTTGTCCAATCAGCTTTTGATGTTCTTCGGGTAAGACCCTGTCAGAATTTCTTCTATCTCCCTTTATTTAGTCCCTTATATATTTTTCAGAGTAATTTAGGTCTGTAATTTTTTTAAAAAGTAGGGCCTATATATAGGAAAACATCCTGAAAAAGCTCTGCAATTAATATGGCTGGCATAGGTTTTGTACTTTATAATCTCCTATTGAAGACAAAAAGAAACCATCGTGTTTTGGGTTATCTCTTTTTTTTAGAGGAAGAAATCTAGATTTTCAAGGTTGATCCCTCTAACATGGGCTTGATCGCGTCTGTCTATCTCCTGAACCTCCCCAGGGGTTCTACTTGGGATTCCCATTTTTCTCAGGGAGGATTTATTGTCATCCTAGATCTTTTCCTCAGGAGATTATTGAGGAATAGAAGGGTGAGGGATTCTTTCCTGTAAGAAGGAGACTGGTGAATTTAGAGCCATCCAACTGTTGTCTTTTAAATCTGTGGATACACTGAATAGCGCCTTCTGTGTGTACATCCCAGTATCACAGGAGGAAAGAACCACCTAGGATGACATCATCCTTTCTGTCAGAGAGCTGACAGTTCAGTCAGGAGGCAGGAGAGGAAAAGTAAGCTTCAACGTGGAAAGTTAAGTACCATAAGAGATAGGTAACAACCTGAGACCATCAGTATAAGAGCTGTTTGCTGGATAGAATTGTCATTAATCAGTGCTACGTGAATGGTGCAGAGACCAAGGCTGTGGAAATTGGGACTGGAGATTTGGAAAGATTTCACAAAGGAGAATGTGTGTGTAAGGTTTGGGTAACAGAGGAAATGAGGAGGGCATGGCATAGGTTTGCTGTTTTGTTCATAATTACCATTTGTGTCCTCTCTAGACCATGCTTCCTGTAGGTTGTGTCCGAATTATCCCCTACAGTAGCCAGTACGAGGAGGCGTATCGGTGTAACTTTCTGGGACTCAGTCCTCACGTTCAGATACCTTCCTACATACAGACCTCTGGTAAGCTGCTTTCACTTGGAGTCCATGGAGACTAGACTCCTTTATCTTCTTTACCTCATTTAAGGCACATGCATGTTTATTTCAGGGATCTGTGCCTTCATCATAGAACTAAAGATTGGTGCAAGCAGCTGAGCTTCTCTTACAAACTTTGGCCCCTGTAGTTAGTGTGAATGTTGACGATATAGGCTGTGGCACTTCTCATCACATGCACCTCTTTTAATTTATTTTCTCTTTCCTTCTTATCCTTTATATTTTTTTTCTATTGCATTTTTTTCCTTCTATGCTTACTGCTTAGGATGCCAGTGGCACCCAGTGCCACAGTCATTTCTTATAACCCCATTGCTACTGCCCAAAACTAGTGGAGTTGGACATCAAGGACTCAAGCTTAACTTGAAGCGTACTTTCTAAGATATTCAATACTGAAGTTGTTGAGTTATCTCTTCCCCTCACGAACTTTACTAACTCATGATCATTCCAGAAGGTTTCTGCTGATTTTTTTTTTTTGACTTTGGCTCTTCTTCACAGTTCCTTATAGTTATATCTTGATTATAACCTTATTGGCTACATGGCTACACACAGACACGCACATACGCACACGACACACACACATGCACACCCCGCTGCTATGGCATGTCAGGGGAAATTGAGGAAGGCTTCCCCAGCACATTGAGGGGGCCCACTGTGAACCTAAGGAAGGTGAACCTGTGAAAGAATGTGGACAAGAGTTGCACATGATGAGTGAGCATGAGTGGGATGTGAGCTGTGTTACTGGAGGAAACCCAAATTTAGGAGAGTACAGATGTCTTTGAATAATAGCTTACTTTTCTATGGAGATTCTAAAATCCTTGAAAGTAATGTACACATTGATGAAGGTACCATTGCAAACAGTATACTAAATCATAACCCATCTTCACAGGGACACAAGTCCATGATTCTACTGAACTTAATTTGTGACCCATTTAATTCAACACTGCTCTCCTCTCTTACTGTTTCACTGATAATGCCCAGCCAAGCCTAAGGTGGTTAAGTCACACAACCATTCTGTTTCTACTACAGATTATGTTACACAATCTCAGCTGGGCCTGCGTTGCTGCTAGGCAATGCTGTTATACCTCCTGAACCAGCTCACTGTCTCATCATCCACTGTGGCTCTTCCAGACCTTTTCATCCTTCCTCAGATCTCCCATCACTCCCCTTGCCCCTACTCTCTCTGCTGAGAAGCTTGCCTCATGTGTACGGAAAGATTTGAGGACACTCGCTGTGAACATTCTCCCCTCTTCCGTATCTCCTGTCAGTGTCAGAACACTGTCTCCTCCTGTACCCCTGCCTCACACAGAGGTGAGCCTCCATCTGTCCAGGCAATCCCATTCCTTCCACAAGCTTGCCCCCTTTGTCGTCCCCATTTTTTTTTCACTTATAGTCAGTAAAAGGTATATTGTACCTGTTCTGTGCCAGGCACTCTTCTAAGTGCTTTTATTTGTTTACAAACATTATCTCATTCGACCCTCACAACCCTGGTGTCATCATTTTCCAGGTGTTGAAAATGAGGCTAAGTGAGGTAAGTGATTTGCCTAGGGACACACAGCTAGTAAGTACGTAAAATATACAAAGCTTGAATTCAGGACTTGGTGAATCCAGGCCCAGCATCTTATTCCACTGAGCCACCCTCACTGCTCAATGTTTTTAATTCCCCTTTAAGCTTTCTCTTAAAACAAAGACTTGAGTTTTTAAACACAGATATGTTCTCATGATACTGTACACATGTAAATCACCGAATATTGTCGGCTTTGAAGAATTGAAGGTACCCATCCCCCAAAGGGCCATGGAGAAGTATGTGGTTGGCACATAGCTGCAGCTTATTACAACAAAGATATACATACAAGTGGCACAAGGGATGTCATCAGGGAGATATCTGACCGGAAAAAGGCAGTTTAGGTATGTAGTGAGAACCAAAGAACAGCATAGGATCACAGAATTTGAGAATTAGTGGGTAAGAGCACTGTAGCTCTTCTCTCAAGAAGACCTGAATTCCAATCCTACCTCAGATGGTTACCAGCTTTGTGACCCTGGGCAAGTCACTTAGCCTTCTCAGCGTTAGTTTCTCCTCTGTAAGACAGGGGTAATAACAGAAGCTGTCTCACAGAGGTGTTATGGGAATGAGTGAGCTTATGTGCACGGTGCTTTGCCAACCTGCTATCTGTTGCTGTGTCTCCCATCTTACACTCATAAAGTTGGGGGGTTTGGTCCCCCAGGCTTTATGTTTTATCATTATCTAAGATTCAGATCAATTACTGTCAGAATACGTTTGGATTAGGAACACCTGTTGGTTCGCTATCCCTCCCATTTTTGTGTCTACTACAGATTTTATGAGCACACCACCCATACCTTTATCCAAGTCACTGATAAAGTTAAACAGCACAGGACCAAGTTAAGATCCCTAGGTTACTCCACTGGAGACCTCTGACTGTCCAATCAGTTCTTAATCTGTTTGATTATATTATTGTCTAATCCAGATCTCTGTCTTCTCCACCAGAATAGGATGAGATACTTTATCAAAAACTTAGCTAAACTCAGGTAAATTCTGTTCTTAGTTTAGCAGTCATGTCAGTAAAGGAAATGAGGCTAGTCTGCCATGAAGCCCCATTGGTTCTTTTTAATCCTTGTTTTTTTAATCTAGTTGTTTGCTGGCCATCTCTTTAGTGATGCTTTCTAGAAGTTCCCTGGAATTGGAAGTTAAGCCCACTGGCCTGTAGTTTGCAAAAGTCTGTTTCCTTCGCTGGAACATCAGGACAGCATTTTTAGTTCTCCAATCTTGTGTTATCACTCTCATTTTCCATGATTTTTCCAAAGATTGTCACTGGCAGTGGCTCAGCAGTTGCCTCTATTAGTTTTTTAT
This sequence comes from Potorous gilbertii, assembly GCA_028658325.1. Classification (NCBI taxonomy): domain Eukaryota; kingdom Metazoa; phylum Chordata; class Mammalia; order Diprotodontia; family Potoroidae; genus Potorous; species Potorous gilbertii. The sequence continues at coordinate 123,415,592 of CM053772.1, read as the reverse complement.
AGTACCCCGGGCCACTTGTATTCATCAAGGGCAATCGAGTTCTCTTTTCGCTCTCTCTTTTGTTATGTGGGGTGTTAACTCCCTCCTAGTTGTTTATGTTCTGTTATTTCCAGTCTAAACATTATTCTCCTTTACAGTGAAACAGAAGTAAATTAAGACTTGAGCAACTCTCCCTCCTCTCTGTCAGTTGCCTCCACACTATGTTGCTTGAGCTCCCCTCACTGGCCTCGGATTGTTGTGGGCTTTAGCATTCCTGACCCTAGTTTATGAGACGCTCTCACATTCATCCTGTCTTATCTGGCCTTGCTTCCTTCTTCTTACATTTCTTTTTGTACTCCTGTAAGTTCACATTGACATTCCTTTTTAAAAGAAATAGAGTTGATGTGAGTTCCTTGTGTACTCCTATTGGTCTCTCCAGACAAATCCTATCCTTCTTCCTTACTTGGAATGGTTTCCTTTTGTGTCTTCAGAATTTCATTCTTGAGGATCTCCCATCCCGCCTGAGCTAACTTCCCTTGAAGCATTTTAGCACGTGAGATTCTTTATCAAAATCTGGAGGGTTTGAAAGACTAGACCCCAATTTCAGTCTCCTCTGTCATGAACTTTAGGGTGAAACAGTCATTTCCCCCCCAGGGTGCTCATAATTTTCACCTCAGCAAGCAGTTCTTCCTTATCAATGAGAATCAGTTTAGAAAAGCATATTCCCCTTGTTGCTTCTACCTTTCCAAGAATGAATTTACAGCGAGGGTGAGACAGTTGTGAATGGCTGTGCTTTTGGCAGAGAGAGCTCCAGCTGAAGTCTGGATAACTGAAGTCCCTCAGTACTAGGCTCAGAATCTGCTTCCCATACACCTCATCTTTTCACCCTCTGTCTAGGTGATTGGAAAGGTGTCAAGTCCAAAGACAAAAATCACTCTTTTCCCCCTCTTTTGACGTCTACTCAAATATTGTCATACTTCCCTGTAAGGTTCCTTTATTTCCTTACATGAGTATGATACCTTCTTAATAGATAATGCCACCACACTCTTCCCCCACTTTAAATAAGCCATCCCAGTTACAGGTTTCCTAACAAGACTTCCCTGTGATACGTAGGAGGTCAGATACGCATCTGTGCATAGATGTTTCAGACTATGGGATTTCACCACTTCCTTTGACTCTCTCGGTGTCTCAGCTGCTCTTCCTTCTTTCTGGCTCCTTTCTGTAGTAAAGTACACTTTTCGGGAAATACTGGATACTCCCATTGCCCCCATTCCTTTTAGTCTAAAGTCCTTTGGAATCAAACCCATGGGCTCTATTGTTATTCATACAGTGTGAGGTTTGAGAGGAAGGCACCTGGCTCCTGGCACCGACCCCTGCTGTACACACAGCTTATGAGTGAACGTGGACAAGAGTCATGTAGAATAAGAAGGCATGGATAGGGTGCAGTTGGCATCATTTTTGTGGGGGAGAGAAGTGGGAGGGAGGTGTATCCTCATCAGTGATAGCACAGATGCACAGAAATATCAGGACTTTACCCAAAATAACCCTGGAGGGGATAGGGGACAGGTGGTACAGGCATTGTTAGCCACATTTTACTGGTGAGGAAACTGAGGTTCAGAGCAAGTGTGGGTGTGAAAACTCAACCCCAGTCCATGTGCCACCCTAGCAATGCAGAGTGTGGGATGATAGGTTTACATTTGGTGTATGTGACAGGCTTTAAAGGATCATTATGGAAAGCAAATGACTGGGTTTCTGTTGCCACAGAATTTGCTGTCATTGTTGAGGTGCACACAGCCACTTGTTCCAGTGTTTATCCAGTTGCATGTGATGAAGATCAGTCTCTAAGCAAGTATGAGTTTGTGGTCACCAGTGGAGGCCCCATAGCTACTGATCGAGGTAGGAACTCCTGAGAAATGTTCATTTATCATAAGAAAAGACGCATTCCATGGAAATAAGGAATAAGACAATGTTTATTCATGTATTTTCCTCCGCTTCGTACTCCCGGTTCTAATGCTCATTTTGTCTGTCCCTGTTGCCAGTTGGACCCACCATCCTGAACAAAATCGAAGCTGCTCTCACCAATCAGAACCTCTCGGTGGATGTTGTGGACCAGTGCCTGGTGTGCCTCAAGGAGGAGTGGATGAAGTAATGTGACACAGTGAACGTTTGTTTAGTGCCTGCGAGGGAGGAGTACTGTATTAAGCTCTAGGAGAGATGAAAAGTTTAGATAAAATGCGTCTTTTGCTGTTAAGGAGTTTACAGCCTAGCAAAGCAATAAAATGCCAACACAATAGTCAGACACATAATACGTCATGCGTGCATTGAGGAGTTTACAAAACAGAGTGTTGCATGAAGTCCAAAGGGGAGTCATTGCCTCTGCGGGAAGACAGTAAAAACAAGAAAGGTTTTCTGGAGGAGGTGGGATTTGAGTTGGACTTTTAAAAGATGAATAGGAATTCAACGAACAGCTCAGGGGAGGCACAGGGCTCTGAGATTACCATGTGTGACTAGGGGCAAAGCATATATAGTCTAGATGCACGTAAAGTTGCGAAAGTAGCGTACTTGGGATTTTTACTTGGCAGGCAGTGGGAAGCCGTTGAAGACTGTCAAGGAGAGGAGCAGCATGACCAGATTAGCTTAAGGAGCATTATTCTGGCCAGAGATATTTGAAATGTATTTAGAGAAGGAGCTTACTCTAGTACTGTGGCTGGTGATAGAAGCCTGTACTAGATGTCAAAAGTGAGAATATAGAAAGGAGGTAGGTGGTAGAATAGACATTTTAGAGGGTAGAATTGACAGTTTATTAACTGATCAAATATGAGAGTTGAGGAGAAGGGAAGAATCAAAGATAACCTTATTATAAATGTAGGAGACTGAACGAATGCCAATACCATAGACCAGGGGTGTCAAACTCAAATAGAAATGGATCCCTGGAGGGGACACATTGACTTAAAAAACTACAAATAAGCATTATCTTTGTTGTATTTTGTTAAACATTTTCTCATTCCATTTTAATCTGGTAGCCACTCATTGAATTTTTCAACTCAAATTTGACACCTCTGCCATATCGAATAAATGAAATTTAAAAAGGCAGCAGTTGTGGGAGGGAAAAAGGTGATGAGTTCACCTTTTAGCATGTTGGACTTCATCCTTTCCAGTAACCTATGCTTGCCATCTGGTGTCATCCTTGGCTTCCCTTAGCCAACCCCTCTCCCTATGTCCTTGATGCCATCCCCTCTGGTTTTCTCTACCACTTTGCCCCTCTTTTGCTTATCTTTAACCTCTTCCTATCTGTTGGTCCCTTCTCTGCTGCCTTCAAACATGCCCAAGTCTCCTCCATCCCTAGAACTTTGTCCTCCATCATCCCCCCCTTCAAACTATCATCCTACTCTCTTCTCTTTCTTAGCCAAACCCTTAGAAAAAACTGCCCACATGCATTGCCTTCACTTTCTTGCGCTCACTCCTGATCTTCAGAATTTATCACCCAACTGAAACTGCTCTTTCCAAAGTTACCAGTGACCTTAATTGCCCAGTTTTGTTCTCAGTGTTTAGACTTGTCTGGTTCACCTAACCCTGCAGACCGTTCTCTCCGGAATGCTCTTTTTTCTCTGGGTTTTCATGACACAGCTTTCTCCTAGGTCTCCTCCTACCTACCTGTCTGTCTGTTCCTCAGTCCCCTTTGTCAGCTTATCATTCTATACCACACACTTAACTGTGGGTATTCTTAAGGCTCCATGCTTAACGCTCTCTTTCTGTACTCTCTGGGTGACCTCATCAGGTCCCATGGTTTTAACTATCACTATGCCTACCTGAAATCTATATAGCCAGCCCCACCCAGACCCCTGAACTTTGGTCTCACATCATCGGTTACCTACTGACTGCTCCAAACTGGATCCTAGAGACATCTCAAACTCCGAATAGCCAAAGCCATTCCTCTTTGAAATGTCTATTTTACAAAATGTGCCCCTGTTCTCCAGTTTCCTAGGTTTGTAACCTCAACATTATCTGCCCCTTTCCCTCACTCCACATACCTAATCAGCCAAATCTCGTCCTTCCTTTCTCTGTAACATCTCTCACGTAGCCATCACTTTAAGGGAGGCCCTCATCACCCCTTGCCTGTTACTGTGGCCTCACAACTGGCTTCTGCCTCAACTTTCTCCTCATTCAAGTCCAGCCTCCCACACCACATTAATCACGTTGCTGAGTGTGTCTTTCCCCTATTCATAAATTCCGCTGTCTCTTTTGCCTCTTCACATGCTGGCTATAACTTGTCTTTTCATCTTCACTGAACATCCCCGCTAATTCTGCAGTCCAGCCAGACCGCCCCCCCTTACTGTGATCGTGACACGTGACGTTACATCGCCCAGCTGGATGCCATTTACCTTGTATGAGGTCCTTCCTCACCTCTGCCTTACAGAATCCCCTTCTTCATGACATAGAGTTCAAGTACTGTCATCTACATGAAGCCTTTCCTTAATCCAGCTGCCGGAGCCTCCTTAAGTACCTTGTATTCTCTTTATTTTCTTCCACATATACTTATATGTGTACTTCTCCCCTCTATTAGAATGTAACTCTTTGAGAAGAAGGGTTATTTCACTCTTTGTATTTACAAAAGGCCCATGTGTAGTGCCCAGCACATAGTGGGCACTGACAAAAAGCTGTTGATAAGTTGATTAGCATAGAGGTGGACTCATGAGAGTTGATGAAGTGAGAGCACAGAAAGAAAAAGGCTGCCTTATGGAACACCCATAGTTAGTATGTGTGATGTGGATGATGATCCAGCAAAGGAGACTGAGAAGAGCGGTCAGAGTTAAAAGGAAAACCTAGAGAGCATTATCCTGAAAAGTCAGGGAGCAGAAGGTAGTCACAATGGCAGAAACTGCAGAGAGATAAAGACGTGGAAAGAGAAGAGGCTTTTTTGATCTGGCAGTTCAGGAAAGAAGTTTCAGTTTACTGATAAGGCTGGCAGCCAAACTTTGGAAGGTTTAGAAAGAAATGAGAGGCAAGGAAGCATATTGGCTGATTGTTCAGGGGATCCAGCTGAAGAAGGAGAGGTAAGATAGAAGGAGGATATCTTTCAATGTAGGATCCAACATTGTAGAGAGAAGAGAGAACAGCTAACAAGTATTGTGTCTGAAGCAGAGGAGAGAGGGGCCTCCATTAACAAGTGTGTGTGTCAAAAACTGTACAGAGGTTAGAGAGGATGTGCACTGAAGAGGCTATAGTATTGGATAATCACATAATGTTAAGAATAGTCTCAGTTGTGGTTGGGGAAAAAAATAGGACAGCTTTTCAAAAAATTTTACCCAGTAAAAGGAAAGAGAGAGTAGCCAAATGGGCTAGTCAGAGGGAGGCTTTTGTAGAACGGATCCTTGGAGCCCGTGAAAAGAGAAAGTTGGAATATGTATGAGAGAACTGAAACCAGACCATGGAGGAGATAGAAAGTAACTGGGTCAAAGGTGCTAATGGATGAGTTAGCCTGAATGTGAAGTAGATCTCCCTTTAACTCCTTGATGGGAAGAAATGAGAGAAGATTTGATTATACTTAGTTTTAGAAATGCATTAAAAGAACCAAGGGTGTTCATTTTGGACACAGTAAGTATTTTCATTAAAGTAAGGAGGTTTAGCAAAAATACAGCTCAGCTTTTCATAGAGATTTTCTTAGAGTTTTCATCTTAGTTATGAGTATATGCTCCTGAGTAAGGCAGAGGCTTATGTAGCTCAGCCTTACTCTCTCTCATGTAGAAATCATGATTAGGTAAATAGAGCATAAATCAGGGGTGGGAACCTACAGCCTCAAGGCCACATGTGGCCTAGGTCCTCAAATGTGACTTTGTGACTGAATCCAAATTTTACAGAACAAATCAGTTCAATCAAAGGACCCCACTTAAGGACCCTAGGCCACATGTGGCCTTGAAGCCACAGGTTTCTCACCCCTGGAATAAATCCTAAACTGAGGTGATCAGGGTTCCTATTTCCTTACTTGATTTACTTTTCCACTTTGTGTTCTCATTTGTGGTCATTTTGTATAGGATAGAGGAGATTTATTTAGGTTTCCTAATTCTTATTCTAACATACAGCTATCTATGCTCAGGAGCAACTGGTTTCTCACATTTAAGAAAACACTGTTTGCTAAATTTTAGTTTTTCTCTTTTAGACTTGACATGTAAGGTAGCCTTTGACAGGTAAATGAGTATTTCTAAAACTTCTATGCATCATTTGCTCTTTCAAATGCCAGTTCCTGGAGCCATTTGAGATCCTGCTTAGTCATATAAGGAGAATCCAGTGTGATTAGAAACACTTGCAGGATGGCCTTGGCCATTTAGCCCTCCGGCTGCCACACGTGGGAACTGAACACTGTAATTGTTGTGTTTTTGTAGCAAAGTGAAGGTGCTTTTCAAGTTCACCAAAGTGGACAGTCGGCCCAAAGAGGACACTCAAAAACTTCTAAGCATTCTGGGAGCAGCTGAGGAGGACAACGTCAAACTCCTGAAGTTCTGGATGACTGGGTTAAGCAAGACCTACAAATCACACCTTATGTCTACAGTTCGAAGCCCTACTTCCTCAGAATCTCGAAACTGAGGACATGATGGGAGGGTATCTCAGGATATGTCTCCTGGGATCTAGTTATTCATTCCCCTTTCCACCACACCCACTGCAGATCGTGTGAATCACACATGTCCGTGAATTCCACTTGGAGAACTGTAAATGGAATCTTTTGAGTTGCTCAGAAATGACACATTTGTCGCCTAGAAATTAGACTGATAATCCTAATTTCTGGCCTCCATAAGTTGTGGCTAGATAACGTTTTTTGACAGTTCTGTAAATTGTATAAATATCTTCAGAACTGAAGGACTAGCCCACCCACACAGTGACAATGGAAAACTTAGACAGCTGGGTTCTTACCTGTATAAGTTCATCTTCTAATATAGGCAGTGGAGAGAGAAGCTGTAAGAAAAACTTGGGTTTGTTCACTGAAGAATTTTCATCTCAAATTTTAGAAAAGGATAAATTTTGTGGCAGATTGTCCTCTTTTTTTTGAACATTTTCAGATTGAGCAAGAGTTACGTGATTTTTCAGTTCAGTAGAGAACATTCAGAGTACACTCAATTCCCTCACTATTTTTAGAACTCTAATGTTAAGGCTGGGAGCTGCTCTGGGTCTTTGGAAAAGATTTCTAAAGTTATAGCAGCTATTTATCCTTACATGCATTTGAATTCTACTACAAGTGAGAAGAGGAATTAATTATTTTTGGAATGGAAATCCAGTAAGAAGCTAAAGACATTCATTTGCAGATGTATTCTGGCTAGGTTTCTCTATAGTTGCATGTACAAATAACCTGAAGAGTCTTATTGTTTTATATAAAAGTATTACTTCTACCTAAATGTCAAATATAGACATCTGACTTCTCAACCAGAGGAAACGTGAACTAGAGTTCCTAATGATAGCATTTAGATTCATTTTATTTAGCCATAATAGGGTATTTATCACATTTACAATAATTCCATTCAGTGCCACTCTGCCCCTCAAAACTTATTAATGCCTCAACTAGCGGCAACCAAAAGCAATGGCATTATGCTAGACTTTTCAATTTCATCAACACATCACACTTGCATTTCTAACAAGACCTGGTGATTTTGAAACAACTTTTTTGCTGACTTATCTAAATGGGGGGGTTTGTGGGTGTTTATTTAAATTATATTTAACACAAAAACTAAGTTTTTATGTCATTGTTAACTCTATAATGCGGAAGCATTAAAACACAATAAAGATGTATTTTTGTAAGCTGGAGAACATGAATATTTTTGATCTAGTATGTGAAACAGTTGGCTTCAGCAATGGAAAGTGTAAAAGGACAACTTATAAGAAGTAGGTTAATATCTGAAATATATACAATCACAAGTTACTTAGTGATACTGGAAAATCTTCCCCACAGTATAGTTTAACTCCTTCGAAGATATCAGTTCTAGGTATTAAGTGGTTTGCCTCTAAATATTTATCTCCACCATACATTTTTTGGACATGGCTAATTTAGGAAGTTGTTTTGCTGGAGTAGGCATATTGAAGTTTGCAGGGTTTTTTTCTTTTTCCAATGGGGGAGGAGCAGGAGAAATAGGTAGGAGAGAAAATAGATTTTCATCAACTGAAAAAAGGGCTTAAATCTATTTAAGAAGATGGATTCCTCAAAAGAAAGATTGCTAAGAGATTGCCTGGACAGGTTATTTACTGTTAACAAGTAGTCCAGTGCAGACGTTTATCCTTAATTAGTACTGTGAAAACAAAGTCATGGAATTACGGATTTAGAGCTGGAAGGGACCCTAGCCATCCAGTACAACTTCCTTACTTTCTCAGATGACAAAGCTTCTACCAATATAGATCTGTACCTGTTCCACAACTTAGAATCTTTGGAGAAGTACTTGGAATACTGAGATGCTGATGTAGTAGTAAACATCTTGAAATGACAAGAAGTACTTGAGGTATGCCCGCATGTGTTTTTGACAATGACGAGATAGAGTAGGCCAGCCACAAAGTTCTAGTCAAAGGATAATTTGAATTTGGTTCAAGACATTTAATAAGCATGCTGATCCAAGATACAGTGGGAAAACTGAAAGTCAAACTCTTAATATTCCCCACTGAAAAATACAATAGAAATATCACATAAAAAGAAAACCATTACAAAACAACCTCGCAAGAAAATTAACAATGGAAATTTTAAAATGAGAGAAGCAGAAGGCCAACAGAACTAAAACTATAGAAATGAATCGGTTAAAATATCTGGAGCAAGGGAGGTAGAAAAAAAATGTTAAACTGACCACAGTGAAAAGCCCTATTGAAAACCTCAAAGAAGCAATTTTTGTGGAATATAATGCAGGCAAGCTTGAAAAAGAGACTTAAAAATCTAAACTACTGGAAGACATTCAGACCCAAGGGACAGATCTGGAGGGCCAAATCCCAAACCAAAAGCCTTAGGATTGCTGATACTACAGATAATTTTTAGGACACTAGTTCATGAAATCATCAAAGAAAATTTCCCATAACTGGCAAGAGTAGCCAGTGAATAGTGGATCCACAAAATGCACACATTGAAAGACCCAGAATTTAATGTGCTTAGCTACATCATAGTTAAACTCCCAATATTTAAATATAAAGAAAAATATTACAGGGTTCCAGAAATGAATAATTTTTATCACAGAAATACATTTCTGCTCAAGGAGGACAAGGAACAATTGCATCCTGCACATCAGCTTCGATAGAGACCATAAAACATCATATAAAACAATGAGCAAGATTTACGATGAGAAATCACAGTACTTCTGCTGAAGTGCACTAAGGCAGAAGACCAGAACCAACTGAGGTGAATAAAATGGAACTGTCCCAGAAAGACTGGAGAGAAACCAGAGATGCCTATAAAGGTTTCTGGAGGCAGCAAGAATGGAAGGTTCCTGGGAAAAAAAAAAAAAAAGGCCTAATACGGTCAGAAACCTATCACATGAACTTTTGGAAGTGAATACAAGTGGCAGCTCTCAAACCATGCCTAGAAATCCCAAGCACTTTGTCCTGAGACTCCATTGGGAACTCTGAAGATCCAGTGTTGTGAACCTCAAAGATACAGGGAAATGGGAGGCAGGGAAAATACCAGTATTCTTTCTGTGTAGAAAAACTCCCAAGATGTGGTTAGCATAGGAGCTTAGGTACCCTATGGTGAAACTAAGCTGGCCTGATTACCTCATGATCTTGGTTCTAACAAAAAGCTGTAATTCAGGAACTAGGTTTGGAGAGATGAATAAACAGAAGACACCAACCACTATAAAAAAAATTATTTTATGATCCAGTCCAAAAGAAGGAAATAATTCCATAATAACTACAAGTAGTGACTCAAAGGGGAAAAAAACAGATTTTCTGCAAGGACAATATGAATATCTAGAATAAATTAAGCAAAAAATTAAAAAAAAAAAGTCTTGCAGAGAGAACTGGAAAAACTGTTTAGAACAGAAAGTCGGAAACTGCCCAAGTAACAGACTGTAAAAATTCAGACAGACCAAATGTATCATTGATTCCCTAAGACAGCAAGTAGGAACAAAATTAAAATTAAAACAATAGAAGAAAACAAAGGTTATCTGCTATCAAAAGTAACCTGAGAAAGCAGTGCAAGAATAGAATGTTTAAGAATATCAAATTCAGACACAGTATGATTATCTGGAGCTCAAGCGAGAGCAAAAAACCAACAATTTGGATCAACAATATATGGAAATTAATGCAGTAATGAAGCATTAAAATTACAAATGAAAAGTGAACTTAGACCTGGCCTTGAGAATTTCAACCAGACTTTTCCAAAGTTACTAGAAGATCTAGAAGCCATTTTTGGAAAAAAAAAAAAAAAAGCAAACCCTTGAGAATGAATTGGAATTCCATTTTCCACCAACAAATAGTGACTATATTCTTTTGAAGAGAAGCTAAACTTATTCAAAGTTCATGTCACGGAGGACCACTGGCATGAAGTAGTGAGAGAGATTATGTCACCATGAAGACAAACTTGGTCCAGCCTCGATGTTCTATGTCCAAGCAAGCAGAGCAACAAAAGGCACTTCACAGTTTGAAGAGACAATCTGATTCTTTAGAAGCTGATCTGGTTAACAGTGCTACTGCAGATCCTAGATTTCTGGCATGGAGCTTGTCACAACTGGAAGTATCCCTACTTGAAGATTCTCATCTCACAAGGAGCCTGGTAAGGGCCTTGTCATAGTGAGTCTATGTGGAACACTTTTTGCCTTATATACCTAAGAAAATGTTTACTACAGAACACTGTGTTTTATGCTGTGAATTCAAAAATTTTTGTAAGTCATTTGTACATATGGTAATACCAATGCATAAAATTCAAATAGGATGTGAAGCTAATGCCACAGGTTTTTTTATGAACACACCACTCCTCTGAAATACACTTTGCTGGCTGTAAATTGAAAAGTCTGTATTGATGTAACAGAACACCTTGCTGAATTTAAATTCCTCTACATTTGTTTCAATTTCGTGTTTTGCATGAAATACATTTTCATATAAAAAAGATTAAAAAACAAAGAATCATCAAACTTCCTAAAAGCCACAATTTAAGAAATCTGGATGCTACATTTCAAATCATGAGTAAAAACTGCCCAAATCTCTTAGAATTGGAGGGCAAAATTAAACTAGAAAGAATCCATTTGATCATCTCTTAAAAGTAACTCCAAAAGGAAAACTACCTAGAATGTCATTACCAAGATACAGAGCTTCCAAGGCTAAGACAAAATACTGGGGAGTATTGAGCATATAGAAATTATCTAGTATAGAGAATGCAGACCAGTGCGTGGAGTGCAGACCAGACGAGTGCGCAGAGGACAGACCAGCATGGAGCAGCAGGGATAGGAACCAGAATAGGACTCAGGGCGCCACCGGCAGCAGGAACCAGATTTCTCAACCCACAAACACCACAGACAGCTTCAAAAGGTCAGTGGGAGAACTCCTTCACCCAGGAGGAGGCAGCACATTTGGACCTCCGGCAGGAGGCACAGCAGCTGTAGCTGCCATTTTTGGAGACCTCCACCTAGAGCCCTTGGGGGAATGGAAGGGCTGATAGAATCACAGCCCTGGGAGACCTCCACCTAAAGCACCTGGGAGAACTGAGCCACTGATCTGATCTGAGCTCCATACGAGGGCGAGGAAGAACACTGGGGATGGAGCTGGAGGCAGTTATGGTGAGAGAATTCAATTGCAGGTTCTGGGCAGAAAAGTTTTTGGTTGCTCCCAGATCAGTGGGCAGGTCAGAAGAGGAGTAAACACCTCTCTCTTGATTGTGCCACCTTTGAGGAACTGAGAACTTACAAACTTAGAACTTGAAAAATAAGAAATCACAAAACAAAACCGAAAGAATGAAAAAATGGAAGATAATGTGAAATATCTAATTGGAAAAACAACTGCCCTGAAAGATAGATCCAGGAGAAATTTAAAAATTATGGGACTATCTGAAAGCCATGATGAAAAAACAAAGAGCCTAGACATTATCTTTCATGAAATTATCAAGGAGAAGATGGCGGAGTGAGAGCAACGACTCACCTAAGCTCTGGGACAAACTCCTTCAGGTACCTCCGAAAGGAGAATCTGACCAAAGTTTGGAGGTGCGGAATCCAGTGGGAGACAGAAGGTGACAGTTTTGGAGCTCACGTTAGACTGGAGGATCCACGGGAAAGGTCTGTTCTGTGGGGGTGAGCCCACAGCGCACAGCGCAGCCAGGCCAGCGCAGCGGAGCAGAGGGGACCCAAGAAACCTGAGCTGCGGGCAGAACCAGAGGAGCGACACGGAGGGTGGGAGACAAGCCAAACCCAGTCAGTGAGAGCTGCGGAGAGCCAGATATCAGCGCAGCAGCTCCTGAGACCTTCAGCCCAAAGATCAAACTTCGGTAAGTCACCTACTTGAACTTCCAGGAACCAGGATGGCGGAGTGATCTGTAAATGCTCTCTCCTCCCCCCTTGATGACCGTGAAAGAACCATAAAATATTTCCTCAGAAAAATCCCAGATCAGCAGAAACAGCAGAAGGAGGCCAGTACAAGGAAAATAGCTAAGGGGGATCTACCTACGGTGGCAGAGGCAAACCTGAAGGACAGAGGATCCAGAGCAGGGAAAACTTGCACTAGGACCCAGGCTTAGCCTCAGCGCCAGGAGAGGAGCCCCAGGAGGGGTGGGAACACGCATTAGCATCTAGGGGTGCCTCAGCTGTCCAGGGGAATCAGAAAGACAATAGGGCAGCTGGGATTACTAGCCCCTGAGAAGGTATCTCCTGTTACTAGACCATTCCACCCCCATACTTAACAAGCTAAACCTAAGGCTGATTGGGGAAACACCAAACAAAAACTTGCTTTTAGCTTTTTCACACATCAGCTCAGCAAAAAGTTCTCTACCTTTGGACTGAAAGAACCAGAAGCCACAACACTCAATCTCAACATCATGAAAAAGCAGAGGGCCGAAAGAATCATAGAATCTTTCTATGGGGATAAGGACCAAAACACAGACACCAAAGAGGTCAGAGCTGAGACTGTACTGCCATCTGAATCTTCAGAAGGGACTATGAACTGCTCGCAAGCACAAGCAGCTCTCCTGGAACAGCTGAAGAAGGAAATAGAAGATAAGCTGGCCAATGATCTTAAAATTATTAAGAAAGAATTCACTGATG
>CM053772.1:123378829-123402314 GCA_028658325.1 Potorous gilbertii | reverse complement strand
CTTGAAAGGAAAAATTGGGCAGATGGAAAAGGAGGTGCAAAAGTTAACGGAAGAAAACAATTTGATAAAGAAATTATCAAGGAAAACTGCCCTGATATTCTAGAATCAGAGGGCAAAATAAATATTTAAAGAATCCACAGATCACATCCTGAAAGAGATCCAAAAAAGAGAAACTCCTGAGAATGTTGTAGCCAAACTCCAGAGTTCTCAGGTCAAGGGGAAAATATTGCAAGCAGCTAGAAATTGTGAGTATTGTGGAAATACAATCAGGATAACAGGATCTGGCAGCTTCTACATTAAAGGACAGAAGGGCTTGGAATATGATATTCCAGAAGTCAAAGGAGCTAGGATTAAAACCAAGAATCACCTACCCAGCAAAACTAAGTATAATACTTCAGAGAGAAAAATGGAATGAAATAGAGGACTTTTAAGCATTCTTGATGGAAAGACCAGAACTGAATAGAAAATTTGACTTTCAAACACAAGAATCAAGAGAAGCATGAAAAGGAAAATAGAAAAGAGCAAACATAAAAGACTTTCTAAAGTTGAACTGTTTACATTAATTACTTCATGGAAAGATAATATTTGTAACTCTTGAGACTTTTCTCAGTATTTGGGTAGTTGGAGGGATTATACGTACACACAAACGGAGAACACAGGGTGAGTTGAATAAGAAGGGATGATACCTAAAAAAATAAAATTGAGGGATGAGAGAGGAATATATTGGGAGGAGAAAGGGAGAAATGGAATGGGGCAAATTATCACTCATCAAGGAGGCAAGAAAAAGCTTCAGTGGACGAGAAAAGGGAGGATGTGAGGGAAAAAAGGAAGCTTACTCTGTTCACATTTGGCTTGAGGGAATGACATGCTCCCTCAGTTTGGTATGAAAGCATATCTTACACTACAGAAGGGTAGGGGAGAAGGACAAGTGGGGTGAGGGGGATGACAGAAGGGAGGGCAAGTGGGAGAAGGAAATAATCAGAAGTAAACACTTTTGAGGAGGGACAAGGTCAAAAGATGGCATAGAATAAATGGGGGATAGGATGGAAGGAAATATATAGTTAGTCTTACACAACCTGACTATTATGGAATTCTTGCAAAATGACACATATACAGCCTATATTGAATTGCCAGCCTTCTCAGCGGGGAAGGGTGGGGAGGAAGGCAGGGAGAGAAGTTGGAATTCAAAGTATTAGGAATGAATGTTGAGAATTGTTTTTGCATACAATTGGGAAATCATAAATACAGGTAATGGAGTATAGAAATCTATGTTGCCCTACAAGAAAAGTGCGAGGAAGGGGATAAGGGGAGGGAGGGGTATGATAGAAGGGGGGGCAGATTGAAGGATGGGGTAATCAGAATACAAAGCGTTATGGGGTCAGGGGAGGGGAGAGATGGGGAGAAAATATGGAACTCAAAATTTTGTGGAAATGAATGTTGAAAAGTAAAAATAAACATTTTAAAAAAAGAAAAAAAATACTGGAAGCAGCTAGAAAGAAAGGCTTCAAGTACCAAGCAACCAGTCAGCATTATACAAGACCTGTCAGTTTTTACTAGAAACAGTAAGAGATCTTATAATACAATCCTCCAAAAGGCAAAAGGTATAAGTTTACAACTAAGAATATATTAACCTACAAAACTGAATATAATCTTACAAGTGTTGGGGAGATGAGTAGAGGGGGAAATAGACTTAATGAAATAGAGAATTTTCAAGAACTACTGATAAAAAGGGAGGGTTGAATGACAAAGAAATGATAACATTCTAAGAGAGGGTAGAAATGTGTCCCTTTAGAACCTGATGTCTTCAAAAGATATTGAGATAGTTAAGAAAAACAGAACACCAGAGTATGGATTGGTTTTGTTCTGAAACTTTTAAGAGGAAAAAGAGAAGGGAGGGTAAAAAATATACACTAGATACAAAGGGGGCTGCTAAGTGGCACAGTAGATAGAGTTCTGTTAGGAAGACCAGATTTCAAATCTAGCCTCAGACACTTATTAGCTGTGTGATCCTAGGCAAGTCACTTTACCCTGTTTGCCTCATTTTCCTCAACTGTAAGATGAGCAGAAGAGGGAAATGGAAAATTATTCCAGTATCATTGCCACAAAAATCCCAAATTGGGTCACGAAGAGTTGAACAGGATTGAACAAAAACCATACAAAGGAGGAAGAAGTGACTGGAACTTAGTATTTCTCCTAATTCAGGTGTATGAAAAATATACAAACATTAAGGAAGGGGTGGAAGAAGCAGACATGAGATGAACCTCTTAGCCAGATAAAGAAGAGTTTGGTGTAGAGATATGTCAAAGTCAACAGGAAAACAGAGATGGGGAGAGGAAAAAAAATAAGAAGGAATACTGGTCTCAAAACAGACTTCCTGATCCTGGAGGGGACTTAAAAAGAGGGAGAAGTGGATACTCGGGATGCCAAGTGGGGAGTAACTGAACAAATTAATGGAATGTTATTGCACAATGGGAAATTACTAAAGGGACACATGCAGGAAGCATTAACTGAGTAGAATTAGAACAATTTATGGGACAAAATTGTATAGAAAAACAGCTTTGAAAGACGTAAGAACTCTGATCAAAGTAATAAGCAATAACTGTCTCCAAACAAATTATGATGAAACCTACTGTGAAGGTGATGGATTTGAGGTTCAAAGGACACATTTCTGGACATGCTCATTACATGTAGTTGGTTTATTTGTTACAAAGTCCCTACCCACTTTTATTTTTGGAAAGGATCAGAGGGCGGCTTTAGTTATGAGAAAATAAAAGAGCTCTTGAAATTTTTTCCCCTTCCATCAACAGTGATTTATTTTGCTTCCAGTTATTTGCTAGTCCAGTGCTGCCGTGTAGTCTGACGTTGAGAAGGAAAAGCTGGGGCAGGCCAGGGACTTGGGCTCCAGTTCCACATCTGACACTTTGTATCTGTGACCTTGTCCGCAAGATGAGAGCGCCAGTCCTAGGTAGGGGATCCTGATCTTCCAGACTCCGAGATTTTGTCTCTTTGGTGACCAGGGGGCCCAAGGATGGGACACCCTGAAGCTGGGGGCAGACAGTCCTGAGCGAAACAGCGGAGAGGAACCGGCCGAACGCGGAGGGCGTGCAACTCAGTTCTTGACATGGAAACATAAAATCAAGGGTTGTTTTCAGAAGGACTAACTACCCCCTGCTGGTCTCAAGGCCCAGGCCCCAGTCACCGAAATCAGAGCTACCTGCGATCACAAGAACACGCGTCACGCGGAGGCAGGGACGATCCTCCCTCTACGGGAGCGCCCTTGGCCGGCCGCCCGCGTCCGTGTCCGTGTCCGCGTCCCCGGGGCAGCCCTCGGCGCGCCCGACCGCGTCCTCCGGAAGGGCTGCACCTGGGGCCTCCTGCCCTCCCCCGGGCAGCGCCGGGGCCCTGGGCCGGCCCGGGATCGCGAGGCCTCGAGCCGGGAGCAGCTCGCGAGGCCTGCGCGGCGGGCCGGGCGGCGGCGCAGGCGCAGTCGGGCCGCAGCATGTGGCGGTTGCGCTGGCAGACGTTAGGCCTCACGGCCCTGAGCGTGGGCCTGGCCCTGGAGACGCTGGGCTTCCTGGTGGGCTGGCTGAGGCAGCAGCGGCGCCGCCGACATCGGCCCCCGCGGCGGGAGGTGCTCTTCTTCCCCTCGCAGGTGACCTGCACCGAGGCCCTGCTGCAGGCCCAGCGGCAGGGAGGCCCTCCGGGGGCGCCCGCCCCGGCCCCGGCCCCGGCCCCGGCCCCGGCCCCGGCCCCGGCGCTGGGGCCGGCGGGGGCGGCGGCCTCGGGCTGCCTGTGCCCGCTCCCGCACGGGGAGAGCTCGCTGAGCCGCCTCCTGCAGTACGTGCTGTCGGCCCGCACCAGCCTCGAGCTCTGCCTGTTCGCCTTCTCCAACCCGCAGCTGGGCCGCGCCGTGCACCTGCTGCACCAGCAGGGCGTGCGCATCCGCGTGGTCACCGACTGCGACTACATGGCCCTCAACGGCTCGCAGATCGGCCGCCTCCGCAAGGCAGGTAGGAGCGGAGGGGGCGGGGCCCTCGGGGCTCGGGGTATGGGCGCACGCACCCTGCGTTACACGTGTTTAACGTGCCCCCCTCGGGAGCCGGGAGAAGGGCGGACGGAGAAGGAGGGCTCCAGGAGCAGCCGCGCCCTGGGAGACCCACGTGGAGGCCTGCGCAGCAGCCAGTGCTGAGAGATGTGGGTGTAAATAGCCTCACGAGCTGTGTCAGGGAGAAATAAGGTCGGTGGAAAACCTAAAACTCCTCGCAGAGATAACTTGGCTGCTCCTTCCTCCGGCACGTTTGCCAGAGTGATTTGGAGGAAAAGAAGTAAGTCTTTTCAGTGAAACACCACAGGAGATAACTAGAGCCCATCGGTGGTGATTGGGAGCTTACTATACTAGTTGTTAACTCCTGCTCCTCCGCTGTGCATTAGATACATTGTGTTCAAGAGGGTATCATTTAAGAAGCGATCATGTAACACGTCCACCTGTTACAGTTTCTTGTTGAAAGCCAGCTCCCTGCTTTGAGGGCTGCACGTGCCCTCAAAGAAACTTACCATGGAGAAGGAAAAAGAAAACTGCTGCGTGTGAACCACACTTATTGTCCTTCTAGTGGACTCCAGTTAGACACAGTGCCAACACTGGGCTGGTTAGGTATTCCACACGAAGTAAAAGCCAGCATTGAGATTGGGGGTTGGTTTTCATATATTTTGGAGTGTAAGGAAATTGTGAAATGATGTTATTTCAGTAGGCATTATTGAAAAAAGGTTTCCCATTTTTTGCAGGTATCCAGGTACGTCATGATCAAGGGGCTGGCTACATGCATCACAAGTTCGCTATTGTAGATAAGAAGATGCTTATTACTGGCTCTCTCAACTGGACCACACAAGCTATTCAGAACAACAGAGAGAACGTTTTGATTGTGGAGGATGAAGAGTATGTGAGACTTTTCTTGGAAGAATTTGAACGTATTTGGGAGGAGTTCAACCCTGTAAACTATACTTTTTTCCCTCAGAGAAAGTGAAGCAAAGTAAGCCGAAGCCCTTCTCTAATGTTTCCCTTAGGGTTGTAGGTAAAATAAATTACAATGGGGTCCTTTGGACAATGTGAAGACGGACCTCCAATACTGAATCCCATGCTGTAGTAAGTTGTGTTGTGGCAAGCTTTCATCTAACATGTTCGTTGCTGTTGACCTCCAATACTGAATCCCATGCTGTAGTAAGTTGTGTTGTGGCAAGCTTTCATCTAACATGTTCGTTGCTGTTCAGCGTAAGAAAAACTTTAATAACATTGATTTTTGGAAACAAAGGAGATGCCCATTGACTTCTTAACATTTTAATTCTTACTTGTTTACAAAAATCTATTGAACTATATTTCTGTGTTCAACTGAGATGTTCCCTCTCCCTTATGGACATGCTTCTTTCCATATGACTAGTGGGCTCCACTCTAGTAAAGCGTACACCCCTGACTGAGTCAGCACTCTCCTGAAGGTGTTGACAGGCTTGAGTTGGAAGGACAAAAAGGAATAAGAAGAGGAGAGAAAAAAAGATACATATGGTGGTCGAGTTTCCCCTGGACTGTAGTATTACTTATCCTTTGCTAGTACAGCAGTCATTCCATATGGTAGGGGAGAGATAATTAAGTGCAGCCTTGCAAGATGTATTATTAAAATGTATTTGTGTGTAAGCAAACATTTCTGTCTTTCTTTACCCTGTTTACTAGAACATGATTTAGCTAATAGCAGTAAATAATAGGAGCCTGAAATAGGCTACTATTTGAGTTAGATAGCTAATTTTTTTTTATAAACATTCTCACTTTTGTTGTTTAGTCATTTTCAGTTGTGTCTGGCTCTTTGTGACCCCATTTGGGGTTTTCTTGGCGAAGATTTTGGAGTGGTCTGCCATTTCCTTCTCCAGCTCAGTACAGACGAGGAAACTGGGTAAAGAGACTTGCCTAGGGTCACACAGCTAGTACGTGTCTGTGGCCAGATTTAAGCTGAGGAAGATGAGTTTTCCTGCCTCCAGACTTGGCACTCAAGGACTAGCAAGAGCCTCTCCCTTACATTGAAAATGTATGTGGGCTTGTGCTAATGTCTCTGTCTTGTTTTGGGTAACCACGAGTTTTAGGTAACCTTGGAGGTGTATTTTGAGAATAGGGACAAAAACTGGAAGCTTTTACATCATTATTCTATCTTCCATCTTTTGTTCCTTTAGGCACAAAGGAGCTTTGTAGTCTGTCCTATGCACATGCCATTCTAAGTTCCACAGATATCACTTTGAGTCTTTCTTTAATCTGCATGACATGAGCTTACATCTAGAACGTGTTTTCTAAAATTTCCCAGTGAAGTCTTAAAACATTCTAAATTATTTCTTCTACTCACATGTATGTTTATTTTATTTTTAGATACTTTAGTAGATCCTTGATATTTTCAATATGCGTACAATATCAGTACAACTAGTGACTCATCCATACCTTTTCACCCTTCATAGAGGCTTTATGCAGTGTGCTAGTGATCTTCTTCTAGGTCTGTTTCATTTCATGGGTACCATTGCAGCACTTGAGGTCAACCCAAAATTCTGATTATTTTAATATTGAGGTATTCCAGTAATCATATAGGATATCTGGTGGCAATGGTGTTAGAAAGTTGGTTTTTAGTGTCAGGGAGCAGTTTGGGTTTTGGTGAAAGCGTTACATAATTTTTCAGATACATTCCAACCTGTTTTTTCTTTTATACAAATCTGGCCCCCAGGTCATTGTCTATCTGCAAAGTGCTTTGTCCCAGATATGTACCAATATAATCAATAATCTGGCCATCCAGTTGCATATACTAGTCTGGACAGTAGGTATTTTTCATTCAATTTTTCCTTTATAAATTTTTGGGATTACTGACCTCTTTTCAGTGGTTATAAATTTCATTGAGGAGGCTTCTCTGCAAGTAGAATCATCCATAAGCCCTATACCATCTATAGTAAATTCTTCCATTTGGATCTGCAGAACACCCTCCATGAGAGTGTTAACTTTTGCCAGGTGATACATATTAATAATTAGATCATTGAATAGTTACGTCTGGTTGGATTTCTCAGGAATCCTGTAGGAGCTTAGCACTGCTGCTCACATGCACAAGAAATTCTTGGCACAGAGCCTTTCTAGATGGGTTAAATAGATATTTGAGTTAAATAGATTATTTTTTAGAATAGTCGCAAACATGATGGGATCTTTTTTTCCTCTATACTTTCATTCATTTTTTGTGTGTCTATTGTGGAAAATATTTTTTTAAAAAGCCTGCCTAATCCCTTCCTAGAGTTTCGTCAAAGATTCTCTTGTTGCATAAGATAATTACCAAGAGTTTATAAAGATGAGAAAGTAGGCTTATAGGTCAGTCATTTTGAACATCATCTGTTGTAGTACTGGTTACTCTTTTTTTTTTTTTTTGCCATTCTTTTGGATTGTGTTGCTTTTAGCAGAGATTTTTTTCTGTTCACTTGGCATGGTTTGGCTTCTCTTCTCAACTTGGCCTTTTTTTTTCCCCTTTGGAGGGGGAAGCAATCAGGGTTAAGTGACCAGCCCTAGGTCACACAACTAGTAAGTATCTGAGGCCAGATTTGAACTTAGGTCCTCCTGCCTCCAGGGCCAATGCCCTATCCACTGCACCACTTAGCTGCCCCTCAACTTGTTCTTAAATGGCATTCTGCTTCCACATTTCTTTTTTTTCCTCCTGTGCATTTCAGTTTAAATGTTTCTGTTGTGATAAAATAGGTCATAGGAACCCAGTGACTCTGTTCCATGTTCTCTTTGTCACAATCTTTCTAAGTGGATCTCATGCCAACCTTTCTGCAGACTTGTTTTATATAATGTTTTACCAGTGAAATTGTGTTTTGAAGTGGCATTGCCCTTGGCTGCTCTGCCTTTCCATATAGCAGAGTGTTATATTATCATCTAATCCAAGTCCCTCCAACTTCACAAAACTACGAGATACTTTATCAAAAGTTTTGCCAAAAATCTAGATTCTTGTCAAAGAAGGGAAATGATCCTGTTCTGGATTAAACCATGCTGGCTCTTTGTAATCACTGCTTTACTTTCTACTCACCATCTCACTGAAGTCATCAAGTAATAATTTGTCTTAGTTATACAACTATTCTGCCTATAAGAAAACTATGAACTCCTTAAAGTACTGCTAAAGGCCTTCCCCAGTCTTGCTCCAATTTATCTCTCAAGTGTGGATGATGGTAAACTTAAAATGCTCTCCCTCACTGCCATGCATTCTTACAGGCCATATATGCCTGTGGGGTGCTTGCTCATTGCCACCTTTCAAAGTCCTTCAAGTCCTGACTCAGTTCAGTTGTTAAATGGCTTCTGTGAAACCATCCCTGATGCCAAGTTGTCACAGCTTTCTCTTTCAGACCTTCCTAGATGAATGTGTCTAGACCTCTCTTTCCTGTGTGTGCATTACACTCCTTGTATTACCCTGCATTACTATTTTTACATACATTTTGTATCCTCTAAATATACTGTAAGCTCCTTGAGAGAACAAGGTTACCATTTTTAATCTTTGTCTTCCAAGTTCCTAGTACATCAACTGTTTGGTCAGACTTCCTCATCAAGTGGCCATCCTGTTGGCAGTGAACACCTCTCCGTACTCAGCTAGACTGGTCCTCAGTGAGCAGGCAGTCTGTTGCCTTGATGAGACTAGCACACAGTAGGCAGTTAATAGAGGTTTGGTGAATTTAATTGGAAAATTCTTGTCAAGTTCTTCATAGGATTGTGTTATTCCATTTTTTGCAGCAGAAGTTATTGCACAAGTTTCCTGGTAACCTTGCTTCTTGTGCACCTTGCATGACAAGATGGCCAAATACCTCAGGTAGTGACTGTTTCCTTGTTGCCTTAAAGAACATGAGGAAGCTATTTCCAGCTCTTTGAATCTGCCTCTTTAAGGAGAGCCTGGCCCATCCTTCTGTTTAGGTGCAACTTTTCATCTTGTTCAATTAGAGTGAAAACATCAATATTGATGTTAATCAAGCCTTTGAATAGTATATCATCTTGTTACTGGGGAAAATCAATGATTATAGCTCGAGTTGGAAGGGACCTCAGAAGTCATCTCGTCCAGCCTCCTTATTTTACAGATGAAGAAAACTAAGGCCCATGAAAGTTAATTGATTTTGTCTAGTGTCAGGTAACAAGTAGTGGTATTTGAACATAGTCTTTTTTTTTTTCAAATTTATTTATTTGTTTTCAGTTTTCAACAATCACTTCCATAAGTTTTAAATTTTCTCCCCCTCCCTCCCACTTCCCTCCCCAAGACAGCATGCAATCTTATATGGACTCTACACATACATTCTTATTAAACACATTTTCACATTAGTCATGTTGCATAGAAGAATTAAAACAAATGGGAGAAAATGAGTAAAACTAAACAAAATGAAACATAACAAAAGAGAAAAGAGCTTGCTTCATTCTGCGTTCTAACTCCATAGTTCTTTCTCTGGATGTGGATGGCATTTTGCATTATGAGTCCTTTGGAAATGTTTAGTTCCTTGCCTTGCTGTGGAAGACTAAGTCTATCAAAAACAATCCTCACACACTGTGGCTGTTACTGTGTACAATGTTCTCCTGGCTCTGCTCAGTTCACTGAGCATCAGTTCATATAAGTCTATCCAGGTTTTTCTGAAGTCCGCCTGTTTGTCACTTCTTATATCACAATAGTATTCCATTACATTCATACACCTCAACTTGTTCAGCCATTGCCTAATTGATGGGCATTTCCTCAATTTCCAATTCTTTGCCACCACATAAAGAGCTGCTGTACATATTTTTGTGCATACGAGTCCTTTCCACATTTTTATGAAGTCTTTGGGATACAACCCTAGAAGCAATATTGCTGGGTCAAAGGGTATGCACATTTTTATAGCCCTTTGGGCATAGTTCCAAATTACTCTCCAGAATGGTTGGATCATCTCACAGCTCCACCAACAATGAATTAGTGTTGAATGTAGTCTTCTGATTGCAGAATCGGTACCCTTTCCACAGTACCAGATCATCTCATGGAAACCCACAATCTAC
Source organism: Potorous gilbertii (assembly GCA_028658325.1). Taxonomy (NCBI): domain Eukaryota; kingdom Metazoa; phylum Chordata; class Mammalia; order Diprotodontia; family Potoroidae; genus Potorous; species Potorous gilbertii. The sequence continues at coordinate 123,392,260 of CM053772.1, read as the reverse complement.
AAACAGTATTAGCTCCTGCTATACTCTACATAGTCAGGATCATGCCACACAGGCAAGAGATATTTTTTATTCTGGATTTATTTAGCCAAGGCTAAAGGGTTCACGAACATCTAGTTTACCAAACTACTGGAAATATTTCTAGCCTGACAGATTGTTTCCAGAGGTTTATCCTCTACTGGTACAGTCTTTGAAAACCTACTTTTATGATCAGAGCAGGACTTTTGTGGAGGCTGCCATCCCAAATAGAAGCTAAAGGCTGTCACTAATAACTGAATTTCACATTAAATTTCGGATTTTGGGAAATAGCAATGAAATCACATGTAAAATTCTGCATGACATTCAGATTACTAACCTTTTCCCACAAAATGGTAACATGCCTGATTAGAAACATGACAAATATCTTTCTTGAATTTTGTCACTGAGGATAGTACTCACATATATTCAAACTAGAAAAGCAAAATGACAATCTGAATAAATCTAATGATTTTTTTCTTTTTGAGCTATCTTTGCATCTCCTCAGACAACTTATAGGTTTGAAAAGAAAATAGGAAATCCAAGAATATACCTTAAATGACAAAAAAGACCTATAAAGTCCACCTTGCTGTTATGTATAGGTTTTAAATACCCATTTTCCTCTTTCATCCTAAGAGAAAATACAATTGTTTGCAGAAAGAAACCTCCCGTTTTTATTGTTTAATCTAGTTGAGTCTCCGCAAATAGATATTTTTTTTTGAGGTACTATTTGAATAGCAATAAGTTTACTTATTTGGCAAGGAAAACTTCCCCTTAATTTTACATTACTAGCTATTAAAATTTTATATTAAAAAAATAGTTGAATCAATTTTGATTTTAGTGTTACGAAATCCTCTTCTACCTCCCACTTCTTACACTGTTTAGTGGCAGTGTCTTAGGAATTCCATTTATTCTTCAAAGAAGCCTTAACAGTTTTGTGGAATGAGGAGGACCCAAATCCTACTGCCCTTTGTTTCTGAGTTCTCAACACAGGAATATATTCCAAGGACACAACTAAAGAATATATATTCTAAATACGGCAAACTAGTTTATCTAGAATGGTTGGTTAAGTCACCTGGAATGGTTAAATATACCATGTATACCATACAAAGGCTACCAATTTTCAATGAATTAAAATAAAACTAAAAATTACAGGAAACTGAATTTTCATAAGATACTTGATCTTGCACTGCCTCAGGAACATCTGGAGAAACTGCAATGGTTATAAGCCATTAGGTACAATCTGCCTTATGTCATACCTTAGAAATTTATTTAAAAAAAAAAAAACAATCCCTGTTATTAACTGACTAGTTTACTCATCAGTTGCTTCACATGAAATGAGTGAAGAGCTCACAAAAAATAATTCTGGCTTGTAATTTGATTTACGGATGGGGTACAGAATGATCTTGAAAAGCAGGTCTAACATGAAATGTCTAATAGTTTAAATTTTTGACAGATAAATTTTATTTCTAAATGCTTTCTGTTGGCTTTTTAAATACACATTTTTGATTCTCAAATGCCTTTTACTGTAGCAGTAGTCAATATTTGAGAGACATCATGGCCTGCTAGCCACTAGAGTTGGAAAGACTGGGTTTGAATACTACCTGTCACTAGCCCTTGGACTTAGAGCAAGCCCCTTAATCTTTCAGTGCCCCAGGGAACGCTAAGTCCTATAAGTTGTAGAGGAGTTGGCAATCGATGCTCCCTAGTAGCTTCCTCACTGGGAGTTCCCTACCTCACTGAAATCAGAGGTCCTGATCCAAAGAAAATAACGTATATTCAGCCCTGTCACATTATAAATGCAACACATAGGCTGCACTGAATTTGTTTTAAACTCAATAGTGATTTCAAGTTCATATTCTCATTGACCAGAAAGTTCATATTCTCATTGACCATAGCCTGTTATAGAGTAGCGTTATGCTACTGGTACTTTACATAAAAACATTATAATGATGTTCTAGTTAAGTATCTTTAAATCATTTTATAAACTTACAAGTTTAAGCTTTATTTTTAAAAAGCCAGCCATCTATCTTAAAAAGGCTCTTAACTTCCATAAAAATATAAAATGTGATACCCTTGTATGACCAAAAATTCAGAACTAAATTCTCATCTTTTTCAGAAAACTCGGGGGATAGTCCTATTCTTATTAATTATATTTGATACATAAATGTTATTGTATTTCATATCATATATTATATGTCTGAATAAACAAGAGTTTGGGCTCGTACCTTTTACCTTACTAGATTAAAGATCCAAAGCTGGAAGGGACCTACCTCAGAAGTCATCTAGTCCTACACAACAGTTTTTCATATGACAAGCCCCAGGAAAGTTGTGTGTTCCCTAAGGTCACATAGAAAGTAAGAGACTTTAAGAGAGGTCACTTAGCTCGGTGAGCTCATCTGGTGATCTGGTATGTTCCCCTTCGGTATTGTAGTTTGTACTCCATTCATACGTACTCATTAAAAAAAAAAAAGATCCTTTCTATGTAAGTAAAATAACAAATATCTAAGAAAACTGAATAATAGTCCAGTTATATTTAACAAAATGCCCATCTAAGCTAACTAATATTTCTGCCCTTACAATAAAGAGAACCTCAATACACAGCATGCAAAGGGTGGTGCAAAAATAGTTTATTATGATATAGTTTATGTAAAGTTAGGTAATATTTACAAAATAAAAATGATCAGCTACATCCACAGGAATCTAGCATGTCACAGAAGATTTAAGGAATAAATATTGTGACAAAGTAATGTTTTAATTACAGTGAACAGTTGATCAGGAACAGTGGCTTTTAAAAAGCACAAAGGATTGCATTGACTGGAAAAGGAAAGGAGGGAGAGAAGCCTCATTAAGCAGACCAGCATCCTTTACTATCTTTTTAAAAGGAAATTTGACAGTCTGACAGGGGTTGATATATAAACCATGTGGGCCTAAACATATATATATACACACGCACACACACACGAGTTTTACCTCATATCTGATTTACACATGATAATCTTTATGGTCAGAATGTTGGTGTTTACTCCCTGGAACTGTTGCATTTTTCACAAAATTTTTAAAGCTAGTGCACAGAACATTTCATATTAGTGCAATAATTAATCATTGTATAAAATATACTATTGTGTGAGTGTATGCTTAAACACACACACATATGCATGGGGGTTAGCAGTGGCTTATGACTTTTAAGATCATTTTAGGCATGGATAAGTCATTATGGATTATTTCCAATTTATACTGTTACAGCAGGTAACATTTTCTTTTCTCTCACAGAAGATCATGTTAAGTCAGAGCTATAAATCCCATCAATCTAATATTTCAAGGTATCTATCCTAATTGATTACTATTTTCATTAAGTATGAGACAGGGTATGTTGAAAAAATGGATAAAAAGAAGAGGATATGGAAGACAGAAAAGATAAGGCTGTATCATTCCTAAGTGTCACAGTATACTGCTTACCATTTTATAAATATTACTTAGAAGAGCATGATTTCCTCTCACTACTGAATTCTTGGTCTTGAATTAGTGTAAGAATAAGTCAGCAGGCAAGCCAAAGATGGAGGCGAATTCTTACTTTTATGATAATATACAAGAACCTATTAGTGAACGTATCTTGTCCAACCTCTTTCTTCCTCTAGGAATTCTTAACTCCATGAACTTTAAAAAACATTTCAATAATTATATTTAAATATAATTGGTTTCCCTTGTAATTCTATGTAGATTATGCATTTTAAAATATTCTGAAAAGGGATTCATAGGCTTCACTGGACTGCCAAAGGGGTCAATCACACAAAAAGATTATGGGCTCTAGGAGAAATAAAGGAGGTGGTGGTAATAAACTTGACCAATAGGATTTGATGGCTAAATTTGTTACTGACTTCCCTAATTTCATTCATCTATGATAGTTTTTTTTAAAAGTCACTATAGTAGAGGAAACTCACTTGCATAAAATAGGGCTATTTAATGTTCTCCCAGGTTATCCTATATTTTAGCCTTCAGTTCTCTAAAATATTTTATACTGCAATTAAGTCACTTCTACATTGATGTGACACAAAACAGTATACTGGAAACAATGCCTACACATATAAGTTTCAGTTTACAACATGATATTTAATTAAACATTGTAACTGAAGACTTGGTAAATCTCTTCCCTACAACCCTACCTAATAATCCTGAATGGTGAAGAAATGATAGGATTGCATCCCTGATGTGAAATCTATGCCTTATACTTCACCATCCTGTAACATTTTTAAGTTATTATGTAAAAAAATGTTTTTTGTCACATTTTAGCTATCTTTGCTAAATGCAACTTTTTTCTTCATTTAAAAAACTTTATGCAGAGGGCTTTTAATGCCATATATATCAAGTACAACATTACTGAACTCTTTCAATGAAAAATTCAACCTTTGTAGGATTATACTTTTCAGATACACAATACATTTGACAAGTATATTCAAAATCAACTGTCAGCAAAGAATTTTAAAAGATATTTAAAGCAGTCATTGAAAACTATCACAATGCTGGGTTCATTCAACATCACACCCAGAGTTGTTTTTTTTTTTCCAATCTTAAAAAGGAACCATCTGTATTAGATTTTTTTTTAAAAAAATAAGTCACAAAACCCTTTCTGACTTCCAAGTAATAAATATTTACAGTGTGTGCTTTGCATATACAGATTTTAAGTTATTCTGAAGAGAAAGCTGTCTTCAAAAAGAGAAAATGCAATTTAGAATGAGCATGCATGAGACTAAATGTTCACAATATATAAGAATCCTATATTGACCACAAAAATGCAGTGGTCTAGAGGAATTACATCGAGGATGTATCTTTAAATAACAATATTTCATCATGCTACTTTCATGTCAGCGATTTGCCTACCATGGAAAGCATTCTTATGTTTATTTTTATTTTTAGCTAAAGAAGCAGAAATTCTGTTCTTTTATTCTAAGGAACAGGTTCTTGTCTCAATCCTCCTCCCACTTCTTTCCCCACAAAAATCCCTTTTTTAAAAAAGCATCCTAATAGATAAAATCTGAAAATGCTCATGTTTTCATGTGTTTTTTTCAGATTCATGTAACTTTCTATCAAAGAACTCAAAGAAATTATTTTTTTTCTAAACAATGGTTCTTTTCAGTACTGAAGTCTTTAAAGTATAGCAGCTTGCAAAAAAAACAACAGTGTTCACATGGATACACAGAAATGCATATTTGTTTTATCCCTTACAGGTATTTCAGACAGTAGCTTCTATAATGACAATCTACTATGAAACAGATGGGATAGGAGCACAGAAAGTGAATTAGAGAATGCTCTGATTTTGGGGAAAAAGGTAGGAGAAAAGTTAGATTTTCATATGTTTTGGGTTTTTTTTACTTCAGAGCTGAAAGTAGAAGGAGTATCCAGGCTTAATTTTTTTAAAAAGGATTTTAGGGTATAGAGGGTATAAAATAAAAGACCATTTTGTTGATGTGGAAGAGGGAGAAAAAAATGTTTATTATGGTGGTAAATTCTGAGCTTTTTCATTCTTTATATACCATGAGAGTGATGGAAAACTCCTAAGCAATAGCTCACTATTCAGCAATTTATTATAGTGACTCTAACAATACCTTTGTTAAGCCTAAAAAAAAAAATCACTCTGATTTTCTCATGGAGAAGAGTAAGACGAATCTGTCTTTATGAAGATAAAATTTGGGGGATGTGATGACTTTTCACTAAGATTTCATGTTGGAACAAAGAAAAAGAACAGAGGGAGTATTAATTTTAAAGCCATCTTTTAAAAAAAAAACGTAGTATGTATTTCAGCAGGATCTCTTGTAAACAATATTTTTGTTTGGGCTATTCTACATGGAAATGATCTATTTTAGTCAGTATATTTCTACTCTTAATGGAATGGAAAAATGACAAACTGATTTCAGGTTGGAGGAAATTTAGAAACACAACAGCTAATATATCGCAGGAAGCTATTATGTAAAACTGAAAACTGAATCACTTCATGGGTAGGCATAATGGATATCTGCAGTAAGCACAGATTCTGTTTCTATTTGAAATAAAAATCTTTTTTTAGTCAACTGATGACTATTTGAATTATGAAGAATAAACTGAAGAGTGATTCATTTATACCTACATATTCTTCCATTCAATACTGTAATGCCTCATTTACCTAGGAAATGAAACTTCTAGTTTAATAAAGTGCTAAATATTAATTTGTAATATTCTAAACATTTTCATTAACAATGGCTATTATTTCCTTGCCTCTGAAAAGAGGACATTGAACATAAAAATCATGTTGGTGTCTGGACATTGACCGTAACGACCAGTCACACTGGTATCCTTGAGAACCTATTTGCCACAGACCTAAATGGCTACAGGCTGCTTTGCTTTTCTGGTAAGTGCTCCTTTCCTGTCATCTATTATCTTGCCTGATGGGATACAAATAATACTTTTCTTTGACGCCTGCTTAGTTCAGGGGCAGTATCTCTATTTCAGGATGACCGAAGTTACTGCATTAGTGAGGCTAGCTACAGTTTAATTTCTTGTTGAGAATCAAGTCTGATAGTTTGGAAAGAAGGTGTAATAGATCTTTACTTTTGTCTGTACTAAAATGTCCATTTATGTAACTTCTTGTATTAAATGTAAATTAAAGAACTTGTATTGATACCTTCCTTTCTTTCTTATAACTTTCAGTTTGGCTGACCTTAACATATACATAGGAAATATAGATCTTATTACCTATGTTTTATATTTCTCTATTATTCTAAATCATATATATGCCAGTAATAACTTTGAGGTGAAGCATAAAGGTGTTAAAGGAGTGACTCACCGAAGGCCTGGCTACTTTGTGGTAGATCCAGGACTAAAACCCTGGCTTCCACTGTAATATCTTTACTCTGTGCCCAAATAAAATTGGAGTCTAAAAGATATGCTTATAATTGACGTTATAAAGGAGAGTTAGTATTTAGTTCTTAAAATTCTTCAACATGCTAAAAATCACATTGTTACATCTACTTGTGGAGTGAATAAATTTCATTAAATGCCAATAGTAGTTGACTAAAATAATGCTAGGTGATATTTATATGGCACTTCAGAGTTTACAAAGTGCTTTACGTAGTTCTTAAGGAAAACGTCTCTAATTTTAAAAACCATCATTTCTTTTTTTGGCTTTTTGTTCTTTAGTGCTCATTAGGCTTCTTATGAGGCAACGTTCTACTCTTTCCTCCCATTTGGACAACTTGATGACAGCATCAACTATTTCTCCTGTGCAAATAGTTGTGACTCCTCAATCTCATTCATTGGGCCAAAAGAAAATGCTTGTCTTGATTTCAGTTACTTATTTCTGCTTCTGCCCAAAGTACTAGCAACCAACATGATCCAAAATTGTCATTATATTTGGAACACCACCAGCAGTTTCACTGCCTTATGTCTATCCATCCTATCAATCCTTCATCTTATACTTTCTCATCTCATTATAATTCACTTTCCCAAAGGCATATGCCCTGTGTCTACAGAATCACGTCTTGCGTCCTTTGTCATTTTCAATTCTCACCAAGTGAAATGGTTATTTAGAAGAACCCAGAATGTAGTTGTTTTAAAAAGAAAAAAAAAAACACCCAAGAGGATAATTGCTTTTCCTCCACTAGTACTAAAATTAGTTAACTAATGCTATTGGGGGGCCTAATTTCTAGAATTAGGATCATTAAATAATTTTCCAATGGATTTAGTTGCCTAGATTAATGTGAAAAATACTGGGGGATGCTAGCTTTTAGCTACCTATGTATTTTTTTCAGAATCTAGGAAAATGAAGCTGTGTGAGAAAGGATGTAGCTCAGTCCAGTCTTACAAACACTGCAATAGTCTGCGCATGTTTTCATCCAGGCCATCTGGCAGCAGAAGAAATAAGATCATTCATTTTTATTTGCCTAGTTAAAATTCTCATCTTTGCATCTAAGGCCAAAAAAAAAAATTCTCAAGAAAATACCTGCAATCAGTACCTAATGAATTAAACAAATGATATACAAAGTATTTTCTTCATACAGTGCAGGTGCTTAATAGTTGTTGAACTGAACTGAACTCTAAGGCAGGGAAAAGCCATAAGAGAAGAGATCTACCATTTTCTCATCTACATTAACACAAATATCCCACGTCTTTCTACATAACTAGATAGTGAAAACAAGCATTCCAGTTTCAACACTAGGCTACTTTTTTAGAAAGGTGCAGAAGGAGAAAAGCTCAAATAAGAGCATTTCATGTTTTCTCTCTTGGCAGTTTTCTCTGAGAATGAGGAGACTGGGTAACTACAGAAATAACAGCCAAATTATGTTCACTTGATTTGCTTAGGTCAAAGTGTTAGAAGAAGCAGAACAAAATGCAAATTTCCACATACAGGTAAGCTTGGTTTTCTTAGAGAAGGAAATAAATGATACACACAACATAGCAAAATTGTAAATATTCTTGGCAGTGCGTCAAATCAGATTCAATTTGTCTCCTAGTACCTCCTCATTGTCCTAAGATGATTTGAGAACCTAACTCTCAAAAGGGCCACATGTTCCCAAAGAGGTAAATGCAAGTAGCACTACATCAAGGGCTAATGAACACTGCCTCCATCAATCGCCTGCTCTTCAACACAGGTATTCCACTACCACTTCTAGCAGATGCAAGCAAAATATTGTTTCAGGTATAGCAGGAAATAATTTCCTCCTTACAAAGGAAATTCTAGGTTTTGAACATTCAAAAGATGTGACGTGGAACACAGCAAACACAAAAATATCACTCTCCATTTGTTGCAACTCTGCCACTAGGTGGTTTCTGGTTTCTATTTTATAGATTTTTAAAATATTATTTGGTTCTTTGTTGCTATTACATACAATAAGTATCATAAAAACTCACCCTTCCTTGTAATATAATGACAGCCATAGGCTGTCTCTATTAACCATTTAGAAATTGGAAGAGTATTAATACTGAAGTTAGGAGGAAGGAAGTGAATGGATAGTATGAATGGAGTTGGAGGTTTAAAGTGTTCAAGTAAGACAAGAATAAGTTGAGTGTTTACTGTAATTAAAGGCCATTTCCCCACCTCTACCCTTTCCATCTATATAGTTTAGTATTTTAGCCTGCCTTCCCAGGTTGCCATGTTTACTCAGTCTGTTAAAGCAAGTTGAGAAGGATGGTTTTAATTATAATTTTATTCTAAATCACCTACCCATTTGCCAGATAGAAGTTTGCTATAAAAGGCTGACCATGTTAAGTCTTCAAATTCAGCGGGAAAAATTCAGCACTTAAGGCCATCTAATGCTAAAACACATTTTGAAAAAGGATTTTCAGCAATATATATATCAAGTTAACTCTAAGAACAAGGAAAAGGGATGAATCCATCAAATGGACCTTATTTCAGACTTATTTTTTTTTTGACATTGAAAGGTAGCAGAACTAGTTTTCACTTGGGGAAAAAGTGTTTAATCTTAAACATAAGGTAGTGTTATTAGTTCTAAGGATTTTGAATGGCCTGTAACAAATCTAGTCTAATTCACAAAGTATTAAAATGTCATGCAAAATTGTCAGCATTGTCTTATTTTGACTAGGATTTTTAAAAATATACATGAGGGTAGTCACTACTGATCTCAGTTGAATTTAGGAGAGTGTCACCACCTCCTCATGTTTCTTCCCCCTCCCTCCCTTTAACCAACTAAATGGACATGGTTTATATGGGGAGAATTTCAAAAAAGGATTAAATTTTTAGAGCAGACACTTTTCATTGATAGCATGAATCATAACGCAAAACCCCAATCCATAATTCAAAAATAGATGGTCACTGAAAATACCATAAGAACGATCGGAGGAAGTAATGAGAGGGGGAGCTGGTGTTTTGTGCAAGATTTAATTAAAAAAAAAAACAAACAAGAATTAGGAACGATCAGTTTCAACAATTCTGTTGTAGTACTTTGCCACAATATTCTGGGATGTGTGGGTCTAAGCTGCATTAGTAGAAGGAGTACAAAATGCCATCATTTTCGCTCCCCACTCCCCCCCGCCCCGAAAATTCTTTTATCAGAGTCGAGATTAAGGGTGGCAGAATCAGGGTTACAAACCACCTCTCTTCTCCAACTCCCCCTCTAATTTCTCTCCAGTAGGTCAGTGCTGTAAATCTAGGCAGAAACAGAATGTCCTTAGGCTTTACCTCAGAGAAACAAGAGTTAAGACTAACTCCTGGCGTACTTGGCTCAAAGTGCCGATGAGCACCAAACCGCTGCCAGTTAGCAGCAGAGCTAGATACGCCAACTGGGCCCTGTTTCCATACCAATACATTCGGTAAGACAGAGCTAGCTTATCAATAGGCTGCTGAGCCTTAATACTGACACTTAGTGTAATGAATTACAGTAAAGTAAAGAATTCTAATACAGGTTGCTAGAATGGGAGGAAAATTAGATTGTTCGTCTTCCTCCCCCCCTAAATCATTCACTAATTCTAGAATACAGTGGAAGAAAAGATTTGATAAGATGTTGGGAGGGAGGAGTTGAAGGAATCAACACAGCAGGAAGTGGTGTGAACTACAATCCATAAATCAGTCTCTTATCCATCCATACAGTTAATGACGGCAATAGCAATAATTAATAATAAAATACGGTACAGACAAAAATCAGCGTTCGTGTTGTGCTGCTGCAAGCCAGGTGGGATGTGTGTTCAAGTTGAATGGGATACAACTAGTCTTTCTTCAAGTCCCTGGATTCAAAGAGTTTCAGACGTTCTTGCACAGTCAGGCCTTCCTTCAGACTCTGGGTGTGGAAAAGATAAAAAAAGAAATGCAGGAAATTTTAAACCTCCAAAATCACAATCCTTGGCAATTTAGGTAAAAGTCCCAAATAAAAGAGTACATGTGGCAAACAAAGAAATGGTGCTGATGCTCAGGCAAAGGAAGGAGAAAGGTTGGCCTCCTTTGTGGAGAGATTAGTGGAACATGCTAGAGAGAAACTTATCGTGAAGTGTTATTGGGGGACTTTAGAATTTCCTGCCCTCTCTCCCCCAAAGTAACTGGATGATAAAAGGAGAAACAAGAAGGTGTGCATAAAGAAGCTGAACTCTGCAAATGAACAGGCTTGAAGCTGCACTACAGACAAGCAGCAATCTGAATGGATAGGTTAAAATTCTTTTAGCTACCTGGATCGCTAAAAGAGTACAGACCAAAACCCTTTCACATCTTACACTGTGTAATTCTTGTAAATCCGGATCCCTAAGAAATCAGTGGAGTATCCCCCAATATGCCAGAGATCTTTTTCTATATGTGGCTCCCCTCACCCCTTCAATATCTTAAAAAAGGTATGTAGCAGCCAGGCTATTCATCTATTGACTCTTATTCTCACTACCAACTGATTTTCCTCCTTTTCCAGTCCCATGTTGTCTTTAGTGGGATTTTTATCCAATTTCTCAAATGCTAGTCATAATCAGTAATCAATATGCTACGTAGTCTACTTAGACCGCCAGTATGTCTTTTCATTGCCGTTTGGATCACAAGTAGTTGATAGTTCTGAGACTGGTATCCTTTATGATGCAGCTGCATAGCACTGATGGGATAACCCTCATATAGGGAGTAATGAGTAGCCTTGGCTCACTGAAAGCATTAACTGTACTGACTGGTCTCAGTACCAGAGGACAGATGATGAAGTCTACTTCCATTCTCTAAGTAGAGAGATAGGGGATGCTAGATGTGGAATGTGGCATGTTCTATCAGACACAGTTGCTGTCCACTGGTTTTGTTTCAGTACTTTTCTTTGTTACAATTGCAGTGGCATGAGGAGAAGCAGGTAGGAGGAGTTACGGGGAAATGAATATTTCAATGTGTACAGAAGGCATTCCAAAGATGATCTTACTCAATTCAGAACCAGCGCTGTGACCGTGTCAAAGAAAGATAAAAGAGGTGGACTGCCTCAGTGGGATTCGTGGCCCAGTTGCCTGTCATAACCTGTGAGATGTCTTTTCATCCATTTGGTCAGCCAAACCAATTTGAAAAAACCGATCTCTTTCACATTATCACGGATTTCACTGGGACTCGATGAAATTAACTGTGTCATTTTAACAGGAACATTTGGACAACCCTACCTTCTGAACTTAGGAAAATGTTTCCCTCTTTTCATGTCAATTTATTCATCATGTTTCTCTCTTTTCATGTCAATTTATTCATCTTTTATCATGAACACTATGTATCAACTTAGTGGAGTTGGGAAGCTCCAGCTCTGTTGTTGATTTATATAACTAAACTTAATTAATGACCCTGTACCATCATTTGTCATTTAAAGTGATGATACTTTTACTTCACACATGTTCTGTGTGTTACAATGTAGTAATGTTCTGAAATATACAGTGATACTGTAAAATTCACAACATGAATGCTCTTATATTCCTTTTTATATGTTACATCCATTTATCATCTCTCCCAACTAAATTTTAAGTTACTTAAGGGTGAGAACTGAGGCTTACTCATCTTTTCATCCCTCATGGTGCTTAGCATAGCACTTTGAAACACAGGAAGCATGAACAAATTCAAAACCAATAAATATCTAAATAATCTAAATCACAAAAGGTTGTTAGCAGGATCATGCAAGACCCTGGGGCTGGACCAGAATGGGAACCCTCTAGAAGCTAAAATCTCATATCTATTTGCTGTGCACACACAAATATGTTCATGTGAACTGTGTGAGCATCCAAGAGGCTCCTGCTTTGTGTTCTATCACATGTAAAGGATGTAAAGAACAAAAATAAATGCTGTGCTCTGGCAGCCAACAGGGTTGCAGGGAAACAAATATCAGCCACAGAGCCTCCATGCAGAAACGCAGGCCTGCCTAACAGTCACAAATCCACAGCAAACAGGGTTGAGGGGACATTGTTTTTTTTTTTTTTTAAGGCTCTAGCAGTTTTGTCTACACTGAAGCAGAGAAACAGGAAAGGCGAACAGTTAGTAAATCACTGTTGACAAGCTGTGGACTGCAACTTGCTTCAGTTTCTTCTCAGTCATCGTACAACACTCATGCGGTTGGCTGTTCTGTCATTTCAGAATCCAAATAAGGGGATTTGGGTAAAAACCCCATAATTTTCTGGGGTAAGTTACTCTTTCCTCTTCATTATTTTTTGCCCTTCTTCATTATTCTTTTCTGTTAGTGTTTGTTAATAAAGCCCCAGTCACAGGTGTGATGCCTCATTTATGGCCGGTAGTTTCATGGATACATTATGTTTCGTCCCCATGACCTTCCCTCAAACTTCAGTCAATACTTAAAAAAAAAGCCCCAAAAAGATGCTGCTATTGTATTCTAGGAAGTCCTGCTGAAATTACAGAAATTACCCAACATGTTCTGTTGTTATTACTGGGGAAACCAATGAAAACTGTTTTCATTCGTACTGAGTCAACAAAACTTTTGAGTTATGGCAGACGATTTTTTT
>CM053772.1:123322690-123378329 GCA_028658325.1 Potorous gilbertii | reverse complement strand
AGATAATATTTGTAACTCTTGAGACTTTTCTCAGTATTTGAGTAGGTGGAGGGATTATATACACACACACACACACACACACACACACACACACACACAGAGCACAGGTTGAGTGGAATCAGAAGGGATATCTGTAAAAAAAAATAAAATTAAGGGATGAGAAAGGAATATATTGGAAGGAGAAAGGGAGAAATGAAATGGGGCAAATTATCACTCATAAAAGAGATGAGAAAAATCTTTTTCAATGGAGGAGAAAAGGGAGAAGGTAAGAGGGGAAAAGTGAATCTTACTCTCATCACATTTGGCTTAAGGAGGGAATAATGTGCTCACTAAATTTAGTATGAAAATCTCTTACACTACAGACAAGTTGGGGAGAAAGGGACAAGTGGAATAAGGGGGATGATAGAAGGGAGGGCAAATGAGAGAAGGGAATAACTACAAGTAAACACTTTTGGGAAGGGACAAGGTCAAATGAGAGAACAGAATAAAAGGGGGATGGTAGGATGGAGGGAAATATAGCTAGTCTTACACAATGTGACTATTATGGAAGTCTTTTACAAAACTACACATATATAGCCTATATTGAATTGTTTACCTTCTCAGTGGGGATGACTGGGGATAGGTGGGGAGGGAGGAAGGGAGAGAAGTTGGAATTCAAAGTATTAGAAATTAATGTTGAGAATTGTTATTGCATATAACTGGCAAATAAATACAGGTAACGGGGTATAGAAATCTATCTTGCCTTACAAAAAAAGAGAGAAGATGAAGATAAGGGAAGGGAGGGGTGTGATAGAAGGGAGGACACATTGAGGGAAGGGGTAATCAGAATGCAAGGTGTTATGGGGTGGGGGAGGGGAGAGATGCGGAGAAAAATTGGAACTCAAAATTTTGTGGAAATGAATGTTGAAATCTAAAAATTAAAAAAAAAAAAACTTTGAAAAACTTGAGAACTCTCATCCTTGCAATGTACAACTGCATCTCCACAAGACCTATCAATGAAGCATGTTACACCCCAAGAGGAGCCAGACATAAGATGCAAGACAACAACATTTTTGGACGTGAAGATTTATGTTGTTCAACTATGCTTCTTTGTTGCACTTTTTTTACCCTTCTTTCTGTTTTTAGTGGGGACGGGGGATTCCTTAGGACAATAGGGATACCAACAATAAAGGTGCCACTGATGCATTTTTGAAAATGCACAGACTAATAACAATAACTAACATTTATATAGCCCTTCTACATGTCAGGCACTGTGCTAAGCACTTCACTGGTTTTCTCATCTAATCCTCACAACAATCCTGGGAGGTAAGTGCTGTTACTATTCCCATTTTACAGAGGAAGAAACTGAAGCAAACAAGTTAAGTGACTTGCCTAGGGTCACACAGCTAATGTCTGAGGCTGAATTTGAACTCGGATCTTCCTGACTCTAGGCCCAGCATTCTATTCACTGTACCACCTAGCTGCCATAATATAAATATTACATACTTCTGTTAAAAAGCAAGCAGGAACAAAGAGATTCATGGCTAACCTAAGGAATCCTCTTTTCTTATGTGTTATGTGTAAATAAAAATGCCCTTTTGGGAGGTGATTTAAGTTCAGCATAAGAAAAGATTTGGTAAGATGGGCTTCATGGTCAGACCAAATAGCTAAAGGGGACCCTTGGTTCCAAAGGAACAAGGGGAAGATGATTAGCACCAATGGACATGGAAATATCTGTACCCAAGGTGGAGAGACCTGAGCCACGATGACAAGAGTCAGAAGCGGAACTGATTGACTCCAGATAACTCAAGTAGACAGGGATGATGCCCCAGGATACAAGCTGTGGAAGCAGCACAGACACACATAGCTCCAGAGGGTCAGCTCTAATGGATGGCAGAGATAGAACCAGCTCTACAGTGAGTTCCCTTAGGTCAATTACCTACCTCATCTGTTAAAAAAAAAAAAAAAAAGCTGGACTAGATGACTTAGAAGATTTATTTTAGCAATAACATTCTATGACTTTATGTTACAAAGAAGCAGATTTTGGATCTATGTAACAAAGAGAACAGACTATGGATTATGTGTCACTAAGAAGTTCTTAAGAAAGAAGTGAGATGCCTATATTCTAAAAGTACAACCAACTCTCCTTCCTTCTCAGCTTGGGACCTTGACTCATACTTCACTGACAAAAGAGGCTATGTGGAACTAGCTTCCTCTTCTCTCCAATCCTCCATTTCATATCATCTCAACATCCTCTCCTGTGATTCAGTGAAGCTGGTGGCTCTTCTCCTCACCGACAACTCCACATTCCCCGCCAAGCTCTTCAGAGGCATGCCTCTTCAATCACTCCATTCTCCAGTGCTTTCATTCTTTCCTTATCTATTTCCCCTATCTATTCTTGCCTTATCTTTTCCTGCTACTTACAAATAAGCTCACATTCCTCTCCTTTAAAAATCTTGACCCTACTCTCCCCACAAGTAGCTAGATGGTGCAGTGAGTGGAATGCTGGCACTGGAGTCAGGAAGATGAGTCTTCCTGAGTTCAAATCCAGCCTCAGACACTAGGCAAGTCACTTAAATCCTACTTGCCTTAGTTTCCTTACCTGAAAAATGAACTGAAGAAATGACAAATCACTACCTTATCTTTGCCAAAAGAACCCCAAATGGTGTCAGGGCCAGGAAGAGTAGGCTTGAAAGAAATGACACAACAATGCCACCACTGTCCCCAAAGGCTATGTATTGTCCTACATCTCCTCTCTCTTTTACAATCAGAATTCCTTGAAAAAGGTTTTCAAACTCAGTCCCACTTTCTCTTCTCCCATTCATCTCTCAAATCTTTGTCTGGTTTCTGGGGGATGATACAATAGAAGTTGCCCCTCTCGAAGGCCACAAATGATCTCTTAATTATTAGATCTAATGGTCTTTTTTTAGTCCTAATTATTCCTGATCACTCAGCACTTGACACAGCTGATCACCACCTTCTTCTAGACTTTGTCTCCTCTCTAGATTTTTATAACACCATTCTTGTAGCCTGGTTCTCATTCTACTTGTCAGAACCTTCTTAGTCTTTTTTACAAGTTAATCCTTTACATGTCACATCTAATGTGTGAGGATAGCCTTTGGGTTCTTTTCTGGGCCCTCTCCTTTGCTCCCTCTGTATTCTCTTGAGTGGTCCCATCAGCTCCCCTATTATCTCTATGCAGATGTTATCAGCATCTGCATCTCCAGCTCTCAGCTGAGCTCCAGTTCCACACCTTCAATGGTCTCTGCTTGATGTCATTCTCAGAACAGAAGAGAAAAAGCAATGACTCTGGCATCAGACCCACTTCTGACTCAGTGGACCTTGGGGAAGTGCCTTCACCTTGTTGGGTCCCAATTATCTCATCTGTAGATGAGGGGGTTGGACTAGATTCCTTCTGAAGTTCCTTCTACCTCAACTGAAAAAGGCAAGTTTCGATGTCTACCTAGATGTCTCATAGGTATCCCAAATATGAAACTTCCCTTTCTCTACTGAGGGCATCACAATGCTTCCAGTCAGCCAGGCTTACAATCCACACAGCCCTGGCTCATCCTTCTCTTTCTCCTCTTCCATGTATTTATTCAACAACCAAGTTTTGTCATTTTCTTCTCAACTTATTATTGGATTATTTATTGCTAAGCTGCCTAAGTGGTTGCCTCTCTCTACAGCCCATCATCCACATAGATGCAAAAAGCTCAGGTCTGATTATGGCAGTCTCCTGCTCAAAAGGGTCAGTAACTCTATTTTCCATAGGATAAAATACATCCCCCTTTGTTGGGCATTTGAAGTCCTTCACAATCTTGTTCAAATTAGTTTTCTAGGCCAGTTGCACATCATTGCTACCCTAATGCACTCCAAGTAAGCTCAAACTGGCACACTTGCTGATACCCATGCATGCCTCTCCAGCTCCCGCCTCTAGGCTTTACATAGGCTGTGCTCCCTATCCTTGAAACGAGCTCCTGTCCTCATTTCTTCTTGGAACCGCTAATTCCTTATGAAGTTCATGTTAAGAGCCACCTCCTAACCTTTAAAATTTCTTTTCTAATTCTCTTGATTGTTAATCCTCCCATTTTGTTTTTTTGTAGATTCTTCTTAAAAATTTTCACATAATTCTTTACACACACACACACACACACACACACACACACACACCCCACATCTTATATATATTAATCTGTGAGTGCTATCTGCCCCAACAGGCTGTAAGCTCTGTGAGGGAGGGGAATATTCAGTTTTTATATATAATAGATTTAAAGGTCAAAATGTTACATAAATCATATTTAGGGGTCTCTAGGTGGACGACATTCCTTTAAATAAAAATTAACTTAATCCTATCCCATTTTGCAATGTAGGATATTGTTTCAGTAATCATAATTGACCATCTTTTTTGGATCCTGTTATCTTTTAACTAGGTAAAAGAATCTGGGTGAAAAACAGCTTAATTATAAAGTACATGTGCTCTATTACTTCCCTCTTGTTCACAGTCCAATGTATGGTGGAAATCTTCTCATTCAGTATTTCAACCTTTTATTCTCTCTTCTGACCAAAATCCTTTCCTTGCTTCCACTAAAGATTGCTTAAAAAGTCTCAGGGGAGTTCCATTGTGATAAAACATTTAAAAACACCAAAAAAAAAAGGGTAAAAATATTAAATCCATTCAAAGTTACTTTCCTGTGATATTGGCATTAGTAACTTTTCCCCTGTAAATAGATTATCTAACCAGAGAAGCTACACTCGATGTCTGTCAAATCTTTGCATTATTTTATGGCGCTGACATTCACCAACTGGATAAAATACAAACTGCAAACACACACAAGGGCAAATATTTACTAGGTTAACTGAGCAAATTTGGATCGTAGGGCATTTCCACTGTCAGCAGAACAGAGGGTGACTGGTTTATAAAGCATGATGGTGACTATTGCCTGACTTTTTCATGTTATCTGGGTAGGTACTTTGATAAATCTCAGCTTCTCCATCTTAAGAGAAATCAACAACACTTGCAGACTCTTTCTCCTTGCGAATGTCTGATTTTTTTTTTCTCTTTAAAAACATATCTGTGCACGATGCAGCGAATTTAGTTGAGGACATGCACAGGTCATTCAGCATGCATGCTTGGCTGTTCCCACAGGTACCACTGTAGCCCTTTCACACAACACATCCTGCCCACCCATGAGAAACTGGCTTCACGAAGAGCCAGCTATTCTTCAAAGTCAACAAAGTGAAGGTGTATTGACTCCCCAGGCAAGGGGTCCCATTTAGACATGGCAATGCCAAAGAGTGTGGCAAAATGTGAGGGAGGAACTCGCCAGGGAAGGTGTGGAGAAGCTTTGTGTGGTTTTCCATGTAGATTCTTGAGTGGCAGAGATGGTCAATTAAAGAGAGTAATAACAAAATAAGAAAAAAGATTATAGCTTGACATGGAGGTATGAGTAGTGCATGCAGAGTGTGTCGCTCCCTCAAGGGAGTCAGGTTGGTTGGTTGGTGTGGGTTGTTTACCTACATGACAGGGAACCTGGAATCTGGCTCGTTTCAGTTATCCCATGAGACCTGCTCAATTACGGACTGTCAGAGGAAAGAGCAAAAATAAAACAACAGAAGAACATAAATCCTAAATGCAACAGTGTTCATAACGATCCACCCTCCACCCACAGGTCCCATAAAAAGCATCGACACCTTTTACACAATTCCCCTGCGCTGCATCCCATGGAATAAAAGAAAATAATTCAAGTACTCAGCACGATGGGTGAAGAGTGTCTTTGTTTACCTACATATACCCAAAGGGGAGGAGAAGTAGTTTGCCCACAAGCCCATGCTTTCTCCAAAAGTCATCAATACTAAGATATGGAGACACAAGTGACAATACATGATGGAAGTAGTGATGACAGGAGGCAGAACACTCAGACAACACAGAAGCTTGGATGATATTGGTTTTAGAAGTAGAAAGTGGAGCTAACTAAAAATTCTACTTCTCAGTGCTGGCTTCTTTAAGATAATTTCATTTCTGAGAAAGAAACCTTGACCCTTGTTAAAGTTCTTGTACATTCAGCATGTAATAAGTTATTTCTGCAATTGGCATAAGTTCTGTGGAATTGAAGTTCATTTCGGGAAATTAACGACTGTTTCCATTTTTGGCTGCCTCCAAACTGCTCTTGGAGTTGAATTCTTCTGTATCACCGTAGTCTTTAAAAACCAAAACTCACCTTTGACCTGATATTCCTTAACTGACGGCTAACACTGGATCTGTCTTTCTTCAAAAAGTCAGGATTGCTTTTAGATTTCATGATATCTAAAAAAAAAAATGAACAGGACCATTAGCCTTTTCTTTCTATAATCCTTTAAATAGCCAGTAACTTAGAAAAATTGCAAAACATTTCTCAGCATAATTATATGTGGGAGTAAGGGAAATACTCAGTGAGGAGTCAGGGAGTTCCCTTTTGCTGAATTAAATTTTCACAATCATCTTTGATAAGACTTAAGAAATGCCACTAGAAACTAATTACAGTTTCTTAATAATATTTATGTAACTTCAATCGAATAACACAAAACACTTTAGCAATGTTATTTTGTGATGATAATGGCACTTTACAAAATTATTTCCCCATAATTACCTTACCTCAGTTTTACAGATGGAGAAACTGAGGGGGGTCATGGCCATAAACTTAGCAAGTGGTAGGTGCACACCTTGAACCCATATCTTTTGATTCCCAAGTAAAATATAATTATACCTTTGACCCAGCAATTCTGTTTTAGGGACTATACCCCAAAAATGTTATCAAAAACACAACAAAAATTGTTCTTTTCTTTTCTCGTATCTGTAAGTATTAAACAAATGCTTGTTGACTGATTGACTAAAATGTCATTCTTCTTTGCAGAGAAGATAAAGAAATTAATAATTGAGTTGCCTTCTATCAATCATCATCATCCCATCAACTCCATAAACGGGACTCCTTTGATCCTCTTTTGTTCTCCCAGTATAGCTTTAAAAAACTCTTTCTGTTTTCCATAGCTTTCACCAGTCTCCCCTCATTCTCAATTTTAGCAGTCTTAATACCATTTTTATAGGATCAGGCCAAAGTTTAATCTTCATTTTCTGTTGTGTGGCTTTGCTTCCACCTTCTATGTATTTCTTTTAAAAATCTAACTCAGCTTACAAGTTCCTTGTGCATCCACATCAGTCTCTCAAGACAAGTGCCATTTTTTCTCAATGATGGAATTATATCCTCTTTGTTTGTCTGGAATTTCATTCTTGAGTATCTTCTATCTTTCCTGGGCTGACTTTTCTTGAAGCATTTGATTCCACAGAATTGTACCTATCTTTCTTCTGACCCATTTGAAATGTGCTTTCCTCAAATCTAGAACGAATATGTCAAACTATCCCAGGATCTCCTCTCCTCTATTACAAAATATAGTATTGAGGGGTCACTCTCTTCAGAGTTCACATGATTTCTACCCAGCAATCAATTCCCTCCTTGCTACTGAGAACTCATATCCAGTTTAGAATTTCTCCTTGTTGTTTCTTCCATCTTTTCAAAGATGAAATTATCTTTAAGGCAAGTCAAGAGGTTACCAGTGGCTCTGTTTTTAGCAGAAAGAAAGCTCCAGCATATGTCTAGATAACTGAAGGCCCCCCCATCACTAATCCTGTGTCTCTGTGCCAGGCTTATGATCTGCTTATCAAACTTTTCAACTACAGTACAATGACATTATATTCTTCTGTGGTACAAACAGTTTTGTATTCTGTTTCTTTTGGCAAACGGAGTGGTTTCTGACTGGAAACAGTTTTTAGGCTGCTTCTGTCTCATTACTGCAATTGGTTTACATCTCCTAAACTTTTGTGTAAAATCAATTTTTCAGTAGCAACGATGCATTTAAGGTTGAAGCTGTTCTCATTACATATGCATTGTTTTCTCATTTTCTTTTAGTTTGATACTAATTTTAATCTTTTCTCTAACATGTCAACGTTTTAATCTTATACAGACTGCTTAATTCAAGGAATGAAACCCACATCGTATCTATTAAAAACATTCAATTTCATATCCCATAATGTTATTTATTGCTTGTCATGTCTATAGCATCCCAACCTATTTCCCTTAAATTCTCTGTATATGAGAATATAGCTGAGTGTGGCATTTACTACGAACAGTTTTCATTTCTGTTGTCTCTATTGGGATTAAATTTATGGTACTTCTGTTAAACATTACTACAAAGTTTGAAATGACACCAAAAGCTATGGGACTGATTTTCCTAGCATTATAAAGACATTTCTTTCTCTGCCACATAGCCTGATATATGAATGAACACTTTACATTCAACCATTCTCTCTTTTTTTATACTATACCAAAAAAGTACATAATGACCATGATTTTGATAAAAATAAATAATATGGACATTAACTTCAGCTTCTACAGAAGCCAATACACATTCATGACTGCAGCAGTATCCACAAGTCAATATAATTTGGCATGTATTAATGAGAGCATAAGAACTGAGAAAAATGGAAAGCTACAGGAAACCAACCGTATCCCGACACTGTAGTGTTTTCAGGAGACTTTTCACCCAGTGCTTCTGTGGCTGCTTTTAGCTGCTCTTTCAACCTGCTGATATCACAGTCTGCCTTGGCCTTCACAATACTCAACTCTGTGTAGATATCTTTGTATTTATCACTAGCATACTTCTTGTCCTTGGAAAAATGAAAAAAAGTTATATTTTAACATGGAAATCAATATATGACCAAAACAAGAGATATGCCAAGATTATTGCTGAAAAATTCAGAATGTTGGATTCTCTTATTCTAAACGAACCATGTGTTTTGTGACTAGACATCTGACATATACATCTAAAAGGAAAAATGATAAGCAGGCATTGAGAGATATATCATTCAGAGAATTATACCTTCAAGGAATATCTGTCCTTCTTCTAGTACCATCTCCAATGTACTTAGTTTGAGAAAGGTTAAATAAAAGCAGAATCCCCAGTTATTCATGACGTTAAAAAAAAAATCACAGCAACCAAACGAATCCTATAAAACACCTTCAATTAAAGCTTTAAGTTAGAACATTCATTCCCTATTCTATAAATGTTATTTTCCTATTAGGAAAGTGGCTAGACATTAGAGCTCTGATGAATGAGGTGACCAACTTTGCTTTCAGAAGACAGAAAGTGAAACATAAATCCATCTCTCAGGAGAGAGCTTTGATCTAGAGGTGTAGCATGAAACATGAACTGCCAAACATGGCCAATGTGATTGATTTTACTCAACTATGCTTCACGGTTACATAGGAGGGCTTCACTGGGGAAGTGGGCCAGGAGGTGGTTGTAACTGATGTTTTTTTTTAAGTCAACATGATATTTTAGAACCAAAAATGTAGCTGAATAACTAATGAAACTTTTGGCATGTCCTTTATTTAGTTCCTGTAACTCCCTGGTATTTTCTATAAGAATAAAAAATGTGACCTGAGTAAATTATACATGGCATGACTGAAATTCTAGTAACTTTAGAGGACTTTATTATCCCACGGTAAACCTTAAGGTTTTGCTTGAAAACTGAGAAGCAGATCCCAAGATACAAATGGGATCACATTTGATGAGGAATAACCTTCATATTTCTTGGTTCATTGATTCTTTGCTATTAACCACATAATTATTTCAACATTACCCTCAGTGCTGTCTGCAGCTCATCCTTGAGAGAGCTGATTTCCTGTTTCAGGTACTGTATTTCTGATTCCTTGACCCGCAATAAGACCTGTAACAAAACAAAACCCAAATGTGATTGCTCAGAAACAAACCTGTCACACCGGGAGGGAAGCAAATATACCTGTGCACACAGTGTTTCACTCACTTTCAAGATTCTTTAATCTCTTACTCAAAAAAGATCCTTTACATTTCAGTGACCAGCTGAGGTTTATTCTTTCATAGTTTTGAAAGAATTGACTTGCTTAGTGTCTAGCAAATAATTCATTTATATAGTGCATTGAAGTTTATAAAGTTTTTTCTTCAAATGGTCCTGTGAGATACATAGTACAAGAATTTTGATCCCCATATTTCAGAGGCAGAAACTGAAGCTTAGACATGTTTCAAAGGCATGATTTAAACCCAGGTCTCTTCCAAATTCAAAAGGACTGTGCTCTCTTACCACCTTACCAAAAGTACCATATTCTGTATCAAAACTTATGTTCTGAGTTTAGACAGACCTACTTTACAGGTTTTGAACCACTGCAGTTATCAAGTAGATCCTAAATTTGGCAATTTCAATTTGGATCACGAATATCTGCAGTTGAGGTAAAGGTAGAGGTGAAGGAACAAGGAAAAGCAAGCCCAGCCTCTCCATCACAGTCTAACTGGTCGACTCTCTGTACTATTAATAGAATATCCATCACAATCTCCCCAACCCAGCCATAGCTTCATTTCCTTCAAGACGTAGTTTCGGTTGCCATTTCTCTTCCATAAAGCCATCTCTGAGCTTTCCATCTGGAATAACTGCTTCTTGCTCCGAACTTCAAAAGAATTTGATGTTTCTGTAACTGATCTATCAACTAATAACTCACTGCCTTTTGGTACCGCTTCTATTCCTATGTTGAGTTGTCACTTAAATCTTTTATTTAACTCTTGAATGTATAAGCCTTGTCTTCTCAGGCTGTGGTAAGCTCCTTGAGGGCAGGGAACAAGCTTAATACATTTGTATCCCACTCTGTGCCTTACACATTTATTCATTTGTCCACAATTTGCTGATTTTACTTTGAAAAGTACCTCTAATTCATAAGCATCCTTGCCCTGCGTGAGAGGCGAACCAGCAGCCTCTCCACTACCCTCCCCAGTCAGTAGCGTTCGTAACCGAGTGATCTCCGCAGCCAGGCGGTTATTTAATTCCTGAAAGAAGAAAAAAAAATCAGCAAAACCCACAGTAAGTATAGAGGTTTGTAAACCCCAGTGCTTTCCCCTCAGTGATATAATTATTAGAATCAAATTAGGTCGCAAGAGAAAATGAAATTAAGTCACCCAATCTTGTTCCACTCTATTCTGTTAACTCCAACTTTTCCCACAATATAAATATTCTATTACACTCATGTTCTCTCTCTGTGATCTCCAAAGTATGAATTATGGCATGGCCTCAAGGGGATGGATGTGTCATCACACAATCAGGGTGGGAAGATGGACTGCAACTCACCCTTCCTGCAAGAGCAACAACCATATTTATGTCGCTTCCTCACTCCAATCCCTACCTCCCCACCTCCACTTCTGTCACTTTAAAGACTCCCATCTTCCCCTTAAGATCCAAGCACCCACACCATACCAGCTGTAAAGATGCCATGAGAAAATATCTTCTTCTCTGGCATATCCATCCACTGCCCACCACATTACCTTGTGGCTGGCACTCTAGGGGAGTGACTAGTGAGTAGTAATCTTAATCAGAGCAAAAAAAAAAAGAATTTTTGTACTGCTTTAAAAAATGTCATTTATAGTGATTGTAGAACACTGAAAATAAATAAAATTAATTAAAAAAGTCATTTATCTCATTCTTTAAAAATTTCTATTTTTGTGTATGCTTTGTGTATATGTGTATGTACACACATACGTATATGAGGAACAGGCTTCATGCTCAAAATGTCTGGAAATTCTTGCCCTAACCAGACCTGCCACTGGGTCCCCCCCTTCTTTTCTTCTTACCTTGCCCTGGCACCTGAATGCCTAACTGCTACAACAGCTGGGATGAGACAAGAGTTACCAATTCTATTCCTTCTGATGATCTAGATAACCATCAGATTTTACTATCTGCCTGCCACTGCCCCTGCCCAAGTTCTTCCAGTTCTTACCACCTACCTTGCCTCTGTGCCCTCCAGACCCCTGGAACTGCCATCTGACCTAATGAATTAGCCTTTTCAAGACCCTTGGACTCTGCTGCCTCTGTGCAGGACTGACCCCTAGGACTTCTGGACCTTTCCGTCCATCCTATAGCTGAACATTCCTTTAGGTGTTCTTTCCCCCAATGAGAATGTTAGGAGAGCTCCTGCAGAGCAGTGAATGGACTGATTTTTCTATTTTTAAAAATATTCCCATCCTTAGCACTTAGCATAGTACTTGATGTATAGCAAGCACTTAATAAATGTTTTTTCATTCATTAATCCATAAATACCATGTTAACTTCTGATTCTGAGCCTTTGCTCAGGCTGTCTTCCCTAGGAGCGTAGAACATTCTCTTCTAAATTCCAAAGCCTATCATGTTAGGGCTAACCCGAATCCCACCTTCCTCGAAGTACTCAGGCACTGTGATATGACCTAGTGTAGCACCGACCTGTCCTGCTCTCTTGGTACCTCACGCCAGTCAATGCAAGGCAATATGTTATAACTGTTTCCTGGGCATGTATCAGCAGCATCATGGTCTTTCACGGCGAGAAGAGACTTCTCATCGCCTAGCCCTACTTTCCATCCAAAAGCAGGGTTCCTCTCTAAAGGTGTTCATATGACATCACCAACGAGTCTTTAAGTTCCTGAGGACAGGGGCTGTCTCAAACTTCTATCTCCCACAATGCCTAACCAGGCTGTGGACATAGTGGGTGCCCAATAAATATTTACTCAGTCACATAGGACTTGGAAGAAAAAGACAACAACGGTCTTAGATTCTGAATTCCTTTTCTAAACCTCTCTTATAGGAGAAACTGTTCAAGGGAACTTGAGGGTAGCGAAGCTAAACTTCCCAGAATCAAAGCTGAGAACAGGAACAGAAGAAAAAGATGTGGAAAACTTTTCAGTTGTGGTTTTACATAAAGCACTCCTTCTCTGGAGCCTCTCTCTCCTTGCTCTCCTCTGCAAGGAGAGCTCAGGTAAGAATTCCTTACCTGATTGTGCGCGTTGAGCTCCTGGTTTTCTCTCTGGCACTGACGAAGGGCCTGCCTCTCCGCCTCCAAAGCCTGAGCCAAATGAGCATTTTCCAAGCATTTCTGAGAGTACTGCTCTGAAAGGACTTCCAGTTCCCGCTGGACTGATTGTAACTCTTCCCTGTAAATAAACAAGGATCAAAGCTGACATTTCTACAGGGCTTTAAGGATTACAAAGTGCTTTGTGAACATGATCTCAAATGACCCTCACAAGAACTCTGTGGTTCTGGTACTCCACAGGTATTATTGCCTCCCTTTTACAAACAAGGAAACAGACAGGTGTAGAAAGGTTAATCACATAGTCCCATGGCTAATAAGTGTTTAAGACAGGGCTCTCACTCCAGCTTCTAAAGAAGCCCAGAGACATGCCATGCTACCTAGGACCCTATCATTTTATGTAACCCCTATAAAACTTTCTTCATAGGGTCTCTCAAATATTTTAAAATTAAAGGTACTTCCCTCTTTAAACACAATTAATGTATATGTGAGGCCTCTGATTCTCTGTCTCTGGAAGACAGAAAGTTGTTAACCTTTGGGCTTCTCACATAATATGATGAAAATTCAACAAATGTTAGACAAATAGCCAGAAGCAAACAAGTCCAGTGATTCCACTTTGGTAAAGAAGATCTGGGCTCAGAAGAAAAGGAGTCATTAGAGGCAGCTGTTACTCCTCCTCACTCCCTTTAGTCTCCACAGTTTTGTGCTTATTGGACTCACCTCGACCTTGGTAGCACACATAGTAAGTGAGATAAGCCAAAAGGAAACCCAGGTGGGGCTAGGGTGAAAAGCAGTGGTGGGACCAGGAATGAGGCCAAGTCCCAGTTTGGGGGAAAGTCCCTGAAACAAATTAACCTGCCACTAGCCACTGTGATGTTTCGAAATCCATCCAACTACTCATAAGCAAACTACATGATCAGAAAGTTTAAGACTTTGAGACAGAAAACATGCTAGTAATTATTATTCTAACAGTTCAGTTCTCAGCCTTAAGTTAATTTTCACATAAGAAAAAAATAGTTTCACATATACAATTTGGGCAGTTTCATGTAGAAATAAAAACAACAGCCCCCATCCATGAGACTGGCTAATATCTAGTACTATACCTTTGCCAATGTCCCCAAAATAACAGAGGAAAAAGCATAAAAAGAAACAATACTTTAGTATTTAGTACTTAGTACTAAGTCTTTAGTACTTCTAGTAGTCTTTTTCTCAGAGGGTTCCAGGATCTCTTAAATGGTAAAATTGAGATTAAAGCTGAATTTTCTTATTTGATGCACAAACCCCTAATTTGAAGGTTCGTCTCTGAGAAAAGGGAATTACTGGATGTAAATCAGGGCTCCAGTACTATGTTGTTGCTGGATAACTAGGAAGTCATTCAGCATAGTTGTGTGGAAATGTTTGCCCATGAGGTGGCCCTTTCTTGCTAAGAGCAGAAAGTTTCTCTCTATCTCTCCCTTCTTCCATCCCTCTCCTCTGAATATATACCCACTTTCAAAAAGAAAAAAAGACCAAAACTCCAAACATACAGGTACTGTCTCCTAAGGGCCTCAATATCTGAATTGACACTGCTGATCTGAGAGCGATGTGTCTTCTCCAATTCCCTTTCCATTTCTTCTCGATGAGCATTCTTCATGGCCTCAATTGCTGTAAAGATTGAAAAGATGCTTAGTAATTACAGGGGGTTTGGGAGATGGGGTGGGCACTCTTTATTTCAAGGTGATCTGGAGTAAGGTGTTTTGTTTTATTTATTTCAGAGTAAACAAGTGACCTTGCCAAGTAACGTATTTCTTCCCAACCAGTTCATGTGGCAAACAGCAGTAACACTCAGTAAGAAAGTTTTTAAAAGATTGGATTTTCCAATCATAGAACATAGGTGAACGTGGTTTAAAGAGGCAGAAGGCAGGGCTCTTTAGGTTTCCAAAGAAGTGAGAGGCTGTATCACAGCCCTGTATCCTAGCAGGAAGCAATGGAGAGAAGGGTTTTCTCCTTCTACACAACTGAGATGTTTTCTTTCTTTTTTTTTTTAAGTTGGAAGAGAATGAGGGTACTAAGATAACTGTTGGATTCAAACACTGGTTTCTAAACAATGGAATTTTTTATAAGTGAGTTTTAGGGTTGGAGTATTTTCATCCTTAGGACAAAAATGGTTAAGTCTCTTTGGAAACTAATTAATTTCAGGCATGAGTAATGCTATGCTTCAAAGGACGGGTAAAACAAAATCAATTTAGTGGTGCTTGTCTAGGACAAAGCATTTCTCAAATAAAGGAGGGGGGGGAATGTCTTTGAAGCAACAGCTCTACCCATCTTTGTATCTTAGACATTGCAGAGAATCCTTTTTTGGGGAGGGGGGGCACTTCACTGTGATTAGTTTGTAGAAATCTTTACTCTTTAGGGTTTCACATTTTTGTGTCTGTTCAATTACTGTAAAATTTAAAGGCACACCAAATGGCCTAAGCCAAATGGATAATGGCCAAAAGGGTATGGAGCCAAGAGCAGATGCAGAGCCAGCAATGAGACTGAGTGAGGGTCACTGGAAGCTTGAAGGATAAAAGCCACCTGTTGGAGAGCAGCCCAGCTGAGGAAAACCTCCTGCTGGGTCATTACACTGGACTTGTTGCAAGGACGTCTAAACTTCCTTTCTCTGCTACCCCACAGACATACCAATCTTGGGCACTCTGAAATATCTCAAAGGTCTCCAACACCAGCACTTTTTCCAGAGAAAATTTTAATGGCTTCTCTAGGAAATACCTTAAAATTCCAGGCTGGGAAATGGCAATATAACTCAGTAAGTGACACCTCATCCAGTCTTAAACAGATCTAGTCAAGGTAAAAGGAAGACCCAAGTCTTGCATGTACACTTGACTACCTGATATGGTAGCTGCTGTTTCCTCTGCTAACAGACGATCTTTCTCCTCCCGCAGTTTTTCCAGTTCCCGCTGGTGCTGCCTCTGTAGATCTTCTATTTTCTTCTGATGTGTCTCTTCCATAGCAGCAAACCCTCGTTCACATGTTGCCTGCAAAATGCAAAAGGGATTTGGAGCTTCTACACTTTTCCTTCAGATCTAAGTCAGAATGCCAATCTATAAAGCAAGCAACACTCTTCAAGCCAGGCCTCTTGAAGCAGACTCACATCATTCACCAAAATCACGTCCAGTGGCAGAGTGCTACTAAGGATGCAGTGATGGAGGAGCACATGCATACACTGGCTGAGGGAAGGAATAAGGCAGAAGAGCTAGATGAGGCAAAGAAGAGCCGCAGGGGCTCTTTACATTGTCCCTTGTGCTGGGAGGGACTTTTTACCTGTCCAAAATTTTAGGAAAAGATTTTTTTCAGTGGAAAAAAAAAGCCAATCTTATTTCCATGCAACTGTTTTGAACATCATCACCATCAAACACAAAGCTCATGTGTTTAAATAAATAAAAATAGGTCATATTGTAGTTAAAAGTTGGGAATTGAGTGCAATAAAACTTAAACAGACAAACTTTTTAAGGCTGATAACCAACCTTTCTTTCATGATGGCTGAAGAGAAGGAGTTTAGGAGTTGGCAGATAAATTAAGAAAGTTGAAACTTAAAGTTTGGTTTTTAAAGTGACATCTTAAGGGGCTCTATTGCAAGGAATGGAAAGCATAATTTGTAAAACGTGTTTAGTACTGAAGTACAAAATAAACCCAGTCTGGATTCTACTGCTCGCTGTCATTATTTACTGGAAAATGCACTGGACTAGAGTCAGGCTTTCTGGGTTCTATTCTCAACTTTGCCTTAATCCCACTGACCTTGGGTTCAACTTTGAGCATTTCCTTTTATGTAAAATAAAGAAGTTGGACCAGATAATTTCTCCAATCTCTTCCTTCCAGCTCGAATTCTATGTCTTATGCCCCAATGCCAAAGTTTGATTCCAATTTGCAAACTTTCAAGTACTTTTAAGAGATTATTCATAATGGAACTTAATTGTTTACAGAAGTTATTGCTGGCACTCTATATCTACACTCAATATAAATAAAGGCTAAGTGTCTTTTCAGACTCAGGAAGGCAAACAGGCACTAGGCTGTGTCATGTTACTTAACCTGATGGCTTTTTTAATAGCTGAAAATTCATTTGGGCTTGGTTCAGTATTTTCAAACTGTGAGGGAGACAAGTCTTCACCAGGAAATCATAGAACAGTCCCATAATTTTAGGAAGGGAAATTCTGGCTTGGCCTACATAAATAGGGTGCCAGAAACAAATGTATGGTATTTGACTAATTCTGAGGGTGACATCGTGGGAAAAACTGACTCTGAGCTTCACTGTCTTGATATATTTTCCCTCCTAGACCCTGAAGGATTCAAATTCTAGGTTTCTTATGAGGACAGGTCACTATTTTTAAAAGAATGGAAGAAATGACAAACAAAAATTGAAGTGGTAGTCTAGATTGCACACTGCTGCTTGTTGAATTGTGGATCTGAGACCACTTATCCAGAGATCAAACTACATATCTTTGGTTATTTTTATTTTGGTCTCTAAAGCAACAGCTAAACTTGATTCTGGTGGGCAGCAGTCCTTTCTACAGATGGAGTCAGACTGCTTAACTTAGAATGTAAAACCCTAAATAAGCTCTGAAATACCTTTCGGCATTTCCTCTCTCATGTCAGATCATTTCTTATTGGGCACATGAAAAGTTTCACTTTCTACTTTTTATGAATCCCATTTGAGATTTTGCTACTTCCTTGCACATTTTTCACTTTTCAGATGACCTAGTCACATCATTACAAGATTTTCATAACTGTACCTGTCAGTCTGGATCGGGGAAGGGTTAGAAGAGAGAAGCATAATCAAAAGGACCTCAGAAGAGGGTCTTCTGTTATACTCACAGAGGAAACAGACATTAAAGTGAATACTTGTCAGGTACAACAGAACTATTCTATGCAAGAGCAGACTTAGCTAGGCTCTCAAGCATGTAATTTGCTTTCATAGGATCACCAAATAATGGATTGTGTGCTTAAAATGTCTAAGGGCCAGACTAATTAAGAATTAAAGAAGTTTACTCCTCAGAGGCCACCAAGGAATGGATTTTTTCAGCTACAGCAGCTTATTTGCTAAGATACAACAACCCAATTCAACAAATATTTATTAAGTTCTTAATGTATGCAAGGCACTGCATTGAAAGGAACCAGATATCAAACCACACATCCTAAGGAGTGAACAAGTGTTTGCATATTTCCTATCTCTGTCCTAAGCTATTAAGCTCAATGAGGGCTGGAACCATATCTTACTTATATCTCCGTTCAGCACCTAACAAAGTTCTCTGTACATAGTTGGCACTTAATGAGTTGTGCTTAAATGAATATGGCCTTGAAGCTGAATCATAGTTGGAAGGAACCTCATAGGTCACCTTGCTCAGACTAGTTCAATTCTAGGTATGTCAAAGAGCTCTATAAAAATGATGTGGACAAGCCAGAGACAGAGATTTGATTATGAAGTACACCATAATTTAAGGTAGGAATACATGTAACAATGCTAAGTCTTCAAAGAGATTCTTTAAATAAAGACATTTCCATCATGAAGATGCCTGTCCATTTTATATCACCATTATTATGTGAATGGTGTCTAGGTCTGAGTCTTTGGCTATTTTTTTTTCATCCTGAAATATTTTTCCTTTCTGATCTCTTGCCAACTAGTAGCATGATGTTGCCCAGCTAACAGTAGGCCTTACTGGTTAAATAGCAGACAAAAGAAGCCAAATTTTTTTATATGTGTCTGTCTGTCTGCCAGCCTGCCTGCCTGACTGTCTGTCTATTTATCTATCTATCCATCTCACAAATAGGAGGCAATTAACCTTTATACGAAGGCAAGAAGTATTGGGCTCAATGTAAATGCTGATTATTAAAACCTAGAAATTTGATTATGAAAACTCATTTAAGTCCCATGAGGGGTGATTATTTTCATAGAAGATATGAAAAAGGACCACTTTTTTCCTGATCTCTGCAAAAGTTTACGTGTACAAAAAGTTTTAAGGTAAGTGCTCTTAAAAGACTTCAATGACTTATTTCCTCATTGATAATGAATATCATATAGCAAGTGGAGTCTGAGGAACAGCTTGTAAATACTTCCTCTACTGCTATCCATTACTGCTTTCTTGATCAAATACAATCTTCTCCATTTCTCAATCTCAATACATCTATATGCTTGTGTTCTGCATGTACCAAGGTTATTCTTCAAGTCAATCTTCACTATGAACAAAGCATTAGAATACAAAGCTGATGATTCTATCTGCTCTCTCAGACTGGGAGGGATAAAATGTATGCAATCTGGATGCTGGCTGCATCCAGGAAGAGACTGTCAGCCTGCCAGCATTAAAGAAGACTCTTGGATATTAGAATTCTATTAAGGAAGCCATTGGGGCAACTGTGCCATATAAAAGAAAGGCATTGATCTTTTCAAAATTTTAAAGTTCTAAATACAGAGATCAACATGTTCTGGGGAGGTTGAATGAGATTCATTTGAGGACTAAATTCCTAGGAAACTGGAGTTGATATGTGACCTCTAAAGAAAGGGAAGTAAAAGTCAGACAAATATTTAAGACCAATTTTTTGATTCCTTAAGAGTAGGCCATTGTACAAGTTATCTGGGATAGTCAATTTATCTAGTTAGAACTGAGTAGAGACCAGTTAACTGTAAAAACAGAAAAAAAGAACCGTTCCACCACTGCAGGTTGAACTCCAAACCTTGAGCAGCCACTTGCAAATTCTGTTCCCTAGTAGCTAGAGGAAGTGGGAGGAGGAGTGTGGACGGTTTAGTACAACCCATCACCACTACACAAGTTGAAGGACATAACTACTGTGTACCATTACCTTTGCATACAAAGGATGGTACATTTATTTAAATCATGGTCATGAGGAAAATTAGGGGGAAAAGGTTATTTTTCAAAGTTGATAGAAAAAAGAAATAAGTAACAAACTCATGTATAGCAAGAAAAAACACACATTCTCATGAAGGAAACCTATAAACGTCAAGGTCCAGTACAACCACTAATGGAATCAGCAGCGTATTATGAACTGTGCACTGTTTGGCAAAAATTCTTATTTCAGAAGAAAGTTATTTTAGAACTCCTCAACATAAAAGGGCAAACCAAATCTTTGAACTGTCCTTTAGTATAGGTGATATTTATTTTATGATCTGATAGTTTTCATTCTAAAAAGATCTCAAAAAAAAGGGTCTAGACTGAGGTCAGTGGGGCCAGCTCTTTTATCAAGCCAGAGGATGGGGAGGAAGTTTGGGAAAAGGAAAAAAGAGAGGAAAGCAAACTAAAATGCAAAACTGCTTTCTTAGGGTCACGAAGGGGGCATCTCAAGCAGAAGGAAAAACATTATGCAATGTTCATGTCTGATAAAATAGTAGGAAAAAGCCATTGAAATATATTTTCACCATTTGCCTTTCTTCTCTGGGAATAGCAGCTCCCCCATCCACCCCGAGAAAAATGACCAAAAGCTTTTCTCTGAGAAATCTTTCCAAAGAGAAGCTATATATATATATATATATATATATATTTATCCTTTCACTAAAATCAAACAGAAAGACCATTACCAGAAGCCCTGAACAATGCAGTAAGATTGCCTCATGGTAAACGAAAAACACATGTAGCTAACACAATTTAAAACGTATCCATTGTTTCAAGGCATTTAACTCAGGATCAAGCCATTGCTTAACTCCAACCTAAAAGCCAAAATATTATCAGGAAAATTCTTCCCCGGCAGACAGGAACATTGCATTGTCTTAAAGGGTAACATTCTCCCCAGTAAATATTTTATAAATTAAATGATGCTTTTAAAAACCTTCAGATTCTCAAAGTCTTTTTGGTATTTTTCCCTCAGAGTTGAGGCATTTCCCTCCGGGTCTTTGTGTTCCAGTTCTTCTCTCATGACATTCATCTTGGCCTCCAGCTCCTGGATGCGCTCTCTCAGCCCAGTCATTGAATCTGGCTCGCCCTCTGTCACTAGCATGTCACCATCTAGTTGGTCTGTGGGCCAAATGTGATGGATGGATGGGGGCTCTGTGGAAGGTGGTGCTTCTGGGTTCTGCCTTTGGTAATGGTTCAGTGTCTCTTGTAAGCACTGCAAGTTCTGAGTATAATGTTCCTGCAAGGTCCGAAGTTCTTCTTCATGAATAATCTGCAATTCTTTTATTTTTAGCTGGAACTTGTCCTCTAGGGTCTGCATTTGCTCCACATGGAACCTTTCCATATCCTGCTTATCTTTCACAGATGCATCGAGCTGGCTCAGGACCCTGGTTCTCTCTGCCTGCAAAGTGTTTTTGGTGCTATTTAGCTGTTCCACTACGCTTCGGATCTCTTCTTCATATCGATCCTGCAGAGCAAAGATACTTTCACTGTGTTTGCTTTCCACCTCTGCCAAGCACCGCTGCTGGCAGTCTAGCTGAGCTACTTTCATCTTCAGCTCCTCGTTTTCCCTTTCAATAATGGAAATCACTTCCAAGTACTCGCTCTTCTGCTTATGAAGAAGCTCCTCATACTCCATCCGCAGGGCAGCAATGGCCTCCGTTGGTTCATGGTACGAGGCATCCACACTGTTCTTCCAGGATTCTTTGTAAAACTTGAGCTCCCTTTCATACTCCAGTCTCATTTTGCAGACCGAGTAACAAACCTGAGCCTGAATAATTGCATCTTGAACTAATAAGGAAGAATAATGGCCAAGGTGACTTAGACAACTAAAATAGGAAAGGCTTTGTGAAGCCTTGAGAAGCTGTTGACAGTCACTCATGGATGCCACCGTGGGAAGCGAGATGAGAGCAGAAGCTATTTCCTCTAGTACTCGGGCCCTATCCTTCAGCTGCTGGGCAATCTGCTCGTTAAGGGCCACGCTGCTCTGACCCAGAAAGCCAGGGCACTCCTGCGATCCACCTGAGTCTGGACCCGGCAGCATTTCTGATGAGCTCCAGTCCCCAGCTACTGGCAGATCTCCTGGGACACCACCAGGAAAACGAAAGGTTTCCGAAATCTGTTGCATTACCCTGTCAAAATCAGGAGTCCTGTAGGCTTTCAGGATTTCACCCAGCACACATTTATGTTGTCTAAGGGCTGTTCTGGTTCTGCTGAGATTGTCTTCGATACTCTCTAACTTTTGGTAAAATGACTCCCTCATTGACTGTGCGGTTAAACCAAGTTCTGCCCTGATCAACGCTGTATCTGCTACTGCTGTGACAAGGTCTTGTGGAAAACTGAAACGGTCAGCTTCTGATTTATTTGTTTCCTCCTCCCTATGTGGTTCCAAGTGCTTACTTAGTTCCTCTACCTGGTTCCAAAACTCACCTTCCAATATTAATTTTTTAGACAAGGTATCTGCTAAGGATGCAGCTGTGTGACACACATGTGTGGGTTCCATCGCCACCTTCGCTGTCAGGTAAATCTCTTGCAGGATATGTGAAATATCAGAACTTGCGTTTTTTAAGGACTCAGCTATCTGATTTATCAATGAAGCTTCAAAAGCTATCCTCTGAGAAAGTAACCTCAACTGCTCTTGCTCAGTCAGTTCAAGGCCCTGGGGTTGTTGTACCTGTAGAGTTGATTTCCCTTCATTTAATGAACTGTCTTCTTCAAGCTGAGCTTGACTCATGGCACTTGAAGAGGATGGTAAGTGATGTAAAACCCTGATCGCATTTGATAAAGTGGACTCCAGGCTGGCCAAAGTGGCCATACACAAATCTTGTTCTTGTTCTTTTTCAGCCTTTGGCAAAGATCTTAGCTGTTCCCTGCATTTCTCTAAACAGGTTAGAGCCTGACTATTTTTTATTTGGAAGTCCCCCAGCTCACCAACATGGTTTTCTACCATCTTCAGCTTTTCTTGTCTTTCATGTTCTAGCTGAGAAACCAAGGCACCAACTTGGGACAAACTAGCTTGTAACTGTTCGTGAAGCTGTGATTCCGTACCAGCCCACTGGTGGTGGAGAGCGATTAAAGTCTCTTGATTTTGGCCTTGTTGACTCTCCAGTTTCATAGTCACATCTTTGAGTTTTTCTTCAGTAATATAAAGTTTGGTTTCCAAAGAATGTATTATGGAAAGGTAAGTTTCGGGGTCACTGACTCCAGAAGAGATACAGCTAGGAATAGGTTCTGATGACATGCTTTCTTCAGAGAGTGACCGATCCTGGCTGGTATCTGAAGACGTGCTACTTGTCCAGTTCTTTTCTGACCCTTCTGGATGAATGTATTTTTGGCACTGGATGCTAGAAAAACGAATTCTCTGCCTTTTAGCCCCTGGGGCTCCTCCATCAAGCTTCACAATGGCTTTCTGATGACCTTGTTGATCATGACGTTCTGTTGACTTGAGTGGGGTGATGGCACCTTCCAGGCCTTGCTCAGAGGGCTCACCACACACTTCCTTCTGCCCAGTTTCCTCACTTTGCAGGGGTGTGAGGTAAGAACCCAGAGGTGCTCCTGGAGCTTGTACGTGTGCTCCAAGATCTGCAGGGTTCTCCTCCTGTGCATCCAGTCTAGTGCATGGCTCTTCCAGGTCCTTAGGGCTGCCATCAGCAGCCTTTCTTGATAGCTCCTCCTTTGCATGAAAGAGCTTCATTTCAGTTTCCTCCAGGCTGCCACCCAATGCAGTCATTTTCACCAGAGCCTCGTGGAGGTCCTGGTCTTTTCTTTCCAGAATTTTCTCATGCATTTCCTTGATGTGTTTCAATTCCTCTTCCTTTTCTTTCAGAACTGTGTGCATACCCTGAAACTGCTCCAGTACTTTCTGGTAAGACTGCTCCAGAGTCTGATAATCCACCTCCCATGACTTGAGTTTTTCTTGTAGTTGAGCCACTTTGTTATCAGACTCTGCAACTTGATTCATGAGCTCTGAGAAGCGTTGCTTAATTTCATCCCGTTCTTCCTGAAGACTCTGAATGTGCTCGGCGAGCTTCTGGATGCTGGCCTCCTTCATCTCCAGCTGCTCCTCCAGTTGGTGGACAATCTCGCTGCCTTCAAATTTTGCACTTAGCTTCTCCTTCTGAAGAATTTCCATCTGCTGCTCATGGTCTTGGAGCTGGTCTTCATATTCACAGGCCTTGTCCTCAACCTCCTTCAGGTTCTGCAGCAAAGCCTGTTTCTCCTTCTCACAGCTTTCCAGCAAAAGCTCGTAATTCTTCTGCAGCTTCTCCTCCATGAGCGCCTGAGCCTGCTCCCTAGCCCCGAGCTGCTGGCTGAGTTCAGCAATTCTGTCCTGGAGCCTCTGCACCTCCTTCTGATGGTCCCGGTGTAAGGCCTGCTGCATCTCCAGGTCCCTCAGCTCCTGGGTCTTCTCGAGGAGCAGTGCTTCTGCACTTCGGAGTTGTTGCTCGCTCACTCTCAGCTGGAAGCTCAGGGTGCTTTCACTCTGCTGCCACTCCTCCAGCTGCTCCGTGACTTTTTCCTTTTCCATCTTTAAGTCACTCCTGAGCTTGGCCAGAGCCTGCTCTTTGATAGACAGCTCTGCAGCAGCATTGCTTAGTCTTGCCTGCAGCCGCTGGATCTCAGCCTCATGGTGCCGGATGATGTCCTTTGCCTCCCCATAACTACGTTTCAGGGACTGAATTTGATGATTGATCAACTCCTGGCGCTGGCATTGGGTTTCAAGCTCACTTTGGAGATCTTGATTGACTTTATGGAGCCTCTGCCAGGCGCCCGATGGTGAGGTGGCCACCTCAGTCTTAAAAAAATTGATCAAATATTAAATTAGTAACACTCTTGGCGTTCATTTCTGAGTGTCACACCTCTGGTCAGGATGGACCATAGAAAAGTTCCTTGGGGTTGGCCCATCTTGGATGACCTTTTTCCTTTGCATATTTTAATTGTTTTTACTTTATAAAATTCAACAAATCATCTTAGTTTTTTAAGCAACTGCTTCCAGGTAAACGGAAAACATGGACAATAACATACAAACAGCTCTAATATATAACAGAGTCTAGGAGAAATCAACCAAACCAAACTGAAAAATGGAACACACCAATACGTAAAACGAAGACAAAACAAGAGAAAGGTCGGAAGTGAGGACAAGAGAGAAAGAGGGGAGAAATCTGCAATTTTTTGTTTGTTTGTTTTGCAAAACAAAAAGTGCACAGTTCTAGATAGCACATCCTGAAAGAAAAAAAAACCAGTGAAGCGATGTGCAAGTAAATGACATCACTTCCTGCAAAATACAAAAAGGGAAGGTGGCTGCTTGGGATGACATTTCTGAGGGCTGCTCATTTCTTTTTGAAATGTTACTAAATCCTATAACATGGAGGATTTAATCTTAACCTATAAATAGACAAATGGAAGGGGATGGGAATCGTAAAGAAAATGAATGACCAACAAAACAAACAAACCTTTGTAGAATTCAAAACAAGAAAGTGAGTCATGCAAAGAGGAGAAAAATGAACAAATGAAAGGCATGCAAAAGTAGACAGAACTAATATTTTTTCAAAAATTAAAAAAGTAAAATAAAACAAAGATGAAAAAAAGCAGCCCAGCCTAAAAATTTGGCCTGCCTGTGGTACTCTGTTTTCTGGTAAGGAAAGCCCACAGATGTGACACTCAGTTATGTTTAGTTAGAATTCATGCTTAAAACCAAAACCATGCAATACTGCCCTCCCAGCATGTTAGAAGACAGCCCACCCAGAAAGGTTGATGAACAACCTCATGACACTTGAATGATAAAGTGTGCTTGTTTATTTCCGACTCCTGTTAGTGTTTGAAAAGTCTCCAAGCACCATATCAATCATGAGAAATCAGAGCAATATATCAAAGGAAAAGTTAGTACCCAAGGATTGAAACTGGCGGCTTCAGTGAAAGGTGTATGCAATCATCCAGGTTAGCCATAAAGAGCATTTATCAAGTAAGCAATGTGCAAAATCTGTTGTTAGTCAGTAGATACCACTATCAGCTAGTGAGTAGTGATCCCACATATTTAAATGGTTCCATTTGGAACCCAGAACTGTAGAGGTTTTTAAATAGACCATATTTGAGGGGCGGCTAAGTGCAGTGGTCAGAGCACTAGGCTTGGAATAAGGAAGACTCATCTTCCTCAGTTCATATCCGGCCCCAGACACTTATTAGCTGTGTGACCCTGGGTATGTCACTTAACCCTGTTTGCCTGAGTTCCCTCATCTGTAAAGTGAATTGGAGAAGGAAACAGTAAACCACTTTGATCTCTTTGTGAAGGAAACCCTAAATGGGGTCACAAAGAGTCAGACATGACTGAAAAATGACTGAAAAAAAAGGAGAGGATTTTAGTATCATTTCTGTGGGACAGAAAATGGAAAACCATTACTATTTCTATGTTCAAGATTGTACAGGGCATGAAATTAAAATTCTAATGGGGCTGAAACAACAAAGGATTTGAAGGGCCACAAAGAGGATCAAGAAATGTCCAAAGAGCCTCCAAGCTCCAACTAGTCAGGGGAGAAGGGGAGAAAAGGGAAAGAAAGAGGAGGAGGAGAAAAAAAGAAGGAAAGGAGAGAGGGAGAAGAAAATAAAAGACAAAAAGGAAAGTAAGAAAGAGGAAATGGGGAGGAAGGGAGCTGGAAAGGAAAGGAAAGAGGAGAGAAAGAAGGGGAAGCAGAAGTGCCAACAGACCCACATCTGAGGCTGCTTCACTGTCTGGTTTGTACCAATTCTTGGACTGTTCTGGAACTTGGCCATAAAGAGGGTATAGGAAGACATACTCTAACTTAAGTAGGTCTTTGGCTGGGGTGTAGAACTAATTTTTACTATACAGAGATGATGGTACTATTTGTTTTATAATTCTAGGGCTGAAAGCCAAAGACAGGAAGATCTGCCTCAGGAAAAGCAGTGGCCAAGCTACCGCTAGACAGAGCCCACACAGAGAAGCCACAGCTGGCAACAGTGAAAAACTGAGGCCAAAAAAACATCTGGATCCTGTCAACAAACAGTTATGACTGTTTTGTTCTGGGGGTGAGGAGGGAGGGGAAGGAAAAGAGACAATGTCATGGGGGTGGGTAGAGGGAACCTGGGGCAAGTTTTCTAAAACTTGGCATCACAAAAATCTTACTTGCCCATCTCAAAGGCTGGCCATCACCCTGGCTGTTCTGACCCAGAAGAACGGGGGCAGCCAGAAAGGCTTCCAAGAAAACTTTTCCCTCATCTAGAGGAGACACGAGGGTCTCAAGGCATATTTCTTATTTCCTTTGGTTCTATCTTAACTTCCAGTTGACCTTATTGACCAAAGACCAATCTTTACAGTTCATAGGCAGTCATCTTTCCTTGTCTAGAGAGAGTATTCCGGGAACACAGAGCACTTCTTTACAGAACATTCGAGAACTCATATCAATTTAGCACTTGACAGTTTCTAAAGGGCTTTCTGATCCTGTCCCACAAAGCTGGGAGAAATAGTAAACATAGATCAAGAACATTAGGATGAAATTTAATAGGAATAAATCTAAATTAATTAATTTTAACATGTAAATTATGACACCTAGGTTCAAGCTTCAACTTTACAAATACAAGATGGGGAAGGCATGGCTGAATAGCATTTCATCTGAAAAAGGTCTGGGAGTCCGAGTTTAATACGACTTAACAATGTGATATGACAGGCAAGAAAGTTAATGCAGTCTTAGAGGTATAATGTCCAGGACAAAGGAAGTGATAATCCCATGTACTCTTCCCTGGGCAGATTATATCTGGCTTAATGTCTATGCTCCTATTAGTCTCTGACCACATGGAAGACATTTTGTTTCTCAGCCTCCGTTTCCTTATCTTTAAAATGGGACTAACATCTTACCTATCTATCTTTAAAGGTTATTGTGCAGATGCATAAGGTCATGTTTATTCAGAACATTTTGAGAAGGTAAGAAGTATTTGTTTACATGTTGTATTCGCACAGTTGCTTCTAATTTCCTTCAAGGTGGGGGTTGTTTTTCATTTTGTCCTTGTATTTTCAGTATATACTAAGTGCCCTGAACATAGTAGGCAAATAATTAATGCTTATTAGGCTGAACTATTATAGTAAATATTTACTGAGTACTCTGAGAGCCAAAATGAAAGAGAACACTATTTTTGCCAGATAGGAACACCTGTTTTTCAAAATATATTCCTTCCTCTCCACCCTCTCCCCATCAATTTTAAAAATATTCTTAAATATTCTGAATTTCAGGTAAATTCCTTGAATATAGAACCAAGGTTTTAGCTTATAGCATGCTGACTAAAACTACCCAGCCCGTATGTGAGGAAGAAGGCCTGAAGAGTTAAGTGTTTAAGGAGGCCACATTCCAGAGGTCAGGTTTTGCACGTTTCTAATAGACCTGGACACAAATGCTATGCGCCTTTGCACTGAAGCCCAGTGAGCAAAAGTACAAGGGAAAGCAGCAGAGCCCTTCTGTCCTCCTACCTGCAACACGTAGCCCTCCCTGGCACTCTGCTCCCGACCCAAAGCCACCTTTAGCTGATCCTGCAGAAGTCGGTTCTGTTCTAAGAGATCTGAGGCTTCTTTCTGGCTCTGCTCCAGCTGTGGGGAAGGAGAAAAAAAATCCAGAACAAGGCAAAAACCAAAAAAACGCTAACAGACAAAAACAGGGTAATGAGCACAAGAAAAACCCCACAAATATATTTTTGGATTCATTTGTTGCAAAGCTACACCAAGTGTTTGTTAGAATTTATAAATTTTAGTAAATACACCTGACTGCTCCTTAGACCACAGCATTTAAGGAATAAATGAATTGATACCAACCACAAGCAGATGCTGTGTTATGTACCCTGTGGCTAAAAGAAAAATACTTCCCCATCTTTCCTCGCCTGGGCTCTGACATACACCAGTTGGCTGATAGAGTTTGAATGTGGAGGCCTGTGTGAGAGGTCAACGCTTGCCATCAGGGAGTCGATCCCATTTAGAGACGTACCAAAAGAAGTTTAGAAAAACCAGCGTTGTACCAGTGTTGAAAATAAAAGGCAAGCTGCTAACCTCAGTCAGGAATTGTGCGTGTAAAATAGCCTTTTCTCTCATTTAATCCGAGGTATGATATCTTGGCTATAGGGAGTGCCCAGGGAGGGACACCCACAATCAATGAAGAGAGGCACTTTCTCTGTAACTCCTAGAGTTTGCCTGGGGACACTAAGGGACTGGGGGACTTATTCAGGGCCACACATTCAGCATGCTCATGGACAGAACTTGAACCCAGGTTTTCTTGACTCCAGGCCCAACTCTCTATCCACTATGCCACATTGCCTCTTACACTAAGACAAAAAATGTTATCCATTTGTGAGCAAAAAAGTCATTGTAATCCATCATTCGATATATGACTCACAGGTGAAGTGTTTTGTGACTTCTGTGTTTAATTTAATATATACAACCTGTAAAATAAACTCAACTCTTTCTGTTTTTATATATAATTTTCTTAGTATATTGAAATATTCAGGTTTGCTGATGTTTGTCCAATTCACAATTTAAAAAAAGGAAATCCTTAGTCATCTCTTAAACTTCAAATAAAAAGAGAGTAAGCAGGTTTATACTCTTCCTTAAAACTAACTCTATCCATTTGAAAAAATCAAAATGAAACCTTTTTAATAAGGCATTTTACTAGACTAGTAAATGGCAATCATTTCCTTCCCATCTTGGAGAAAGCCAACTTCTAGTAGTGGCTAGAAAATGGAATGAAAATGGTTTTCTACTTGATTTTCCCAACCAAAAAGAAACAAAACAGATTACACCCACAGAGATAAAGAGGGAAATTAGGGGCTGTGTGTCCCATAATTCTGCAAGGGTCTTCTTTCCTAGGACAATACAGCCCAAGGTGTTCCCTTAGGACAAAAGGGAAAAGCTATCCCAGCGTCCAGCTCTCTAGAAAGAGGCCCTTCCCCTCTTTCACCTAACAAATATTACCTCCTTCTCCAACAAGGAGGTTAGCTCCTGTGTTGGGAGCCGATCACTGCTCTCTTCTGAAGACAGGTGTAAAGGGGCAATGGGCACTTGCTTTTCCTCACGAAGAGGCGTAGTCTCCACCTGATGCCATCTCTGCTCTATCTCCACATGGACATTTTGTGGCTTCAGCTCTGTGGCCACTGGTAACACCGGGCTCCTGTCCACCTCCATCCGTAAGAGAGTGTCATCTGCACTTGACCCATCCACAGAATCAATCATCTCAAAGCGTTTACGCCGCTCTTCTCTCCGCCGTGCACGCTCCTTCTCCAGGTCCGTTAGGTCCATTTCTGAACTCCCAGGATCTCGTGTCTTAGAGGAATCTGTGGCATTGGCCCTTTCCTGAGCCAGGGCTTGCTGGATAGGGCGAAACTCAGCCCAGTCAAAGGTTTTAGAACGTCCCTCTCGCCTCCTTTCCCGGGCACGACTCCTTTTCTGCTCAGGATCCAATTCGACTTGGTCTACATCCTGTTTCTCACTTGGCTTTGGGCAGGTCTCAAAGGAAGAGCTGGTTTTATTCTTCTCCTCTGGCAATGAGCTATTTGAAACAAAACACAAGGAAAGTGTATGTCAGACGTGGATCTCAGGGTGCCAACTATCCTCACTGTTCCTCATGCTCTAGATGCTAAAGTTAAAGATGTTGCTATATTTAAGTAGCAAACAAAATCACTCAACCTAAGATACTTTCACTACTTCTTGTTCCCACTACAGGTCCAGAAGTTTAGGTTAGAAAACAAGAATAAAATTTTAAAACCCTCCTGTTTTCAGCAATTTCAGTTCCATCATGATAACCCAAACCTGATCCTGGCTGTGGAAAAATGAGTAGAAACTGACCTATGTTATCACTTGCTATTTAGAAATACACACAAGTGTTCCTTCAAAGAAACAAGTACAGGGGAAGAGAGGGGATTTTAATTATGAAAAAGGCAACTCTCACAGTTCAACTGGGATAGACCAAAGAATAGGTCACAGCAAATAACCAAGTGCAATTCCTAACTTGTAGTCTTTCAAGAGCAGAGCTGAAATAGCCCTTATACTCTGTTAAGATGCAGTTTCATTAAAGGTGATGTTAACTATTTTTAGTGGCAGACAGAACACAAGAAAACAAGATTAAGTGCCAGGGTAGAGGACAGATCCAAAGATGATTTACCTAGTCTTAAGGATCAAGCCAAACCAGAGACAAAGTTAAGTTCCAGACATGTTTGAGAGGCTAGCTCCCTAACTTATATGACACAGTTTAGTTACTGTTCTACCCAAAGGTCTGAGGGGTAGGGCTAGGGAAAGGTGAGGAGGGCAGACAATTGAAATGTTTAGGACC
Organism: Potorous gilbertii; assembly: GCA_028658325.1. NCBI lineage: Eukaryota > Metazoa > Chordata > Mammalia > Diprotodontia > Potoroidae > Potorous > Potorous gilbertii. The sequence goes on along the minus strand of CM053772.1, from coordinate 123,347,276 downwards.
CATCCAACTCTCTAATTTTATAAATTTTTCTAAAGAGGTAAAGCCAAGATTTTTTTTGTTGTTGCAATGGACACTTAATTTCTTATTTTCTGCAGGTGATGCCAGAATGACCTAGGATATATTGCTGTCAGTGTCCCTTGGCTTCAGGAAAGGCCAAAGAGTATCCTAATGCAATGACATTTTTAGCAGCTGGCAATGTGGACTTTTGCTGTCTCTTCAGTCTGACCCTTAAAGAAGTCTATTTTTGAACAACCAAGGTACATAGAAAACATAGAAAATGAAGTTTACTCTTCCTAAGGATAGAGAGCTAATAGGTAGATGCAGTAATTTATAGAAATCCCTGTTATTCTAGCCTACTTGGGATGAGTTCCGGACTGACCTGAATTACAGTTATCAGTATTCCACCCTACTTGGCCATGAAATACCCACTAAGAGATTATCTAGGATCAGATGGCACCATCTAGGCCCACAAAGACTGTAAAGTTACAAGTTACGGAGAGATAATCAATAAGTCCCTGAAATTTCTTACAAAAATTCTCTCATAATTATATCCACAGAGGACACCATACTATCAGGGCAGTTAAGTAGCAAAGAAAAGATTTTTGAAGTTTCTCAGTTAAAAGGAAAAAATTAAAATATTATACTTGTAGATTCAATGGCTAAAGGCCTTTACATAGAACTCATGCATACCAACCTTGTACACTATTCAAAATTAGCCCAGCAGAAAAGATAACTCAGAATACAATTAGTATAGAATAATCTTACCCTGTAGGGGGAGACAAAAGATATGTTGTCCATCCTCTTTAAAAGCCCTTCAAAAGGCAAAGTTGCCTCAAGTTAGCCATACCCTTTTAATTAGCTATACCTTAAATCCTTGCATCTCCCTACCTACCTAGGTATTACATGGACATAGTGAGCAGATATGGATAAAACCCTTTGCAAACAAAAATTCCAAGACAACTCTAGATTAACCTTACAGTATCCTAGATATTACAAAAGCCACTGGTCCTCAGGCTTCACCCCTCCCAATCCATCCCACAGACGATTCCTAAGACACAACTCTGATGAAAATATTTCCCTGCTCAGAAACATTTAAGGATTCACTAAAAGCTATCAAATCAAGGCCAAACTTCTCAGCATCCTATTAGACTAGGAAAACTATGTTGCTATACTTTCAGTCTACCTCATACACTCAAACACACACAGAATTCCTATAGGATCCTACCCCTAAAAGCCATCACAGCTGAATTTTTATGTTGGCAGTCTTGGTAAAGAAACCAAACTAATTGCTTCCTCCAGTCTGGCTTAATAAATGCTCACTGAATGACTGTTTAACACTGATGAAAATGGCAATCCTGTTGGTGCTGAGCAATAATAAGTAAAAGTGTTGCCTTTTTTTCTAAAACCTAGCTTCCCAGAAAGCTATGTCTATTTCAGAATCCAGTTACTGAAACACATTGTGCCACCAAACCAGAAAAAAAAAAGGGGAGGGAGTCCAAGAGATACACGATCTAATGTTATAAACCCAATACACACCATCTTTTTCAGGCCAATGGAACAACAGAAATGAAGCAGATTGATGTGTCAGAAAATGATCAACTGCTTAAAAAAAAACCCTCACATTTTCCTTCTCTACTCCTTCCTGATCTAAAGGGTTTTTTGGCTGAATAAGAGAGGCAGCTAAAAGGGTTATGAGAAGGGACTTTTCTTTGTGGGAGATGAAATGAGTAGGAAGGTAAAATACTACCAGTGAGGAGACTAGTTATGTGTCCACTTCAAAGCTGTAGACTCACACATTGAATATTCCAAATTTGAACACTTAAGCTTATAGTCTACTTCCAAATTTCCCATCAGAAAAGGAAGGTCAGGGATAAATCTTAAATCCTGATACTTGAAAATGTCAGTTATGGTTCCTGTCATTGACCTATCTGCATTATAAAATATCCATGTGAGAGATGGATCTAGAATCACAATTGATACATCAGAGTGATGGGTTTAAGAGTGTGTATGTGTACCATATAAATATACATGTGTGTGTTTGCCAATGAATCAAGTTTCTCTACTGTCTCCTTCTTCCCCCTTTCTCACCTCCCACCTTTTTATAAAGGAAAACTGCAGGGCTTTTGACCTGAAATGTAGGAAAGGGAAGACATGCAGTGAATCATGAGATATACAAACCACAAAATGTTAAAACAGGAGAGAACACAGTTTTCCAACCTGGGCTTCAGCACCGAGAGATTCAAATAGACGTTTTTCCTGGTTGCATGAAAATTAAGAGATTCAGGAATGAGGAGAAGAGAGAAGTCTAAGAGAAAGAAACTCTAAGGTGTTCTACAGGAGGCCAGAAAATGTTTTGCCTTTGGTTCAATCAGATTGCAATAGCCAAAGAGAATCATCTCCTTTCTTCCTGATATGGGAGAAAGATGTAAACAGACTTACAGCTAGCAATCCAGATGACAGTATGAATACCAATTTCAATCAAATGAAGTGCTAAAAAATCAGATTAAGAACCCCTTAGTTACAAAAAAAAAATACTAGCCTTAAATATTTAACTGGATGCAGAGACCACGCAGCCCAACATGGGAAATGACCAATAAGAGAGTATGAAAGAAAGAGAAGAGGGAAAGCCATGTTTGTTTGAGTTTGATAATGAAGTAGCCCAGCCACCCTCCTCACCCCTGGGGGAAGAAATGAAGAAAGAAAGGAAAAGAGGAAACCAAATGGGAAGAGAGCAGAAGAATCTCTAAAGGAGTCTTGGGGATATTTTTAATATACGTACCTAGTGACATCTGGGGCAGTGGTTGGGTGTACATGTTTCATGATGGTCTGGATCCAATTCCGTCGAATTCCAGAAGTCATGGCAGAAAGAGTGAACTCTCCTTCTTTTGTCTAGATAGAACACAATAAATACCTAATCAATGATGATAACATAAAGATGCGTCAAAATGTTGCTCAAGATTCAGTCTTCCCTTCTCTAAGGAAAACATTTGAAATAGATTTGGACAACTGTAGTCAGGGTGTAAAAGGAAACTTTACCAATAAGGTTGGTACTCCCAGACCTCTAAATGTAGTCTATCTTAGAGACCAGTTTCAAAATATACTACAACAAGGCCATGACCAATATATATTTTTAAATGTGACCCAGCCTTTATAGCCTTTTGTTAAACTAAACAAGAATGTGCATCTTATTGGGAAGGGATTAGGTTATCATCTGGCTCCATCAGAGCACAGGCGGCAGCTGTTAAAAAGTAGTTCATTAGGAAAATCCTAAGTTTTGTTCTGACCATGTCACCACCTTGCTCAAAAAATTTTCAAGCTCTCTATTGCCTATGAGAGAAAATATAACCTCTAACATGTCATCTGTCTGGGAGCTGGTTCTAAGCTATCTTTCTATCATTATTGACATGTAGTCTACTTCTGAGTCAATCAGAATGAAGCTATTTCTTCTTCCTCCTCTGGGAGTTCAGTCAATGAGACTATTCATAAACACCCACTCCTCGCTCCTGCCTTCAACCTATTGCACCTACTTCTCTACTCCTCATGCCCCTGCTGACATCCTCTTTTTTCTAAGTAGAGTTCAGTCAGGTCTTAAGTCTTCCGTGAATGAAACCTTCTCAGAGGAGATATATATATATATATATATATATACATATGATTTCTCCCTCCTCATATTTGTCATAGCACAAGGCTGGATCTCTTCCTTTCCCTTCATGTGCTCTAGCTTTTACCACACTTCCTTTCTAGTTGAATCCATCCCCTTTCCCCTCCTCAATATAATGCAAATTCTCTGAGAGCAGACACAGGTAACCCCAGGGCCTAGCACACAGTATTCTCATTCACTGAGGAAGCATGAAGCGCCCATCTTGGACTGGGCACTAGAGATACAAAAATAAGAATGAAACAGTCTCTGCCCGCATGGAGTTTACATTCGCTGTATACATAGAAAATTAAACAAAAAACATTCACAGTGAAATTCCCAAATGGTAGTATTAGCATGGGGAAAACCAGGAAAGCTTTACCATCTGAACAGTGCTTGAATTGAGACTCTTCAAGTGGGGAGGGGAGAAGGAGAGTGAATTCCAGGCATAGGAATTGGAGATGTGCTACTGTGTATGGAGAGGGTGGGGGTGGGGTTGGGGAGGAACAAAGAGTGAGTAAAGGAGCTGAAAGTGCAAAAAGCCTAGAAAGAAAGGCAGGCTGGAGTCAAACAGAGAAGGATGTAAATACCAAACAGGAGATTAGATTTTACCCAAACAGGCAAGAGTGAGCCACTGGAGCTTCTTAAACAAGGGAGTGATAGGGTTGGCAGAGCTGAGCTTTGGACAAAGAAAGCCTACACAGAGTCAACGTTTAATAGCATTCATGGGACTGAAATGGATTTATCTGTTCCTGATTCCTCACCATTATGTTCTTATTTTAATCCAAACAAGATGCTTTAAAAAGTGATTAAAAATAAAGACATTAACCTTCCAGTACACTTGGAAAATTGGCTAATGGGAAAATGAAAGAATGATTATTGTGAGATGTGTACAAAAGCAGACAAAGGCCATCATCACAAATGCTAAATCCAGTTTGGCAAGAACAACCAAGTCAAAGTTGGAAAATCATCTCATCCGTCACTGTGTTGAGACTTTACTAACATTCACTAGAAAAGAAAGGTCAAGACATCAGCTATTTCTCCCTCCTCTTAAAGGAAAATATGAATCTGGTCTATAGTTGACGTGGCCAAACTTATCTTGCTGTCCTATCAACTCCACCCTGATGGAATTCCTTTTAAAATTTGCTTTTGTTCCTGTCAATTTTTCTATTTATATAAGATGATAGTGAAAACTCAGTACTTCTTCAATTTCCCTATAATACTGACACGGTTGAGAACCCTCTTGAACAACTCACCTTGCTTCCCTAGCCTGACTTTCTAACTGCCTTTTTTTCTCCCTTTTCTCACCTTCTAAATGAGTATTCCTTATGACCTTGTCTTCAATCCTCTTTTCATTTTTCCATATTCTCATGGGTGACATTTGTTCTCTACTCCAACAGCTTTAAATAGCAAAATATCTATTCAAATTCCCAAATCCTTCCACTCTCTCCCCTTAAACATGGTTCCCCAAGCTCCAGACCTATATTTCCAGACCTGTCTTACTCACTAGACTTTTCTACCAGGATCCTGACAAGCACCTCAAATACATTATGTTCACGATGAAACTCAATTTTTCTTTTCAAAGGAAACAATATCCCCAACTTACCATATCTATTAATGTTAGCACCATTCTTCCTATGATCACAATCTGAAATATTACTTATTTTTCATATGGGAAATAAAACAGAGGGAAGAGATAGCTGCTAAATTCCCTTAATTCCTTATCTGAACTGTCTCTTTGATCCTCCCCCACCTTTCCATCCATGGTATTAGAGCCATAGTTCAAATTTTATTATACTTCTAATATGGATTATTGCAATAGTTTAATCTCTCTTTCAAGTCTTTCCCCCACATTTTTGTCCGTGCTGCATAGGACTATCCTTTTAATCTTCCTAAAGTACAGTTGTGATTATAACTTCCCTCCTTAAAAATTGTTAATAACACAACATGTCTGAGGATAAAATCCAACCTTATTAAAATTGGCATTCAAGGACTATGATAGGGTTCTAACTTTCCTTTCCAGTTTTTAATCTTCCTTTACACTCCTTTTCATATCACTAAGCTGCATTAACTACAACCAAAATCAATTCTGTGCTTATGCTCTGGCTTTACTACTCAGATCATGACCTCCATTTAAAACGCTCTGTCTCTACGTTCATAATAGAATCCCACATCTTCTGTGAGCCCTTCCCTGATTACACCAACCAGACCGCACCAGTGAGCTGTTTTGGACCGGAGTGCCAGAATGGTTCCAATTTCAATTCCAACACTTCCTAGCTATATGACCCTGGGAAAGACTTTTAACCTCTCTGAGTGTCAGCTGACTTGTCTATAAAATAAATGGAGATGATAGTAATGTTTATTAATAATGCTGTAGGGAGCAAATATGTTAAATCTGCTTAGAAATATTTCACTGTTGTATCATTGTCAGTTATTATTCTTCCTTCAAATTATTTTTTGTATCATTCTCATATTTTACTTATCATATATTCTCTTGTATTATAATTATATCTGTAAATATATACAGCTTACAAACTCAGCAAGGGTACAGACCAAGTCTTGTTCAGAGAATATTCACTGAATGAATTAATGAAAACTAGTCTTAGTTTGTTCAGTCATTTTCAGTTGTGTCTGACTCTGTGACCCCATTTGGGGCTTTCTTGGCAAAGATACTGGAGTGGTTTGCCATTTCATTCTCTAGCTCATTTTATGGATGAGGAATCTGATGTAAACAGGGTTAAGTGACTTGTGCAGGGTCACATAGCTAGGAATCATCTGGGGCCAAATTTGAACTCAAGAAGAGGAGTCTTCCTGAATCCAGGCTTGGAACCCTATCCACCGCACCACCTAGCAGCCCATACTAGTCTTAGTTCATTGGTGCATAGATCAGTGGCTTGCAATCATTTCACCTCAGACTCTCATGTTCCTTTCAGAAGATCCTCAACAGGACTTCCATACTTCTAAGAACAGGAAATACAGGAACAACTATTCTTTGTTCAGATTAGAACTAGAGGGAATAACAGAAAAGAAGAGATAATTGGGTGATAATGGAAATTAACAGAAGCAGTGAAGGCAGTGATAACAGAGATCACGGATTGAGGTGTCAGATTTTTCTCCACAATTCTCACTATGGGAAGAGCTACAGCAACAAACTGGGGGCCAGAATAAAGAAGTATATAGTATTTTATAGGAAGATGAATTATCCTGAGAATAGAGAGGTACTCAATTTTTGGAAACTAGTAGATGGTGGTGGTGGTTCATTTAACAAAAAGTCTTCCACATTCTGTTTCATCCCATCTCTCATCTCTAACAACCTTGTGGTGGTAGGCACAGGAACTTGAGTCAGAAGGTTCCGATCTTATGTCACCCAATAGCTGTGTTCCTCAGACTCTCTACAGAAGATGAGGGTGTTGGACTTGAGGACTTCAGAGGTCCCTCTCCCCTGAATGGGTCTGAATCTATGATTCCCAAAAACTCATGTGCTGGACTCTCTCCCAGTCTGTGTTCTGCTTACATGGATCTGGAAGCCATAGTTTCTCTGGACTGGATATTCAGTGACATTGCAGCAGGTAGACAGGTCAATTTCACCATCCAAATCAGCCGCCTGGAAAGAAAAAGATTGTAATGTATATCGCCTACAGCAGTGAGGTTTATTTAAAATACTTAAGGAAAAAGTCCATATCAAAAGCCATTTCTATTTGATCTTGAACCTCATAGTCCTCTGGGCAAAGCTAACATAGTTTATTGTGCATTTATCCAGGTTGTTCCGTCATTTTTTCAGTTAAGTCCAACTCTTCATGACCTCATTTGGGTTGTTACAGTTTTGTTTATTTTTTGGCAAAGATACTGGAGCGGTTTGCCATTTCCTTCTCCAGTTCATTTTACAGATGATAAAACAGATAAAGACAGGGTTCAGCGACTTACTCAGAGTCACAAAGTTATTTACATGTCCAAGGCCAGATTTGAACTCAGGAAGAAGAGTCTTCCTGACTCCAGACATATTTCGCTATCAACTCCACTGCTGAGCTGCCCTGTTTACCCATGTAACAATAGGAAATAACAAATTCTTTTTTCTTGGAGTTCAGCATGCTAAAACTATCCCATCACAAAGAAAACACAGTGGACCATTCATCCTGAGCTTTTTACCTAACATTTCCCAAAGAACAGAGAAAAGGTGGTGAGCCACATTGCACACATGTCTCCCTTAGCTGGAATCTTCTAAAAGTTCAACATGAGAGGCAGGAAAACACTTAACAAGAACATCAAAAGCAGATCTCATTGTACTGAAACTTTCCCAACAGGATCTGAACTAGGAAACATAAGACAACATACACTAGAACCCTTAAATCAACAAAGGAAGGAGGCAAGAAGAAAGTAGAATCATTGGGAGCTAGACAGGCCCTGGATCTACTCAGCCTGAATTCACTCGGCTAACTCTTGCATAAAGGTGAAACAGGAGATGCTCACCTCCTCAGCTACTGAATCCCTGTAGTATCTCAGGCTCTGATCCGCCAGGACAAACCAGTGTTTTTTCCACTAAGAAAAAAAATTTTAAAAAGGATACATGAATACTTTTTAGGACTCTCATTTTGCCCATCTATCTGAGGCTGAGAAAGTGTAACTTCTGGAATACCTCCCATGAGCACAGGTAAAGTGAATGATGCTTTGGCCCCTCCCAGTGACTGGTGGAACACAGAGAACTCTGCTTAGGCTTCAAGCAGCCATGCATTTACATCAGGACAACTCGCGAAGCTGTAGCTTCTCCAGTGAAAAGCCAACCCAGAAAGCCAAGAGCTGGGCTTCTAGCAACAGGGCTGTCTCCAGCCTCCACAGTGTTGGGTGCTTGGTGCACACGGCCCACTTGCTTTGCTGCCCTCAATCAATTTTCTATCGGAAGCCTCAAAGTTAGGGCTTCCTACCAATGAAGTCTGGGAAAGGTGACAAGTGGTCCTGAGTGGTCAAACTGAGATGTATCTGGCTGGCTAACAAGACGGGCACCTGTTTGGTTGTGTGTGGTTTTTTCCCCCGCCTGCAGCCAATAGCAGCAAACTAACCAGCTAAGTTCCCAAGTCTTCACTGTGGGTAGCATTGAGGGAAACCGGGATCTTCAGGCAAAACCAAGGGGATTGGATATGGAGGAGAAAGAGAAAGAGGAAGATGACCTTGGAGAAGAGTCATTCGGGAAACAAGATTCTGGGGCTGGTAGGAACCTTCAGAGCCCCTTTTTGTGGAAGGTTAACCAACAATAATTCATTGCTACTTGGTGGATCCTGGTTCCCTAAAGCTCCCCCTTCTCCCCACCGCCCAGGGAGGTCACTGCGAGGACATGTATGGAAAGCAGAGGCTGGGCAACTGCCACATGTGGGAACGTGAGCTCATCTTTGGGTCAGTAGTTCAATACAGGCTTAACAGTTTGAGTGTAGAGGTAATGGTCAACAGCAATGAAAATAGCAGTAACGGCATTTATATCTGAGCTGTAAGGTTTGCAAAGTGCTTTACAAATGTTATTTCATTTTATCTACACAACCACCCTGGGAAGGAGGTGCTAATACTGTCTCTATTTTACAGATCAGGAAACTGAGGCAGATAGTGGGTTAAGTGACTTTCCCAAGGTCACTCAGCTAGTAAGTGTCTGAGACTCAAGTCTTTCTAACTCCAGGCCCAGAGCTCAATCCATGGCACCATTCAGCTTTACTTCTCATGGAGTCAAAAAAGGAGTCAAGAAGTAAAGCTGGGCTTAGGGAAGAGGGAAGGAGGAGCAGTAGGCAACTGACAGTTCCATTAGAACACCCTAATGCAATCATTTTCATTTCATCTTTCTCCATTTGGGATTCAAGCTGCTCAGGAGTGTTCTCCACTCCAAAGGCAGTGGCAGTGGCACCTCTAGCCCTGCTCCAAGAAGCTAACTAAAGATGCAGCAAGTCTTCTGCTATGAAACCCAAAGGCTGCTCAATAATGTGGGAATTCGTTTTGCTGGACTAAGATAATATGTATTAAGGAATTTTTTTTCTTAATTTAGTCAATGAGAGGGGAAAGGTAGTGGTAAAGACAGATTAATTTTAAAAAATATTTGTTTCTTAAAAATATTTTTTAAAAAGCTGTTCAGAGGCATATGAAATACAATTCCTTAAAATGCTGCCCTGGGGCCAGGTCCCTTATTTCTGGGAGCAAATAGGATAGATAGGTTTGGGCAACGTACAGGAAACAGGTACCTGGGAAAAATATATGTATGCATGTATGTGTATGTAAGTATGTATGTGTATTTATGTGTGTATATATACACACGCACATCCCAAGTTTCCTCCTAAGAGTAGCTGGCATAGTTCTCTTCTCTCTTAGGTTCCCAGTCACATAGATTAGTAGTAAAAATACCAATTAAACCAGGAAGTTTGGGGACAAAGAGAGAAGATACTGATATTTCCTTAACAGGTCCATGCTCTGACTCAACTCCTGGCCAAGCAGGCACTAAACTCACCTGGCCGTCCTCATACTGCTTGGTCAGCCAGCCTTTCTTGAAGTTCAGCAGGTCAGGCTATGAAGAGGAATGGGAAAGAATTACAGGTCAACATTAAGGGATTTCATGCCTTGCAAGAAAGAATAGCTAGGAAGAGAAGTGCTCTACACCCGGTGTCAAGCATCTCTTCCTACTGGGAGGATGGTAAGAAAATTAATGTTTTGTTCTGTGTAAACCAATGACACTGCTTATGTTGCTTTTGGTTCCATGAGACACTAGACAATCTCCTCAGAAAAGAGGGAGACACTGTGCTCCAAGTGGCCATAGGAGAAGTAGCCTGGATCATCATCACCTCCAGTTCTTTGTTTGTGCAGCAGCAGAGTTGAGTAGCTCTCACTACTCCTCATGAGAAGACAGAATCACTTCCTAAGTGAGACCTCTACATGCTGGGTTGCAGGGAGAGATCCCAGGATAAAAACCTTTGTTCTTTAATGTGAACTATATGAGGGTAGCAAAGAGTCACAGAAGTTCTAGTTAAAGGAGAAAGTAATTGCCTTTCGGTCGGAAAGAGGAAATACCTTTGGTGGAGACAAAGAAGAAAAAATGCCGTCTTCAACAGAAGGGACAGGCACAGCACTGACTTTCTAAGAAAAACTCATTACTTAATCACAGTAGTGACCTCCCCAGAATGACCTTGTGGCTGACCAACCAATGAAGATCGTTTCTTATTTACTTGTTTCCCTATAAACTAGGGATAGACCCCATAATTGGAAAAAGTGATAGAGGTAATTTTTCCAGCCTTTTTTTTGAATGTCTATCATGTTAACAGACAAAATCCTGGTGCTGCTAGGACTTTCACACTGATCTAGGAAGATAGGATACAAGCATCTAAAAGAGTCCTTGTACTTCCTTATTTCTTCCACTTTATTTGGACACTTGCACATACAAGTTCTCATCTGATTAGGGTTAAGGAAAGGAACAGAATATGCGAGGATCTTCTTCACACTTCTGGCTTCATCCCTGCCATGAATGGGCTCTATTGGACCAAGGTAGGAATCTTCCTCTACTCCCAGTCCAGCATACTCTATGGTTTCTCTATGGATCCCAGACATTTCGCAAGCTCTAAGATCCCAACCTCCGCTAACAGGAATTAGATTTTGATTCTTTTTACTGAAATTGTTAGCACAGATTAAAGAGGCCAAAGAAGGAGCTGTTCTCTGGAAATCACAAAGCAAGAGATGGTATGACAGCTCGTTGAAGTTGTCCTTCTATTTCACACTGGAGAGTCAAAATGGAAGGTAAACACCAAAGCTCCCGTTCTATGGCTTCATTTCTATATGCACTTAGTTCATCCCAAATATAAGAGAGAAGATTCTAAATAAATAATCTGAAGTAACTAGAATTGAGATGAGAATAATGGAGAAAATAGCCCCTGAGAGGCAGAAACTGAGACACTCATGTCAGATGGACCTTTCCATGAATTCAAGAATAAAGTTATTAGTCAAAAAAAAACCCAAAAAACAAACAGCGGAAGTCTCAGAACAATTGGGTCCCCACTTGAGAAATTAGTTTTCTTTTCCAACCCAATGCTTCACCATTCCTTTCTGAAACCATAGTGATCAGAGACCTTGACTAAATCAAGACTCTCCACTTTTAATATCAAGCAGAGGAGAGAATAGCTGGGGACAGGCAAGATATATAGCACATTGAAACAAAAGTTTTACTAAGAAATTCTAAAGAATGCCTTTGAACTATCCAAAGCATGGATCTGGCTCATGCCTTAAAGCGAGACTCACTCTAGGAAGACAAGAAAGTCATTTTCTACAGAAACTAAATCCAAGAAAACAAAAATGGTTGCTGCCATAAAATAATTTTTGAAAAACCAGAACATTAAAGGAAGATAGGATGGCCTAAGCCCCCAGAATCTTAATGCCACTCTTACAGCATAGCTGGCCCACATCTACAGGAAAACTCTTCCCCATTAGGTTGTCCCTTAGGCCTCCTTTGATCTTTTTGTGGGCACAAAAACAAGAGAGGAACTGCAGAAGTAGTGTTTCAAGTCTCCTAAAGACTAGAGAAAAGTCGAAAAAAATAGAGAGCATGAAGGGTGAGGGCGGGAGTGGTTTTTGTTTCAATTCATCCCAACAGAGACCAGGTGTACAATCGTACAGATGTGAAAGCACACATACACACAAGGTGCCAGGGCACGGAGAGAAGATGTTAGGCCCTAAAATGAGAATAAATAGAAAAGGAATAATTGTGATGGGACCTTGTTTCTTGAAACCTCAGTTCCATGTTGCCCGGTCCTGTGGAATGTAGAAGGCCAGGACAAACTGGGCTCACCGTCATGGAGGACTCTGTGGACCTTCTATCCAGTGACTTGGCTCTTCGATGCGGAGACAGGGGAGAAGCAGAAACATCTGGGATGGAGCCGACAGTGGAGGCGATAGCTTCTGTGGTACAGTCCTGTGGCAGAGAGCAGCCTCCAGTCAGTATAACCCAAACTCCTAAGGAAGCTGCAGAGTCGGGCTGAAGACCTTGAGGACAACCCTTGACATCATTTATAAAGCCTCTGCTTAAGATGAAGTCAATGAAACAAAGAAGGAATTTTCATCAGAAGATTATAGGCTTCTCAAGCATGAAAGGGGTGGGATGAGGACACCCAGCTGCCCCTCCTATATGACCTTACGTGGTTATGGTTCTCAAACACCTGCAGAAGCCAACTTAGCTCACTTTTAGAGCAAGACTTCTCACTGAGATGTGTCCAGCATTGCTTTTCTCTAGTCTACACAAATCCCTCTCTGACCTCCCCACACCCACCAATTCTCACATCAAGGGTTTCCCAGATTCACAGAAAGAACATAACTATCTCATGGTAGTAGGAAAATGTGGAACTAGGGCGAAAATTTCAGAGCCAGGTAAAGTTCTTTGTGGTTCACATTCATGTCAACATGGTAACAGAGGAAGAAGAAGAAAGATACGGGAGAAGCAGAAATGGGGGCTTTGGAAGATACCAGCTAGAAAACATATTCTCATCTCCTTTTTCCTTATATCTTACAGAAAATACAGGAATGCCTCAGGTAAGGTGACAGCTGCCACCCTGGATAAGTAAAATTAGTAAGTGAATGGCCTTCTAAAAGGAGAAACATGGAGTGAGACTGTAGGAAGCAACTGTCTTTCAGAGAAGACGGGAAAGAGGCATTTTATCCAGCTTCATCATTGGTGATTAGTCAGTATCAAGAAGAAAGATGTTTAGCACAACTTTTTGAGATACCATCGGAATCTGTGTATGAAGCATCTGTATATATAATCTGTATATTAAGCCCTGGGTGTAGTCATCAGAGGTGCCTTTAAGCCAGTTAGGAGCCACATAAAGTCTCACCATTTTGGACAGCTTCCCCAGCACTGAAACATGGGAGGCTGGCACCAGTGGCGGCTAGCCAGACACTATCCAAAGGGGCTTACCCGCTTCCTGGGGAACACTCTCTTCTCACTTCGGCCCTGACGAGTATCACTTGACAGCATGGGGCCAGCTGACAAGTTGGTCTCCATGTGCTCAGCCTTCTCAATATCCAAGGCCTCAAATTTTTCAATTACCTGGGACCTCCTGTAAAATAAGACACAAAAGCCACTGAATGGAAAAAGAGAAATTTATACAATGGCCAAGACCACCTTTGGCAGGTTCATTCAGAGGCTGACCATTCTTAGAAAAGTGGGACTTTGAACATTTGTTCAACCCTTAGCTCTATGGTGCTCACCCCTTTCCCACTGAACTTTGTGAGCAAAAAGCAGAGGGAACAGACAACAAGGACAAAGGGATGAAGAGAACTTATTAAACTTGGCTCTGAGAAAGAACCTCATACACATTGCAATTTTTCATTGTTGGATCAAGGAGAATTAAATGAATACCATGATAGCCTGTTGCACATAAAACATTTTCTTCGGTGTGAACCCTTGCACCTTTCTCATTGCAGAGTTTTAATATCTAGCATCAGATAAATGGAACAGTTCCCCCTTTTTCATCATGGAAAGTCCTCGCCCTTCTTAGTACATATTCAGGTTTATCTGAAGCATGAAGAGACAGTTCTGAACCCCTGCAAATTACCCCATGATTCTTTTCCCCACATCCTCTTTTGAACAAAGGGGCTGGTGTGTTTGCTTACATGTGCCTGTGCACATGCACACACACACACACACATACTGAGGCACATGCACACACATTTTCACTTGTATACAATCAAAAGGTAACCACCACCTTGCAGCAGGAAGGAAAAGATTCAGTTCCCAATATTATTCATCATTTGATCATGACACTGGTTTAGCCTCCTGTTGTTCTTGGTTTAGCAAGAAAAAGGCCCATGAATTAACATTGTTTTTGCCGAATAGTAAAAAGGATCAAAACCAAATTAAAATAAAAACAAGCAAGTTGATTTCATGGGAGAGGGCTGGATGCGCCATCAAGTTGTCTACTGCTGGAGACTGAGATGAGATGGGAGCGAAGCAGGTGGAGTAAAGGCGGATAACGTCACACAGCGACACAGCAGGAGAAGGTGGAGAGGAACAAGACCTGAAAGAAAACAAGGCTGGAAAATGAATGAATAGAAAAGATATATATTTTTAAAGCAACAACAAATCAAACTTATTCAAAGAATTCAAGACACAAAAATCAAAGATCATCATTGAAAAAGGGAGAAAATTCACAAATCACAGCTCTAAAAGGTTAATCCAGCTGACTGAAGTGGCTAAGGGGTTTCTGAAAGAAGTTAATTAGCAGCTCTCTAAGCTCTTCTGTAGCTTCCCCCAACAGTCATGGGAGCTGGAATTCTCTAGGAACAGCTAATTCCACCTCCCTCCCCAAATCCAACACCCTTTCAATGTCACCTCACAGGAGAGAAACCACAAAAACTTAGGGTGTTGGTGACAGTACTGGTTCTCTCAAGACTCTTTGGTGTACAGAGTGTTACTTTCTATTTTTGCCAATTAAAGATTACTTGTCATGTTTCCCCCATTCCCATCCTCCAACAGTTCACCTGGGCTATTTGGAAGACAAAGGACCAAAGAA
This sequence comes from Potorous gilbertii, assembly GCA_028658325.1. NCBI lineage: Eukaryota > Metazoa > Chordata > Mammalia > Diprotodontia > Potoroidae > Potorous > Potorous gilbertii. Next base: position 123,332,123 of record CM053772.1, on the reverse strand, counting down.
TGCTGAAGAAGCTAAGACCATTAGGGACAGACTCTAAAATTCTCCTTGATTGGCAGAGCTTTATTACATTCATTATGAACAAGAGACACACAAAGGCACATAGCTGCCTCTAAGCCTTGACTCTAAAGGGTAACAGCACCCATCACAAGCTCCAGAAAATTAAAATTCATCCTTGAAATGAAGTAATGAGGGAAGGGGTTGAAATTCTGCAACAACCTGAAGAACCAGATTATCCATGGGAAAGGCCAGAAGACAGACACTTTCAGGATGCTCCATCTGAAGGCTGGAAGAATCACATTATTTCTAAGAATATCAAATTGAAGTTTAAAGCTCTGGTTTGCAATCTTGTCTTTAAAGCAGGCAGCAAAGGCAGAGTGAGGAGAAACAGGAGAGACTTGGCAAGCCATGCCATAATGCAAATTATTTTACATCTTTTAGTAATGTCTTGACAGGACTCTAAGTAAGGCATCTACAATGTCCTGAATTCTTTTAGTGAGATCCTAATAAATCAGGATGCATTCAAAGGATTTTGCATTTGGTTTTTCTTTTATAAGAATACTTGGACATTTATAAGAATACTATGGACATTAGAGTTACAGGAAACTATTGGATGGTAGCAGTAGAGAGCACTATGAGTACTACTGTGGAATTCACAAAGAGGAGGCAAGGGATAGAATAAACTATCTTAGATAACACTACAGTGCCTTTATATGTGAGGCATTCTGAGGCTCTCTTAGACTAAAATTTTGTTTTGTACTTCTTGTACTTTCCGTTTGCTTGAAAGACGCCAATTCTCTTGAAAACAAGTTGATGTTACAACTGATATAATTAACATAACCCTCTATCAGTCCCTGCCATAAAGGATATATACTGCATACTTCACCGAGTACATAGAAAAATTAACCTACTCCAATCTCTTAGTGAAATTGGCTCAGATGTATGGAGAATGTCTATGTCAGTGGACTTCTTGAATTGAAACTGATTTTTCCACCTTTCTCCTGTTCTTGTAGCTGCTGCTTTCCTAGAGTTAGAATTCCGCAGCTGCTCTGCCAAATGGGTCAAGCTATGTGGCAGGCTTACGGCTCACGTAAGACTGGTTTTGTAGATCAGCAACAGGGTTCTCTAGCAAGTTTGTCCCAGTTGCATCACTAAGAAATTACTGGCTGAGAATATCAGGGTCGAGAAAGAAGCTAACCAAAATATGGTGGGCTTTTTTTAGAACGAGTGAATATGAACCAGAAAGCAGATGTTATAATCAGGTTTCCTCATGGACAATCCAGAAGCTGGTGTTACTCAAAACAAATCAGATCCAAAATATCCAGGGACAAAAAAATGGATCCTTGCAGTTGAGGAGCAGAGTTGGTGAGCATGCTGAATGAAAGCAAAGAGAAACTTCTATCCCAAGTCATAATAAAATGACTAAATGGCAAATGAATTATTCTAAAAGCAGCCAAGCCAAGCAGATAAGCACCAAATGTTAATTCTCTGGTATGGCGCTAAACCAGGGTTTTGCTAACCCCATTTGAAAACTGCCACATACAACCCCCCCCACCCCCACCCCACCTTAGGAAGCTGAGTTTCTCCAGTACCCTCCCTAGCCCCATCTTTTAGGAGTGTGGTTTTTTTTCCCTAAAGACAATGCAAGCCTAAAAGAGGAACTTATTACATCCTGGTTCTGTTCCCAAAGGAATGTTTCGCCCTGAAATTTTTCCAGGGAACTGGGCAGAAGCCCTATGGCAAACTCTTCATGTAACTAGAGAGCAAAAGTGAGTTGAGTCTCACTCCCTACCTTGATAAGAACAAGGTCAACTACCCTTGCATCCTTTCATTTAGTGCTTCAGTGAGACAGAAAAACGGCACACTGAGAAGGGTGTTCACAATACACAACACAAAAAGTGACTCTTCCTGGTACTGCACCATGAGGCTCTCTATCTCCAGTACAGACTCCTCCTTGGACTCTATGCAATAAGTAACTGAAGTACCAAGACAGCTAGCTTCCTTATACAAAGCTGTTTCACTGGGGAAGATGTGTGACTTCAAGGACAGTATTACAGTGAGATAAGTATAGTTTTCTGATTTGAAACATACAATGGTTCCAGATAACCAATCAAATGGGCTAAGGTAAGTAAAGTGCTCTACAAAGTACTATACAAACAAATACTAACAGTCTAGTTGCCTCATTGTGCCCTCTTTTCAGGACATTTAGCAACCCTCCCTATACACATGGACTGTTCTATGTTTCTTCAGAAGTATTTTCTTTACCAAGTCATTAGGTCGATGTGTGATCCTTTGGCAAATCACTTCTCTAAGATCTCAGTTTCCTCCTTTGTAAAAGGGGGGTTGGACGAGAGGATCCCAAGGTCCCATTCCAATATTCTAAGATACTGAAACCAGGGAGTTCTTGATTATCCATGGTAAAAGAGGAAAAAGCAGTACCCAGAGAGTCAAAACACCCTTCTAAATCCTCAATAGGCTATGCCCCAAATTCGTTGACCTTTAGTCATTGAAGATGTCCATCTATGAATTGTCAGTTTCTGGGCTTCCAGCTGGTGTAAGGGTTTCCTCTGAAAAAGCACTTCCTAGGCCCACATGGTGAGATGACTGACCTTTGGTCAACAGGGGAAAGAGTAACAGCTTAAGCGCTCAAGTTTCTCCAGAGAACACCATGGAACCCTCCCTTGATCCCAAACCAGGGCCTGACCACTTCTGGAGCCAAGTGGAGCTTTTGTTTCCTGGATAACCTGGAAACAGAGGAGCAAGGTTTCTACACAGGCAGACTACGGAAGGGAGAAAGGGGTTTTTTCACTTTTTAGAAAGCAAGAAAACCTACTTCACTTTAATGAAGATGTATCAGGAAAAGGAAAGGACACAGTTGTCCAAATTCCACCTCCTTCCAGTAAGACAGGATCACTGACTGAATGGTGTTCACAGCAATAAGGTTTCAAATAAGAATTACATTGTAAGTCCCAGTAACAGGTTTCAATTCACAATCCTAATCCTTATGAAGATTGGGAGGAGGAGGTAGGAGGTAGGGGTCAAATGTAAAGGTTTATGGATTTTTAAAGCTAGAAGAAAACCTTCCTCTTCTAACATTTATGAGTGACCTTGGGAGGCATTTCACTACCTTTGGCTTCATATTTCCTTGTTGGCAAAACAGGGGCACAGAGTGCCCAACTATCCATCTAGTTCAGGGCTGTTTCCATTTCCAAGAAGGAAAAACCAGTGGCCTTCAGTTTTTTCTTCTCAATGCTCATCAACACTACAGGGCTGCCCCCTTCCCTTCTTTTGTTGCCACTGCCTTCTGCCTCGTAAGGGCTGATATGGCTTTCATGTGGCTCACCTAAGACCAGGCAAACGCTATAGCCACAGCTTCTGAGAAACTGGATGCAATGGCATCATTGGGAGATGCTGGTCAGCAGCCACAGAGGATGACCCAAGACCTAAGGCAATAAGAGAATCCTGGGCCAGCTGTACTACATAAGCCTTCCTCTAGGAGCTGGTCAATGAACGCAGCATGAAATCTGCCTGTATGAATTTTAGTAACAAGAATATGGGAGGTTCAGTGTAAAAGGGAAAAGAATCCCTGCAAAGACTGAGCCAAGAAGCAAAGGTAGCCTGCTCACCCTGTAGAGGCCCTTTCACCCTCTCCTTACCTCCTTTGGTTGCCAAACAGACGAGCCACCTCCTCCCTGCCAGGGCTGCGGGCCCGAGTCTTGCGCTCCAGCCGCCTTCTCTCCACCTGGAAGGCTTCTCGATTACTGATCCGGATGGCCTTAGGCACGTCGGCTAGAGTGGTGTACTGCCTGCTGGCTTTAAAGGCAAAGAGGCGCCCCGGTTTCTCTGCTTCCCTCCCCCCGGCACTGCTGGAGTCCGTGTGGATGGGGTGACGACTTGCTGAGTCCAGGGAGTTCAGGGAGATGCTGTAGACTATTCGGCCAGCAGCCTGGGGACCTGGGGAAGAAAAGGGGCGGCCATGCTCCTGGAAAGGTAGTTCTGGGTGACTATACCTGTTATTGGGGACGCTGGGGCTGGGAGGGGATGGTGGTGGTGCCAACTGCTGCTCTTCTGCCTTCAAGTCCTGCTTAGTCTTCTCCAGGGAAAAGTAGCCACTTTCCACTCTGGCCTTCCGTCCACAGTCTACTCGGTCACCATTCATGGTGCTCTCCTCTGAGATAGGGAAAAGAGGAACGGGGGAGGGGGGAGAAAAGTGGAAAAGCAGAAAGACAAGGAGGGAGATGCAAGGCGTGTACTGAGCTTGGAGGCCACTCAGGGCTAGCTGCCACTCTCTATTTCAAAGAATTCAGATGGAACCAGGATTTTTAAAACTGGAAAATAAGGAGCAGACATTCTCTCAGGCCTCCATAGTCCTTGAAAAAGTCTCTTTATCTACCATTTCTCTCTTCTGATTCACTTCTCAACTCTGAAACAGTTTTCCAAAACTAGTAACTCCAATTCCCCATTCCCTCCTTAACCTCTTGAAATCTGACTTGGCTCCCCACCATTCCATTCACACTGCCCTAAGGCCAGGGGCCATGGCCCCATCCTCCTTGACCTCCACTGCTTCTGACGTGACTGGTGACTTTTTCTTCCTTGAGAGAGCACTGTCCTGGGTCTACATCACTGGTCACTCTCTCTTCATGTCCTCAGGTGACTACTTAGCATTCTCCCTACTCTTCAAGGTGGGTTTCTCCTTTGTTCTCATCTCATCCCTCTTAATTTTCTCTTCACAATCCTGGCTCTTTTCTCACATGGCAATCTCCTTCATTGTAACAACTTCAACTACTACCTCTACATAGGTTATTCTAAAATACACATACTTATTCTATGACCTCTGTTCTGAGGAATGTACCTACAATTCAAGCTGCTTTCAAGACATCCTCACTTGGATATTTCACCAGCACCTTGAACTGCATGGGTCTGAACTACAGCTCCTCACTTTCCTTCCTAAATCTGTCCTTCTTCCTACTCTTAGGTCATTCATCTAGTCACTCATGTCCTGAGGCTTGGGTCTAACTCTGCTTCACCTTCCATGACTTGTCCTGTCTAATCAGTTATGAAGGCCTAGTGCTTCCTCCTCAAAAACATTTCTGACACCCCCTCCCCTTTCGTCTCCCCAATATCTCAAGTCCTCACTAATGCCTATCTGGAATACTATTATATTATATATAAATATACTGTTTTATTATTACATATTCAATTATTTAAATTATTACTATATATCATAATTTATTATTAATATAATATTATGCTCTCCTGATAGGTCTTTCTGCTTCAACCTTTTGCCCTTCCTAACTAATCCTTTGTCCTGCTGCTTAAATAATCTTAATGGTCATGTAACTCCACTGTGCATTGTCCACTACTGCCTCCTAAGTTCAAACTTATGCTTAGCATTTAGAGCCCTTTGAAGGCTGTCAACAACCTGCGTTTCCAGCCTTATTCCCCATGATGGCCCTCTATACATTCTGTACATAAAAACTGTTTTCTTTTGTTTTCAGTTTTCCAAATGTGTTTTACACCTTCTCGCTTCTGTTTCCACCATCTGATATCCCTGAAATACCATCCTTCCACCTCCTTGCTAGTGACTCCCTATTGATCCTTTAAAAGCCAGCTCAACGGCTACCTGCTCCATTAAACCATGGCTGACGCCTCCTAATCAATAGCAACTTTCCCCCTAAGATCCTAAATGGTACCACGTTTTGCATCTCTCCAATGCTCTTATGCAATACTGGATGTTACAGTTGTCTGTGTTGTGGTCTGATTCTCTTACTAGACTGTAAAGTCAATGAAACTAGAGATCTTGTCTAAACTCTAGACCTTCTCTAGAATTCATGACAGATCATTGCACTGAAACTGGTTGTTAATTAGTATTTTTTTTAATGAATTTACTACTAGTTGTCAGATTGGGCAATTTGTGCGGCCCCATCTTCCAGACTACTATCTGCCTATCTTCTCTGTCAGAGAATTCTTTTGCCAACTCTTTCCAGAGAGTAAGAGGCCTAGGCAACATACTTCCACCTTTTTTCTAATGATAATTATCCCTGGACTTTCTGAACCAAAGATCAGCACACATGGTCTGATGACGCAAAGTGCTAGGCTTTTGACTCAGAAGATCTGGGATCAAATACTAACTGTGACACTTGCTAGCTGTGTAACTGTGGACAGGTAGGTTACTTCATCTCTAAGAATATAATATTTTTTATCTGTAAAAAAAGGCATAATACTTTCAAGTGTCTATCTCACAGGGTTGCAAGGAGGTGCAGATGGGATTACAAAGTGCCTAACGTACATAAAGCACTTTGTAAACTTTAAAGTGCTTGATGTCAGCAGTTATTTTTATTTTCTTGGAAATCAAGTCTGTCTACCCAAATTCATAGGATTTGAGAGTTAACATAAAAATGTTAAACAACGCAGGGCCAAGTCTAAGTGCCTGGGTGCTCCATTGGTGGTTTCCTGTTATGCTGGCATTGAAACACACACAATTCTCATGCTCTGACCATCTCTACAGTTCTATATATTACTGTCTAGACCACATCTCTCCATCCTTCTCTACAGGAAAAGTAACATTCATGACATATGTCCATGGTATTCTATGAGTTTAAATCAAAACTGGGAAACTGTGTTAAGTCATATCCTCCTCCTTCAGCATCATCTGAGCTACTTTTATCACTTGAAATTTCATTTTAAATCTGGAGATTTGAGGGGTACAAAGTTCAGATAATTTTTTTAATCAGAGTAATTAATAGTGGTGGAAGTCATTTATAATATATAAGACACAAGAACCTTTAAAATGTTTGAAATCTTTTTTTCTTTCTGAAATCAAGGCACTATTTTGCCTGAGGACAACAGCATCAGGAAACACTAAAGTGGAAAAAGGTATTCAGAAAAGGGACTAAGGAAAGGAAAGAGGGGAATGACTAGAATAGGGATGGGGAACCTGAGATACAACTCAGTCAAAGGGCTGCACCCAAGGACTTGGAATGCCACATGTGGCCTTGAGAGCACAGGTTCCTCGTTCCTGGACTAGAAGAATCTACAGCTGAGGTTTGTCAAGGTTAAAGATGGGGAGCCCTTCCCTAAGAGTTCCAAAAGAAATTAAGTGTGTACCAGGGGGCTAGTTTTACCATCAAAAAGAGATTTCCTTTTTTCTAAGTTGCAGCAGGGCACCACCACAGGGAGAGAAGCAGGAAGATCATGTATACATTCAGCTGAATTATTATGGGAGAAGTGGGATCTTCCATCTCACTGCTAGTTCTTAGGAGAAGCCTTGCTAAATCCTAGCTTGGATCAAAACAATGACAGCTTCGTATTCAAAATCCTGCTTGCTATTTATTGTCCATGAGACCCACCTCAGCCTAGAGTTTCTAAGAATTCAAGAAGGTCAGTATCAGGTGCCCAACCTTGCTTCAGGAACTCCTCCTCCATTTTCCCTCATCATGGAAAAAAACTAAGGCTGGGAAAGAATACTGGACCAGCTGTCAGTGCACCTGGGTTCTAGTACTAGCTCGGCAAAAACATGGTAATTAGAAGCCAATCCCTTAATTTCTCTGTGCTCTTGTTTTCTTCTGTATAAAATAAGAGAACTACACTAGCTGATCTCTAGTTTCTTCTGACTCAAAGGTTCTAAGGTTTTAGGAAGGTATGAAAAAATGACTCAGTAAGTAGCTTGGTGGGGATAGGCACCATTTGAAGAGTACAAGTCCATATCACAAGTGAGAGAACCATTTCCCAATCAGCTAGAAGGAAATGGATAGTCTATTTCCATTCATTTACTTTCATTTGGTGAGAGCAGAAACTAAGTGAACTCATTTTCAATCTAATTTTGCTTCTAATACAGAGCCTAGGTCTATTCTCCCAAAGCCAGAAAAATATTTAATACAATTTTTCTGAAAATTCAGGCAAAGCCCCACTTTGACCTGAATTCTTTGGATTACCCTAATTACATATTTTCTCTCTAGTTCTGGATCAAGTGTGTCTTACCTTCTTTGTTTTCCAGCCCAGGTTCTTTCAATGAGCTAGCTGGAAGGACTTGACTGGATCCAGAATTCGGTACTGGGCTAAGGGTACTCCCATCTGGCTGGTCCTTGACCCTTATCTCTTCCTGCCAGAGCGTAGACTTGGTGGTGGGGATTTTTTCTGCACTCGGAATGTTGCTGCTGGTGACAGCCACCTTGGCAGGGCCAGGTTCCTAAAGGAGAAAGACAGAAGTATTCAGTGGAGTAGATCTCTTCAGAGGATCAAGGGGTTTTTTGTTTCAAATTACTTTAAAACTATGAATGCTGTGATTTTGTTCATCTGGAATCATTCTGTATTAAATTTTGGCAAGATTCAACCCAAAGAGAACAAAATAAACCCAAGAGACTTACAAGGGCAAAACTGAAGTTATTTTCTATATGTGTTATCTTCAAATATGATACAGTCTTCCTAGTCTAGCAAACCAAAGTCCGAAAGAAACTAAATTATAGATAATGCTAATATCATGTAATAACTACTTAGAACTTTTCACTCCTAGATCTTCAGAGGAGGGGAAGGGGAAGAAAGAGGAGAGAGAGGGGAGAGGAGAAGGAGCCTGCCCCCCTTTCCCCGTAAGAGGTTAAGGAACTTGTTCAAATTCACAGGAAAATTTGGATACCTAAAAGGCATATTCCTAGAAAACTCAACTCACTCCCTAGCAGGAATAGGGAACCTATGGCCTCAAGGCTACATGTGGCCCTCTAGGTCCTCAAGTGCAGCTCTCTGATTGAATCCAAACTTCACAGAACAAATCCTCTTAATAAAAGGATTTGCTCTGTAAAACTTGGACTCAGTCAAAAGGCTGCAGGTTCCCTACCCCTGTGCCTAAGCCATATGGCTCTTTTTTCCTTCCTGTTCTTTATATAGGTCACAGGATAATGCTATAAATCATTAACTGTAAAATATTAAACGGTATAATGAAACATAAAGGAGTTAGTATTCAAAAATCTGTGGGATGACAAATGCATTAATATGCTGTTGGTGGACCCAGAAATTGGTAAAAAAATTGGTTTAATAAAATCTCACTGTGAAAAACAATTAGGAATTACAAGTGAACAACTACTAAGTTGACCATACCCTTTATTCCAGCAATCTCATTAATGTTCGTATACCACAAGATGATTAGAGACAGAAGGCAAGGTCTCATATATTCCAAAATACTCATAACTAACCCTTAGCACATAATAATAGGTACTTGATAAGTGTATACTGCTTGTTGATAGTCACATTTTCAGCTCTGGTCTTTCCATCAAGAATGCTTCAAAGTCCTCTATTTCATTTAAAGACCATTCTTTCCCCTGAAGTATTATACTCAGTTTTGCTGGGTAGGTGATTCTTGGTTTCAGTCCTAATTCCTTTTGACTTCTGGAATATCATATTCCAAGTCCTTCTATCCCTTAATGTAGAAGCTGCTAGATCTTGT